>OW679195.1:76777822-77044386 GCA_940337035.1 Agriotes lineatus | reverse complement strand
CTCTCTCAACAACAACAACGGAGGAGGAGGAAAAGAGAGAGATATCTCTCTCAACAACAACAACGGAGGAGGAGGAAAAGAGAGAGATATCTCTCTCAACAACAACAACGGAGGAGGAGGAAAAGAGAGAGATGTTCCCAAATTTTGTTGAGCGTTATAACCAATTTAGAACACACATAAGATATACGGTAAACTTATTTAGATAAACGGGAATTGTGAATCGTAAATACGGCAGTGGAAGACGAAAGATAAGGACAGCAGAAACCATTGAAGCAGTAAAAGATGTAATCGAGCATCAGCGACAATCTTCTATTCGTCAAATTAAACAGGAAGTCGGTATTTCTTACGTCACCTGTCAACTTATACTAAAACCTATGTAAAAGGTTTTACCATGAACTTTCCTCGTCGACATTGTGACACTAAATAATTTTAAAAATCAAATTAAGTTAGGAGTAAAAATATCTTCACGTTTCTAAAGATTAAATAAATTTTCAAAAAAAAATTTTACCGGTGGTCGAATTCGAACGGCAGGCGGACCGCGTATGCAGACCTAACGTTTTGTGGGATATTGCAAGAAACTGGGATATTTCTACCTGCGCTACGGAGCACCGACCCTTCGAATTCCTACGTCGCAGCTATATTTAGTAACGCGCTAATTTGTGCCTCGTTTTCGTATCGTAAAACATTTATTCTGTATCTATTGGCTCCCATTTTTAGTAAGAATAAAGCTTGCACTATGTACAAATCATTGTATGTATTACTAAGTTAAATGAAAAACAAAAATTTGCTGGGGTTTGAACTCTGCCGCATCTGCGTAGCGATTGTAACCGCATCGATAAGTCGTACTGCTCCATCCAGCCTTATTGAAATGAGTGCGGCGCGCGCCTCTACTTAACGAAACGGTCTTACAGTTGAAACGCTTCGACTCTTTTGTGACATTATCCTGTAACTGTTGAGTCCTATTTTCGGCAAATGTAAAGCCTGGCCTATGTGAAAATGGTTACTTCCATCTATTTCAAGGTTAACGCAAAAATAAACAAAACTTATTTTTTAAGGTGCTTACCCTGTATATACAAGGTGATTCAAAAATGGCGCATTTCCTCTGGAGAGATTGTTGTGGACTACTAGCGAAGTACGGAAAAATCACAAAAAAATTTTACAATCATTCCTCTGAACTATTAACATCTGAAGGTGCATTTTGAAATAAGCTATTTACCATTTTTTTAATCAACGTTTGAATCGAAGATTATTATTATTATTAAACATCCCATTTCAAAATACTGACAGTTTCATCAAATTTACCTAAAATTTTATTTTTCAAAACTAGGCACCAAAAACTGAAGTTTTGAAGTGATTTCTCTACTTCTTTTTCGAGTCAGAAGTTGGTTACATACAAAGCTTCCATATTTTCGACCTGTAAAATATAACGAATTTTGTTTCTGTAATAAATGTGTTTAATTCCAGTTACAACTAGTTCTGTTCCTTCCTGGAGTTCCTCCAAACAATGGCATTGTGCAATTTTAATCTTGCCTCTTACTTGGTGCATGCTAATGTTGGGAATTTGTCTTTTACACCCATTTGTTACTCCAAGTATTCCGACCTTTAGATATTTCCCATAATTATCATTATACCCACTATTATTTAAGGTAAATGCAGAAATCGTATAATATCCAGTTATATAAAAAAAAATTCCATGGATTTTTAAAGTAATTTCGTAAGTTTTCTCACTGTAAAGGCATATGCATATGCCGGTCCACACAACAGTGCTACCAACATACAGGGTGTTCCATAAGAAAGTACATGTAACTAGATAAATTCCGTAGATTTAAAAAAGTTACTAGATTTGGGCGCGTCTGCATCTGCGGGAAGTGCATATAACTAGAAAAATTTCCTAGATTTAAATAAGTGAATTACGCGGGTATGTCATAAACCTAAAATCCTTTAGATTTAAATAAACTGTTAGATGTGGGCGTGTCAAAAGCAATGATCCGTGGATTTGAAAAATCACTATCTATCTGGTGAAAACATGAACACACTAGATGTAAGCGGTAAGTTTAAATTTAGTAGTCTCTGTTATCTAATCAGTTACTCGGACATATGTACTATTGGTACCACAAAAAACTAAGACAACCTCCAAATCCATTAGCCATGCATTTTTATTGTTTTAGTTGATTAAATGACCTTAAGAAACTGTCATATGACAGGTTAGAATTATTTACATGTCATAACATTTGAATATCAAAGGCTACAATATAAAATAGTTATAAAACTAAATCAACATGCAATTTGCTGAATAGTTACACCGTTTTGTATGCCAGCATTACTCCTAGCTTTTGAAACTGAACTTGCTTTAGGCATGATTGACAGTGACGTTTTGAAATAATTTGAAAGTTAATCACATATCAGTTGGCAATTAAAAATTCAGATTCACACAGCTAAAAAAACGTTGTCCTAGTTTTTTTTGTTAGCAATAGTACATCATCCTACAACTTCTTTTCTTTATTTTTAGTCGGAGCTGTTTTAATACTATCTAACTTAATTTCTATCTTGTAATTTAACGCTTTAAATATGTTCGAGTCAGAAGTCGGTTACATACAAAGCTTCTATATTTTCGAATTGTAAAATTTAACGATTTTTGTTTCTGTAATAAATGTGTTCAATTCCAGTTACAACCTTGTGTTCAAATTTAAAATTTACGTTACTGCAAAGATACAAAATTTGCTCGACACCGATGAAAGGTTAAAATCATACATGTCCTAATTTTTATATTTGTTGATACTTTGAAATAGTGATGGGCATAACCGGACAATTTTCATAACCGAATTATTTGCATTTGAATGATATTAATAACCGAATGATTATTCGAATAAATTTTGGCTCTCGATTCGTTTCGATTAATTCAGCCGGTTTGCCGGTTGGCGGTTCACCGTCATCTGCATCGACATCGGTTCACCGTCATCTGCATCGGCATCGGTTCACCGTCATCTGCATCGACATCGTAACTTCCAGATAGCAGAGGAACCAAAACATAATATGTACGGTCGGCGCCTTAGAAATCGGGACACGTAATATGTTCTTCTAGTATTTGGAGTATTCTTGCTCTGGTTACTTCATTAATGTGAGATGGCATTTCATAATTGACAAACAATAAACAATCTGACGTAACAATTAAAACCATAATAACTGTAAAAACCCAGTTTATACACTTAAAAAATACATGCAAAATATATCATAAGAGTGTGTAGTGCCCGATTTCTAAGGCGCCGACCGTACATTATGTTGTATGTATTGGAAATTAAGAGGTATTTATTAAGAAGTGTAGAAAGAAAGAAATATGCGGGATTGCTTGCTAATCGCAATAAAAACAGTTGTAAGACGTTTATCTTTATCGATCGGGCGGGTTAAAGGCCTTTGGAGATGTAAGCAAATAAAAAATTGTTTTATAGCTTGATGCGTTTGCAGTTTTTAGGCGTTCAGGTTTCAGGTCCCCAGCGATAACCAAATGGTGTTTTCATTACAACCTGATTTGTTTATGAGTTATGACGTATTTATATTTACAGAATTTTGAGCACTGCGTAGGTTGCTGAGATATGGCACGTAGTACCTTTGAATAGAGGTTTTATATTCAAAGCGTAGTACGTATCAGCATGAGGTTATTTTTCATTCGAATACTTGGAACGAAAACCGAGTTACATAGGTTATTTCAATAACCGGATAACCTGTTATTTTTCATTCGAATAAGCCCATCACTACTTTGAAACAACATTTCAAACGGTTTTTTCGGTGATTATTAGTTTTTAAGATTATATGTGGTATATATTTTAAAACAAAATGTTATGTATCGAAGATATGGGTCAATTCCAACTGTTGTATCATTATCCACAAACACATTACAATTTTCCTTGGACTCTCCTTGGTAACAAAAGTTATGGTTAGTAGTCAAATAATGCCCCATTTCTAGCTTGTTAAATATTCTTGCAAAATCTTGCTTTATATCCAAATCCAAAAGGTAGTAATCATCTATTTGGAACTGTTTTAAAATTTCTCGTATTTCGTCTAACAGGGTCTGCACGTTAACGTCGGATAGTTCTACTTTGCAGGGAATTACTACTGGATTTTTATAATTTTGTTAATATTTTCCAAACTTTCATTCCTTTTGCCATCCTGTTCTCAGTTCGCAGAAGATAAGGTAATTTTGTTTTTACTCCATGTCTAGCCGAAATAAATTTAGAGAATTTCCATCGTAAGTGACTATTACAAACACCGCATATCTCCTTCTTAACAATAAGACCACTTCTTCCTTCGCAATCTACAAGGTCAATAATTTTAGCCACAAAGCGGTTGTGTAAGCGGCATAAGTAAATTTAAATTGCTGACGATAAGGAGTTGTTCGCCTTCTGTATAATTTATATTTCCAAGATCTGTAACTTATGTTATAAATATATTACTATAGAAAACCTCGAAAAGTGTTGAGTGACAAACTAAATAAATGGAAAGCATTGTAAATCCGTAAAATATCGCTTCATTTCGCTCAAATTAACAATGGCTGCTAGCAATTCGAGAGATGCTGTCTAGTCTGTGGCTGATACACAGTTTCCTACGTCATGTGTTAGTTGTGCTATTTGTTTGTTCGAAATATTTACAAAATTTCAAATGAATAATAAGAACAAATATCGTATTTATCCGACAACAAGAACAATCTTACATAAAAAAGAGAAGAAAAAGAAAATAACAGATGTACATGATGTATAGTTTACGTAACATAATTATGTTATGTTACAGTAAGAGCACTAAAATTAACTTTTAAATATTGCGCGTTTACAAGATGGAGCTTTTGACAAAGTGGAAGAACAAAAATTTTAAAAATAACTGTTTTGAACCTTGTATCTAAAACGGAGAATAAGTTTGAGTTATATTTAGCAGGCTCAAAAGTTAGTTGGTATATTTGTACAGATTTTTCACTGTTAAATTGTATATAGCAACTTAATGTAAATTGGTATTTAGAACAATTTAACGAAAAGTATTAAAAATGCTTGACTCAACACACAAATTTTCTGCTGGTATAACGTTTTTCTTGGCGCTCACGCGCCCCTTTGCCCCACACAATTTAATTATTAAAAACAAAATGGCGCCCAAAGTAGGTACCCCTTTGCCCCAAGCAATTTAATTATTAAAATATTAAAAACAAAATGGCGCGATTATCAATTTAACTTTTCCCCAGGCAATTTAATCATTAAAAACAAAATGGCGCTATTATCAATTTAATTAGAGGTTTAATTATGCCCTCATGGCTTGATCAATTAAAAGTGGAGGGGTTAATTAAAAACATAATGGCCGCTATATTGCCAACTGTTCTACTAATATTTACTCCATTTACAGCGAGTTTACATGCTGATGAATTAAATGAAGGATTACCAATAATATGGTGCTCGTATTCGTGATTTAGCTCCATGCGATTTTTTCTTATGGCCCTACATTAAAAATTCTACACCCATACAAAATATGGTTGACCTCCGACAAAGAATTTCGCAAAAATTTGAAGTAATTGACAATAATCTTCAGATTCTTCAAAATGTGACTAATTCTATTAAATACAGAATTCAAATCTGCCATCAAGAAGATGGAGATCACATAACTCCTCTACTTTTAAAAAAGTTCTGTTAATAACATTTTTCTGTTCAATTTGTATTTAATTTTAGTTTTTAGAATAACTCATCTGCTCTTATTTTTATCAGTTAGGCATGGTTTTAAATTTAGTAGTTCTAATGACTTCAGTTGTATGACTTTAGCAAATACATGAATTATATTTTTAATTGCCGACTTTGAGGTGGACCATTAATGTGACTTACAACTATTACACGTTTTCCCGCTGCTATGTAAACCACTAGCAGGATTTAGCATTTATAGAACACTATCTTTGATTTCACAGGCAAACAATATTATATTCATGACAAACTAAAACCTCTATTTACGTTACAGATATCGGAAGAAGAGCTGGTTTTGTCCCAGTGAAAGCACAAGAAACCAAATCTTTAACACTAGGCAGCTAATACAGACGAGACGTGAATCAGAAAATATCCTGGGTGCAACGCCGAACGAACATTTCTACACGGAAAGAGCTGAAGTTAGAACACGTCTGCTGAGACAGAGCTACCAGGCCTACCTGAACTATTTTGGATGTAGCCAGAAGAACAGAACAATGGAGAAACTTATTGTTGGTAGCAAATGCGACGAAAAACGGCCAAAAGGAAAATCTCCCAACTATTGTGTTGAACAAACAAAGAACCTTTTCAACGGACACGATGCAGAGTAAATTGCACAACTAAAAAGAAGCGATTAAAATATGATGGTGCCGCCGCATACCTTCTTCTTCATCTTTCTAATCCTATACATTTTTACCGTTAGGTGTAAGGCGGGTAGAGTTTAGTCTTCCGTTTGGCATATTTCTCTCTATTAGAGATTGGCGCGTGAATGAATATTCACTCACATCATGCACGTTTTACATTTGCTTTAAACACTCACGTTCACGCACGCTCAAGCTCATGTTTGCTCACGTTCACGACGTGACCCTCGGCTTTAATTTAAAAATTCAAATTCAGATAGGACAGAATTTTCAAATTTAAAACCTATAAAAGTCCCAACAAACTCTAAAATGAAATATATGTTGCACGTGAAATAATTTACGTGATGTGTTGTAATCAGAATAGTAGTCATAAAAATAAATAAATGACAACTGACTACAATAGTTTAGAACAAGGAATAAATACTGATTTTTCGCAAAACCATTTCTTGCTACCGTCCTTAAAGTCACTTTTAATACCAAAAGCTGCCATTGGAATTGACGTTGCTTTTACTAATACAAGTACAAGAAGGTATATGTTGCTAGGAAACACTTTTAATACTTAGGTTTCAAAGTACTTTTACGTCCGAGGAACTACAAATAAGTTCTACTTGGTTGTTTATAAACGCAGACACGCGATTGACTGTAGCCACAACATTCACAGCACAACACAGGTGCGAAGCTTCGTCGTTGCAGACTACCACACAGAAGTACAATGACCTCCCGCTTCCACATGGGTGGACAGCCGGGGAGCGAGGCACCCAGCAGTATTTTATTCGGTATTAAATGTTTAAGGTGAAATTTACGTGAAACGTGAATCACGTGTTGGAAATGTTCACTCACGTTCGCTCACGTTCACGGCCCGCCGTGACCAAGGGTGACGCAACTGTTTTCACGTTACGCGCCTATCCCTCCTCTATTTCTTTCTGAAACGCGTCATGTACTTATTCCTTCCCATCCTATGCGTTTTTCCTCTGCCACATCTTTTATCCTTTTATTTATTTCGTTATCTAATTTACCATAGTTTACAGTTTTTTGATCCCAAGTACTTGCAGCTATCCACTTGTTCATTTGTGGCTCGTTTAGTTCTATATTGTGTTTTTTTTTGTTTGATATTATCATACCTTTCGACTTATCTTTTTAATGTTTGTAATTGGTTCAAAACATCTAAACTGCATTTTATTTTTACATCTGATTCTGGAAATATAACCATATCATCTGCAAACGTTAATTCCAAGTAGGTTTCCTCCATCTTCCTATTTTTAAATTTACTATCCCATTCTTTGCCTCTTGAATTATTTTATCCATTACTATTGTAAATAATAGTGCGCTAAGCACGCATCCTATTTTAACTTCTATTTCTGTCTTAAATTATGTAGATTTCCACTTTCTATTAATTTTTTGAAGCTTCCCGGGTATCTTTACTTTGTATTTTGTTAAATTCCTTTACCAAATCAATATAAGGGCATGTACTTCTCTGTTTTTATTTATTAATTTCTTACTAGCTTGTCATATCGCAAATACTAAATCATGTCTGCTTCCTTCACCTCTAAATCCTCATTGAATACCTTCTGTTGTGTTTCTAACCTTGTTTCTTATTCTTTTCTCCTTTATTCTTGCCAATATCTTTCCTGGGATGCTTGATACCGTTATCTCCATGTAATTATTACAATGAAGTTTCTCTTAGTTTTCATAGATTAATAACTTTATTTCGGTATTCCAATTTGTTGGTGTCTCTCTACATTTAACTGCCCCATTTTTAAATATTTCCATTAATTTCTTTATTCCCTCTTCTTCTATGCATTTTATCACTTTCGGCATAATATCACCTTTGCATACGACCTTTAACCTTTCATATTGCTTTTAAGACTTCTAGTCGATTAATTTCTTTTATATCTTGACTATTTATTATGACCCTCGTCTCTTCTGCTATTCTTTAATTATCCTCCGTTGATTTTTTAAATGTTGTCTCCATTTCTCCATTATTTTATCTTCATCACATATTATTTCCCACATTGTTTTTATATTTACCATGCTACATAATTTCTTCTTCTGTAGCTGGTATAAAGTTCCGTAGTATAGAAAATTTTACTAATAATTCTGCGCAATTTTCTGCCTAAATGTCACCAATGAATATTTTTTCGTTTCCTTAACTGCTATTTGTATATCCCTCCTCTTTTCTTTTTACTCCCTTCGTCGAAAAGACGAAGCAAGTATTGTAATCGCGGAAAAATCACCTTCCAAGATTTCTTCAGGTCTCCACGCCTCAGGGTCTATAGATGACCAAAAACAGCTTTTCTCAATTCCGTCTGTCTGTCTGTCCGTCTGTTGGCGGTATAACTCAAAAAATATTCGTTTGTGGACAACAATATTTTGCATACACATTATATAGTATCTACCTGGCATTAAACCGAAAAAATTTTAGATTCACAAAAAATAAAAAATACAATTTTGCTTATTTTTGCTTTCACTTAGAAATAGATACAAGTAATAATTTGTACATAGCGTAGGATTTATTTTTGCAAAAAGTAGGGACCTACATTTACAGGATAAATGTTGTATGGGACAAAAAGGGGCAACAACTAAGTGCGCTATGTTAAATATATCTGCATCGAAGCAATTTGAAGCCTCCCGGTGCCTCAAGAAGCGATTTCTCACATCACTACCGCCGAACAATGAAACGAATTCGCCGGATCGTTCGGGAACGATGAATGTCGAGTCCCAGCTCCGGTAATATTTTAATTTTTTCTTTAATTGAAATATAGATGAAAGTAACAAATTGCACATAGTTCAGGCTTTACCCTTGTTAAAGATTGAACCCAACAGATACAGCGTAAATTCTGTAAATCAGAAAAGGGAAGGCAGGCGGGGCGCGCGTACCCTTGAAGTGCTCCGTAGCGCATGTAGAGATAGCCCGTTCCTTTGCAATATTATGCTAAACGTTAGAATCGTATAAGCAACAGCCTGCGCTTCGAATTCCACCACCTGTAATGTTCTTTTATTTGAAAATTTATGTAATTTATTGGAAACGTGAAGATATTTTTACCCATAGCCTAATTTGATTTTTAAAATTATTTAGTGTCACAACGTCGACTTACGAGGGAAGTTCTACGTAAAGCCCTTTACAGATTTTATTTTTCGTAGCCTTCAGGCCGTTTACTATACAGGTATTTATTCCATGTTTCTTTTTTCTCCTTTATATTTCGTTACAATTTTTTAGTCCACCACTCAGTTCTTTTTATATTTGAATTTGATATTTTAGCTCTCCCGAAACACCCGTCTGCAGTCTCTACTTCGATTTTTATATTTCTTCCATTAGTTGCATAGCTACGGGGGTGGTAGAGCAGAGGTAGTGGAAGTGAATCTCATATCACCACTAGCTGGGTCCCTGATCCTTGAGCTGTATACCAGTTATAAAAACTTGGTGGTCTTCTTTTACTAACAAACCTGTGTTTCTTAACCTGTACTGACAACAGTTACATCTATTCTAGAATTATTTTGTTTTACTTCGAAATTTCCCCAATGGTCTACATTTTTCTGAAGGAAACCTTTAGTTAGGCTGCTCTCTAGCTGAAATAATTCTCCAGTATTTGTTTTTAAAAGCTAGTTTAATCGCCATAAACCATTGAGTCACAGCATGCTATTCGTTGGCTTAGTCTCTTAATCTATAAAAATCAGATGACTTTCCGCAACATTATCATTTTAAGTTTTATATTGGGTTGTCTTATTACTGCATAACTGCAATATATATTTCTAACAGGTTTTTTAATTTTTTCTTAATCTCTAGTATTATGTTATGAGAAACTCATAGAGTATTTGGATTTATTTATTTTTCACTAAATTACTGTTCAGTCGACGTGTGGAAAATTTTGCACTTCCCTCTTAAATACCCAATTTCTCTATTATTTATTGAGATTCTTGAATTGAGATCACCGATTACTTGCTATTTTATGAAGAAATTTGATATACCTAATTTGATAATAGTATCCCATTTAACATTTACAGAGTAAGTGTGTCGCGGGCTGGACTAATTCTTGTGTTATTCATACTGCTGTTGCAGGTTGAGCTTTTCCCCTTCCTCGTGTCATTCTCGCCGTTCGTACGCTGGGAACACTTCCGAACGATTTCATACAGCCTATTTAGATTGCATTTAATTTTATTCTCCCAAATGAAAAGGCTAATGGTGCGAAGTATCACCATATATTTGTATTGGCCGTCAAGTAATAAATCTAATCGAAATAAATCGAAGGTATTTCGTATTAAGTGACCGGTTGGATATTTAAAAAATTCAATTTCAGATTGTGGAAAAACCAAAAGGTATATCATAGGTATATTTAACTAATACCTATGATACTCAGAACACTGGCTCCTAATAAATTATGATTCATCACATCTATTTTCTTAAAGCTTAACGATCAAACATTTTTTATAGTTTAGGGGAGGGGGTTACAGCATGTAGAAATTCTATGACGTCCAGGTTTGTTATTCATCATAATCTCATTTACTATTAATTCATCACTCAATCTATAAATACCAATTACAATTACATTTACAATAATTATTTATAATTAGAAACACTTACAGAAGTATTAAAACCCATCCACCTTGTCCAGCATATACCTAAATCAACGAAGACTATAACTAGGACAAAAAATGGAGTACAAACGATTAACGCATATCCAGTGGTTAAATATTTAATATAAATCCCTTTGGAGCTTAATAATAGAGTTCGAGTTCTTTAATTAGTTTACATTTGGTGGAAATCAAGAAATACATTTGAGCCTATTAATAATAGTAGGAGAGCTGGTGACATTTTTTAGTGATCATTTAGTTAAGGCCTATTTTTTGAGAGAATGTTGCTGGAGGCATGTATAAGTGTCATCTGTAAGGATTCTCCTAGATATATCGGAGGGAGGCAGAACACCCCCAATTTTCACTGTCAGTATATGTCAAATTCGAGGTGAGCCGGTTAGGTTTTGTGTCAGTTTGTGTCAAAACTGATGGAAAACCTAACCTGCTAATCTCGAATTTGACATAACTTACACTAAAAAAGTCCATAAGGGGCGGCTGTGGAAATTGAAACGTATGAATAATAGGTTGGTGGCACTGTAACTCTATGTCAAATTCCAGGTTAGCAGGTTAGGTTTTCCGTCAGTTTTGACACAAACTGACACAAAACCTAACCGGCTCACCTCGAATTTGACATATACTGACAGTGCAAATTGGGGGTGTTCTGCCTCCCTCCGATACCGCTATCAAGGAGAATCCTTACAGATGACACTTATACATGCCTCCAGCAACATTCTCTCAAAAAATAGGCCTTAACTAAATGATCACCAAAAAATGTCACCAGCTCTTAGACTATAACTCTATAGAGGAAAGAATTGATAACTAAGAACTTAGAAGAATCACAGTAATAATTACACCGAAAAGTTTCGAATATAAAGGAAATGGCCTTAATTAAAGCAATTTAAAATTATTCCAGCTAACAGCCATAGCTGTCGCCCGACAACAATTAAGAGTTCTTGGGGTGATTTGCTTGATTAAACTCGCGATCCGGCTTCCCCATCGCAGAAGGATGGATGAGAAAGGTAGAACAATAGTTAACCGCCTAATAAATTTTGCACCCTGCAGCGGTGATAAGTTGTAAATTAGGAGGTTTCTGCTTACTTTTCTCCTTTCAACGCTTTTACGGTTTACGCAATTAAAGCGCCCCGGAAAATGAAGCCCTGAAATAAAATCTAATGGAGTGAGGGAACCGCACATTATTATACAATGAATTTATACAGAACTTATGTGTTATGTACTTCTATAAATACAATGTATAACACAACCGAGCCGATTACAGAGCTGAGGCTGATGTTATTTCCGCTAAAGTTTTGTAAGATTTAAGGAGCTGTTACCCTCAAGGTTCAGGAACCTGGATCTCTTAAATTACTTACTTTGCTCCAAAACGTGACAGAACCATTCTAGAAATACAACAGTTTCGATTTGTACGAACACTAACGACTGAATAAATATTATTCTATTCTATTCTAGATGTTGGACTATTTCATGATATGTAATTTATTTTTGTTAACTTTTACTCCTAAAATGGAATGTGGTTAATTTTAGTCTTCCTATTCCTCTATTCAGGCTCAGGTGATAAAATACAAAACAAAACCAATGATTTATTGAATATGGAATAATTTACCAATATAGTACGACTTAGCGTCATCTTTGGTTTTAGCTACTGTCCATAATCTCTTCGGCAGTGAATTAACTTACTTGTCACGTCACAAAGTTCTACTTCTTGAAGCTTAGCCACTAAACTTCCTCAAGTTTTCTGTGGATTATTTTGTAATTTCTGTTTCATTTCATGTCGTAGCGTTGGGCACGTAAGAACTCCTGGAAAGCTGATCCAATATAGTTATATTAAACTAATGGTTTAAGGTTTTGTGTAGAAAAGTAACTGTTCTCCTGCATATGATTCTTCAATATAAAAGGTACATTATTTCTGAGCTATTTTGCGACGTAGGCAATTGATAAACTGCATATTTTGTTGAACTCCCATAAGCAAATTAGCTTAAGCCGTGTTTTTCTTACTACTCTCTTTCGTTAATGGCCTACGCATATATTAAATTCGGACTCATTGCTAAAAATTGTCCCTGTGGTGTCGTGTGTCCATTACTTTCGTAAGAAAAATGATGCAATCACTTTTTATTTTGACTATCAAACACTAATGTTGTATTATTACATTCGTAGCGATAATAGTTTAAGTTCGTAATAAACGGAAAAACGATCAGTCTTCTGGTGGGCAACTCACAAATCATATTGCAAACAACAAAAAGGCAAAATTCGAAACTTTTTCCCTCCAAATGTAACTTAGAAAAGCTACAAGGCACATTTACTCTTTGCAGATTTAAAAGGTGACCAGAAACATCCACGGTGGTTATTGGTTACTGTCAAAGTGCAAGAACTTTATATTGAGATAGTATTTAGCAGTGATCGATGTAATAGAAGAAAATATAAAATAAAGTATAAACAAAACCAAGTTGCTTTTTGCAATCTGATGAAACCTGTAAGGGTAACTATCTGACCTGCAAATTCAAAATGGAAAATTTAGTACTGGTGTCAAATTCCTCTACCCTAGTAGTTAACTGTAACAGATGTCATGATTTTTCAATACAGAATAATGAAGATTAACTGATCGGAATTTATTTCTAGTACATAAATGAGGGCCAGGAAGAACTGGACAGAATGACCAGAAACCCGATATTACCTAGATACAAAAATTTAACTGTACGGGTAAAAATAATTAGTAAAAGCCGTAAAAAAATAAACTCAACTAGACCATGGTTATTTTGGATTTTGGATTATGGATACTATACCAAAGCCGCGTAATATCAAACAGAAAGCCTTTTCAATGATGTAATTATTTTTACCACAACAATAGGAGTTATGAGTGTTCTAAACCTTCATTTGTATCTATGAATTAGCACCTATTTCTCCAATTTTCCCAAATTAACGGACATGTAAGTGTTACCGTTCCTGTGATGCGAATGATAAATCTCAAAAGTAAATTATGCTGTATTTAATTTAGTTGTTGCTTCTGTCATTACCATTAGTATATCACTTTATAT
Organism: Agriotes lineatus; assembly: GCA_940337035.1. Classification (NCBI taxonomy): domain Eukaryota; kingdom Metazoa; phylum Arthropoda; class Insecta; order Coleoptera; family Elateridae; genus Agriotes; species Agriotes lineatus. The sequence continues at coordinate 77,030,424 of OW679195.1, read as the reverse complement.
TGTGGGTGGGGGGGAGGCTAAAAGTCATATAGACATCAATTGCGTTAGACATATAATTCTTTGTTAAAAATTAACAACTTGCTATTTTCGGTTTCGAAACTGATGATCCGGTATAGTATTGCGAATGGGGATTTTCCTATAATTTTAAATTAATAAAATATTGTCATATGGGCGATTTACTCAAGAAGCTTAATTATTCTTAGGATATTTATTGAAATTATTGCACACGGCTACTCTTTCACTACAAAAAAGAAATAAAAATCTCATGGTATTCAGATAATAACTCATCGGGGCCCCGCCAGGACAAATCAGGAATTAATGTTACTTAAAAAAATTAAAACTCATATATTTTTTTTAATGAAGCAAAAGAAAATTAGTACCGCTCCCGGATATTTCGCTCGCATTGATACAACCACAGCCTAATTGACACATTCTGAAGATAAAATGGCCGCCTGTTGATCTCAAAATTGATATCATTAAGCGTCTCTAATACAGTATCTGCCAAAATTTAGCTTAGCAGACTTTTAGGGCAAAATAAATATATTCGTTTTGCAGACATCCGCAACGATTAAATATTTCGCCATTTTATACCCTGAATCACCAATTTGCTTACTTGGTTATTGTGTTTGTCAGTTAACGCAGAACCACTATTGCATCATATTCTTTTTGGCAGCTGAGTGTTTGTTGGTTAACGAAGAACCACTACTTCGTCCCTCTAGTTTTGTCACAAAAAAATTTTTAGGAGCAGATAAACAGTCATTAACTTTAATGGACATAAATCCTTGTTTATTAGGAAGAACTGCCACTTGTTAATAACAAGTAGGTACAACAAATCACAAATTACAAATTTTACAAATTTATTGTGAAAGTTCAGTTTGAGTCAGTATTTTTTAAGAAAAATTACCTCTAATTGGCCGCACATGAAATAGCTTAATTGATTTTAACCAGCCAGATAGTAACAACAAATACCGAAATGGGCTTAAACTAAATTTAGCGAATAATTAACTTATATGCTACTGAATTTAAAAATTAATTATAGCATCTTCTGGCATAAAAATGTCGACCGTTTTGATAACCCACTCGGGATATGTACAAAAATGTTATATTTTAACCACTCAGGATTTTCAGACATTTGTAAATTAAATAACTTCAACTGTAATAAGATAAACTACAGTAAGAAATTACTTCCTAGATTAGAACGTGTCATTATTGAGGTCGAAGTTCTTCGACCTGAGCAATGACGGTTCAATTCCGGAAGTCGTTTGTTAATTAATGACAATAGTCTTGAAAGCCTCTGAAATTAACATAAACTACACTCTGTATAGAAGCTTCTAGCAATTCTGTATTTGGTACCAAATTAAAATTTTTGAAGTTTAATAAATCCGACAGTTGAAAAACATGTTTGTATCAACATTTTAGCTGTAAAAGTTAAATTAAAATTAAAGTCGGCATGTGCGCCGCTAATTCACTATAAAGGCCATCTTTTTCCATTTTCAAACACATTTTATAGTATGATAATATTTACGATTGCTTAATTTCGGGCGGTACTCTTTATACTGAAGCGATTTAAACATACGAGACCACTTTTAAAAGCAAAGCTAAGATATGGCACATAACATACCACTCAAGCACTACATCTAAATGAAATTTTAACCATTCCGTTGTGATTAGGCTGAAAATTCTAAAATGGTAAACACCAGCAGAACTAATTTGTATTTATATACAAAGTTTTACATTGTAATGTAGAATTAATGCCACCTACTAACAAAACTAACATCTTATAGTTAAGTTACTCTAATTATGTACAAATCTTAATATTACTGATAAAGACTATCTCTATTAATGATTATCTGGAGTTTCCTAACTTCACTCACTTTAGTTTTATGTGCTAAATTCCCATTAAAATCTTAAATAAGCATATGAGGTACCGAAGCGTTATCGTTACTTACTACAAAATTTAATTAGCAAGATCACTCCAATATGCCTAAGCACCAACAGAGAAAGTAATCGGAAACGAAATCCAAGATCGGAGAGTTTTTCATTGTATAAAATAGCTTTAAAAGCTGAAGTTCTAAGAGTTATCGTGCTATTTTCTGTGTATTATACTTTTAGTGATTATTTAGAGTCCTTTGCAAATTAAAAGATGTGCTTATTGTGTTGATGAGATACAATAAATATTATTTATCTACTCCTACTGCACAATGGCCATGAATTATGATTCATAATTCACGGTTTGCAGCCAATCATAACATTCTATTTTCATTATTCAATAGTTTGCAAATTGCAACCAATCAGAAAATTCTATTTTCATTATTCAATAGGTTGTAGCCAATCACAAAATTCATTCTTATTATTAAATGACTTTTGAAGTTAACAGCTGTCACAAATGTCATAATTCGGAAATATGGACACAAGACTCCTATTGCATAGGAGTAGATAAAATAGCGTATTATATTCGCGATTATGGCCATTATTCACTCAGATGACTTGCGCCACGCGCCTTCGGCTTGTGGCGCAAATGTCATCTTCGTGAATAATGGCTGTCATAATCGCTCATATAATAATATACTATTATCCAACACCTGATTATTATGATGCTATAATTATGCCGATTTCAGTTGAATTCTAGGCAGTAAGTCACGCGTGTCTTCAAAATTATAACTCACCTATCAGTTATGATTTATAACTCACTTTTGGTAGCACTATCAATATATGTCAAAATCGAGGTTAGCAGGTCAGGTTTGACATCAGTCTTTTGAAAAAAAAAAGCAACAAAGCCGAACCTGCTAACTTGGAATTTGGCATACACTGACAGTGCCACCATATAAATTTATTTGATCTCTCTAATTTAGCTCACTTTAAAAAAATCTGTCACTATGACTTTTCACACCTCACTACAAAATTTATGTTTTTTTGTAGTATTTAGTGAGTTGTTGGATAAAATGCTGTACTTGTAACATAAATAACTACATATTATCATACATTTTCATATTGAATTATTCTTCAAGTGACCATGTTGGTCGCCATAGAAATTGATTAATTAGCAGTAATCTTTCTCTGGTACTAAGTATGGTACAATTTGCAATCAATGGTATTTTGAAATATTAATTACATAAAAATCATAAAACGGTCGAACGATTGGTTTTTACTTTAAAGAAAAATTCGGGGTGCTACACTCCATTACATAATTTCAACTTTTGATTTTGGGAAAAATACTTATTTTTATACTTTTTGATTGCTTACAGTTTTAAAATGACTAAAAACAGTACCAAGATCAAAAATTTTCTTATGATACAGACTAATTTTTACTTACGAGTATGACTCTGTGCTTAGTGAACATTTTGTGCACCGTGGGACTTTGCAATTATAATTAATTTGCCATAGCAAACAACCTGTTTAATATGAAGTGAGTTCAGCAGAGGATTTTAGGTGAAGCTGCATCCCCAGGCATACTTTTAGCTAAATTGACTGCAACATGTGCATGCTAATTTCACTGGAACTTCAGTGTTTGTCTTTGTGTGCAATTAAGTTTTAGGGCTGCCTGGAAAACTTAATTCCATCGTACACATGCTTGTGTTTAGGGTTGACTAAATTTGTTTATAAGTGCTTCATAATACCAATGTGCTCACGATCGTTCAGATGCCAAAAATAATTTAGAGAAAAATAGTGAACCAGCATCGGTTCCGTGTCAATGGGCAGTGCATTCCTTGGGGAAGGTTGCATGCAGAACAGGAAATTACTGGAACATCAAATCGCGTCAAGTTTGTGCTGGCAGCGTTAGCACTTACCTAACCAAACAACCTTATCGTGCTATCCTTGCGCACACACAACCAGTGAATGCAGTGGTGCTATACAACACCTTTGTTTACTTTGTAGACGGTATCTCAAGAATCTAAACTAAATGTTAATTGAATTACGGAGTCAAGCGACAGAATTCAATTATATGTATTTGTCTTTCGACGTCGAGATTCTATAAACTAGCGTTTAAAATTAAATTTGTCCGTGGAAACCCGAGACTACGCTTGCTGCTTCTTAATTAAGACTGGCATTGTAAGTAGCATTGCACACTTTTTACTTCAAAATTTGTTTACGGGTGACATTGAATTACTTGAAACCTATCTTGGTTAGTTATACGCCTTTCAAACGGAACAATTATCTGAAATTGGTTTAGCAAAATATACTCGAAGTGACAGTTGTTCCATTTGAAGCTGTGGGGCTACAGAACCGTTAATTATATACCTTTATTAAATTATTTTGTTCATATTTTGCAATGTGCATGCGAAATCTTTTATTTGCCGACAAATCGAAATTAAACACTAGCATTAGTCATTTTCTGTTCACAGCTTAACAAGGGGCAACCCAGTTTACGCACGTGTTCTATGGAGTCCTACCAGCTCACTACTTGCACACTACTGTGGTGTTAGGATTATATGGTGTGCTCGCGCGCATATGTATTGCTATCCTTGTCGCACACTGTGACGTCAGCTTGGGAGCAAATTTGCCACACTACATTGGTAAAATTCTCGTAATTAATCCCTGTAACTCTTATTATTAAAGTTAGGGAATAAATGCAAATACGAAAGTTGGGAATATTTTTATGGTTAATAAAACTGCCTTATTAAATTTATTAGCACAGCTATCTACGATGTTTTGTTAATAAAATACGTAATGTGAAAATTATATCTCAAACTTTTTAATTGTTGACATAGTAAATATAATAAGACTTGTAGTTAGAAGTAGTAACATTCGCAAATTAAAATACGAAAAGTAAATTGATTTTACACATTTAGTTGTGCAACAAATACCAAAGCAATAAGCAAGTCTCTTTTATTTCTATTGTCCACCTATTTTTTTACATTCGTGAGCTTAGACAATTTCTTTTGCAATTTTCGTTTAGCTAGAAAAACTTCTCTTTTTGTTTCGATGCCTTAATCTAATATATATTCTAGTTCAGGCCATACAAAGGATTATTTCATACGGGAACATATTCAAGTAATTAGGGTCATTGACAACCTCATCAACCATTTTTTACTTCCTTTTACAATAAAGGAAGTATTGGATTCACCCCAAAAATTCGAAATTGAGTTTTCAACAGATCTTCACGTTTCAGAGTCCCCTGAAACCAAAAAACATTTTTCATTGGTCTGTCTGTGTGTGTGTGTATGTCTGTGTGCCTGTGTGTGTGTGTGTCTGTCAACAGAATATCTCAAAAACGAAAAGAGGTGTGGGTTGAAACTTTATATATAAGTTTTGTGTACTATGTAGATGCGACAGGAAGCTTTTGAAGAAAATCGCATAACCGGAAGTAGGTGTTTACTCTCGTGATTTTTCAGTTTTTTTCGATTTTTTTCAAAAACGGCTCGAACGATTTTTTTCAAACTTCTCATTTTTATTACATTTTTAATGCGTATTGATGTGCGATAGGTGATTTTCCAGTTGAATACTTCTAAAATGGGTTTCTTTTGTTTTTTTTTCTATTTTTTTTTATTAACTCCTATTTTAAATAGAACACCCGGTATATTATTAAATTTTTGACTTCAGCTAAAAATTCTAGAGAATATTTTTCTCTTCACCTAACGCTCTATTTTGCACCGTTTTTGCAGAATTTGTAATTTTTTAAAATGTTTCACAAATGCTTAAAAATTTAAAATCAAATTTTTGACCAATTGTAAGATCACTGTTAAAGGACGTTGTGTGCGTGTATCACACCACATTTTTTTTAAACTAACGACTCTTTTGACAACAATTCACTATGTAAACGAGTAAAGTGTGTGTCTAGAATTCGAGCTAATTGCATTAATTCTTCACTAGGATACATTAAATGTCATTTTGAAAGAAACTATCCAATCCGGACTCCTCGAAATATCAAGTTTTCTTGTAAGTAGGTCCAAATTTCAATCATTATAATTATTTTTGTGTCTGTAAGCTATATATCCTGCTATATACTTTAAGCAATGGTTACTAAAAGTCTCAGAAAGATTTGAATTCAAGGCCTTTAAAGTATTTTCAAATGGAGTTTCATGGAAAGTAGATATTTCAGATTGAGGAAACAACTGCGGATTCATACTCTGGTTCAGCGAAGGTATAATCTTCTAGCAGGGTACTATTTTTATGAATATTTAAATTATCATCCACATCCTTGTTTTCTAATTCTGAAGATTCAATGGTATTTGCAAAAAATTCTGCGGTTTAATAAGACTGGATATCCTCTTCAGTATTTTTGTTCATTGTAAATATAGACAATGAATGTCGTTTCAGTACGTACTACCGAATTCTGTACTTGATTTGAAGTTGATCTGGGTGATTATTGGTAGCACCCATACCTCGAATGTAGGGAAAAAGTTTTCCGCTACATTCTGATTGAGTTTGTATGTTATTAAATAATCGATGTTATATTTATCGCGGAGGTAAAAATATAAATGTGTTAAGGAGCAGTTGCTTAAAATAATACCCTTTTGAAATGGTAAAGGAGGCTTGTGTTTTTCAACAACCATTTTATTTATTACCTAACTATTTTTGTTTAATAATCCGTTCGCACACAGCGCTTTTCAGCATCCCGGGTAGTTAGTAATTACGGCGGATCTTACGGCTTGCTCCCAAGCTGACGTCATGCGCAGGACTGACCAAAATTGAACCTCTACGTAGCACACCATATAATCCTAACACCACGCACACTACCAGGTTCTGGTGTGACAGCTATATTGTATTATTAAGAAAACACAGTATTCATATTCTACTTAGCACTGTAAGGTTATGTTGCGCTTACAGCCATTGGAATGTTTATTGAATATCCAGGCATGAATCTGAACATGATTTAGTATACTGCAATAGAAACTATATAGTAGAATACTTGTTTCGATATTTCGAACTTACAGGAACATTCAGCTTTTTAACTACCATTTATATTCCCTGGAAAGACATTTATGGATACTATAGATACTAACATTCAATTCCTGTGTTTTAACCTGACTTTCTTCTTTAGTATAATGCACCAGTGGTGGTATCTAGGATCACAAAGCCTCTTGCATCTTGGCTTGCGGATGGTTTAACAAGCCTGATGTCGGTGAGGATCGGTGAGGAATACTGCTACTTCAATAAAAACTGAAAGTCTAATCTCATTACTTTAGAATTGCTTGACTTTTACAAAATTAATTACTAGTTATCAGGTGGTCTACTAAAATTATTAATAATAATAATAACACAAATGACATAGAAAAATTAAATACTTAAAAGCATAGTTGGAGACGATACTTGCCATAATCACTCATATAATAAAGTATATGTGTTAGTAACGTTTTTAACTATAGTCTCAACTAGAATTGATTTTAAAAAAAACTTAGGTACATGTTAGCGACCTATCAAAAGTATTATAAAAGGCTGTCGAACGTCAGTAACTCCGTCACCTTACCATAAATAAAATTAAACCAATACATCACTCGGATCTGAAACCTAGACATAGTTGCTCCAACGCTCTTTTTGACGTCACTGATGATATTCTTGATGTCACTGATTGTGGTTTGAAACAGATATCTGGCTTCCTCGTCTAGATTATTTATTTTAATATTTACATATATAGCCAGCTTGTGTTTGCATGAGTTTTCATTATCACTTAGGCGTAATCATTGTAACTTATCATAACGAAAGTTGCGTGTTTGATCTTGTTCAGCGTATGCAAGAATAAATAAAAATTCAGCGGTGTGATGAGCCCTATGGCACACGTCTGTGAGCGACTCCAAATGCCAGTGTCCGCAGCTAAATGGAGGCGGCTGAAGTAGCACAGTAAACCAACTAAATGTTTGTGTGAAGCCATCCGTGTTAGCACGTCAAATAATTGCCATTTTAATCGTGTATTGGGTAAGTACGCAATTTGCACCGCCACAAAAACAATATGTGACGTTCCATTTGGTGCAAGAACGTCAATCGCTAGAAAGGCGACAGCCAGCAGCCAGGAACTTTCCCGCTGTATTCGTGGGAAATTTACAAGCGTCGCATCGTTCAATGTTTGTGACGCAATCCATTCCGAGGGCTAAGTTGCAGTGTCTAGGCTTCGGACACAAGGTAACCCGATTAAGAGCATGTTTGAATTTCAAGCGACAAACGTTGGCTTCAGAATGTGTGAAGAAATGCGCTTGATAGACAATTAAATGTGTACGCGAACCAAAACCAGCAAACCCGGGTTTTTGTGCACGAAATTTTGACGGCGAACTTCGATGCAATTTAACGTTTGCGTATTAGGGACAGTTACTTCAAAATCTTTTTAAAGTTATTTAAATATAAAGATACTGTAGACATAGGTCTTCTGGTAGTCTTGGACTTGTAAATACGAATAGCCACTTGCTATTGTATGTAGGTCATTCATTCCTATTTAACACTATTGTGTTTAAAAATGTGCACTTGTAATAGGCTACAGTCCCGAATTTTAATATTGTTTCGTGTGTATGTATTTAAAAGTAAGTAGATCTGTGGTTATTGGTGTAAACAAATAATAGGTTTTCCTTCTGTGTATTGTTTAAAGTTCCTGCTTCTTGCAGCACGTATTGATCATTTCTATCCACGAATTGAGATGCAGTGGAAGTTTCATGTGTGAAAAACAAGACAATTAATCTATAAAGCTACTAACGCATACGGGGACATTTGAATTTAACGTCCCAACAAAGTGGTAACCAAATTACTTATTTCAGGTTACAGTTTCAGTATTATCACCTAATTTGAAAGTGTTTGACACCTTTAATAATCCCCTTTTGCTCTCAGTGTTACATTAGATTGGGTTAACTTAATCAGAAATTTTCTTTCTAGCGATTTTTTCGAAATTAAACGGCAAGAATTAATCTTAGATCTGTTAGGTATTTTTGATACAAGCTTTCACCTTTTCATCAGTTCTTTGTGTATGTAGAAAGTATATTTATGCTAATAAAATTCAATTGTATCTATCGGTATTGGACACGCAAAACGGTTGCCTTCTAATAAATAATGACCTTTAGTGCGTATCTGATATACGAGATGTATGTCCTTCCCCCTTCAAGATGGTATGGTGACATAATTTAATTATGCATCGTGCAGTCTTCTGCCATATGCACTGAACTCTGCGATCCTTTGCCAATAATTTTTTTATTGGAGATCTACCGTATGGGAATCATTTCTACACTTTAATAAACAAACCGCTGCTGTTTTATTTGGGAAAGAAAATGTTAGATTAAAGGCCATTGATTACTTCGAAATTAAACGATAAAAACGAATCCTTGTAACATTCTATATCAAATAGGTTTAACCATAGATCATACATTACCTTTGAAAATAGTAATTTACGACACAAGTGACTAAAGATGCTTTACGCATGTGTATCCTACAATATTTTATGTACGATATAATCTAGAAAACACGGCAAATATTTAAAAAAAAATAAATATAAATTAGGATTACCAGCAACCGGGCGTAATTCTTCGTTCTTTAAAAATTTTAAAACACGTTGCTACTGACAACGTGCCTAATGAAACCTTTTAAACAAGTTACTACTGACGACGTAAACTAATGAAAACATGTTATTAAACAGTTGTTTTACAAACTTAAAACTGCCAACTAAAAGGCAATTTTACCCACTGTCGTAGATAAAACATATTAAAGTACCCTAGCAATTCTTACACCGCACTAAATATTATATTTAAAAATCGGGAAATTAAACGGTACAATGCAATTCACTCATATCAAAATGTAGTTTCCACGATAGGATCTATTACTCGTGTTTAGACAGTAGAGGCGCAATTTAAATACAATGTATGCAAAATGTCTATACTCCGTTGATATTTTGAATTCGTAAACGCCAAAGAATTACTCTCAAACTGAAGCAGCTCAGTTGGCTGAATATGCAAAAGCGACTCTTTTTACATATTGAGTGATTACATACAGTAATTACCAATCATGATCAATATCTATATAGATAGTTGGATGACACTTAGAATGGATGTGCGTAACTTAATCTCAAGACTGAATTTCAATGTCTTCTAAAATCGTACCCAAATTAAAAGTAAATACGAAAAACAAATTTAAAGTTTGTCTTTGACATCTCCTGTTTTGCAATTTACTCGAAAATTATTATAATTTCATTTTCAGTTTTCGAAGGCCTTCATTATTTATTGTGAATTTCGGAACCTATTTACAAATTCTAATTATCCTTAACGATAAGGTTTGTTCTTAAGACGTAATATTGTATCCACTCCTTATTTGTATATGAATCTCACGGGATCGAAACGAAAAGCAGGCTGCTATTTAATCAGCTCGCATTGAACATCGCCTTCTAATAAAGACATAATTATGGTTGGTATTGTATTTTGATATCGTATACTCAGCTTGGAACAATCCCTGTTAGAGAAAATAATGCTCGAATAGCTATATTAGAAATCAGTAAGAACAGATGGAATTTTCCAGCTTTAAAATGAATGCCGCGGATTTACGGAAACGTTAAATTGTAATTCTTGAGATTGATTGTACACATAAGTACAAGATGCTAACAAAAGCACGAAACAACAGCTATATTCCCATATTCCTTAGATGTTTCTTACCTATGTAATCTGAACAATGGTGGAATTTGAAACCCTTAGCTTTTCTTAGAGAAGCGTCAGATTTCACAAAAGCACAAGCAAGAATTTAGTTTCAAGTTAATCAGAACGTTTTCCAATAAGAATTTAAGTACAGTCGTGTTTTCTTTGGAATTCAGCAATTCCAGCATAATGAGCATTAGTTCTGTTATGTTTCATTTAATACTGACCTGCTTCGCAGAAAATTTTTAAACATAGTTATTTTTGAGGTAAAACTTCTAAAATGTTAAAAAGCACTTTTCATGTTCAAACTTTTCTTCCAAAATTTAATTACATTTTCAAACAAGAATGTTTAAGGCGTGGAAAATTTTAATTATTTCTGAAGTGCGTTTTTCATTAGCAGCACCTGGAATTGGAAAGCTCACCATTTACCTACGGGGAATATTAAAAGCGTACACAAAAATTCTTCAATGTGCATCAGGAGCTCTCGTTTAAAATGACTAAAAATGATTAAGTCGTCATTAATTCTGAAAAAGTTTCGAATAAGATTCACTTTGGGAGCACAATTTCTGCAATCAAGACTTTTCTTGCAGCTTTTGCGACTAAATGAGTTAAAAATAGAAGATGCGGAAATAGCTTCGGCTGCATGCGAATTCACGGCAACGGCGCCTTTATTTTTTGAATAAAGTTGGATGCAGCGCGGATCAAGAAATGCTCGATCGCAAGAAGCAGTACTGATTTTTACATAGGTTTATTAGGGTAATGGACTGGCAAACACGTAAATTCAGTATACGAGCTAGTACTTATAATTTACATTTATAAAGTAGGTAGTAATTTTATTAATTATATTTCTTAAGGTTATGCTACTTACTGTTGCTAAAAGGATGCAATTTACTAACACGAAGAATACAAAATTTACTGAAAGCGAGGTTTCGACTGAAAAAAAAACGCCTAAGAAATTGGCTACAGTAAAAAACAGGACCTGGTGTTTGTCATTTCTAAAAGAACATAAGGAACTTTATCCCAAATTCAGAACCAAGAGTAGCCTTAGCAAACATTCCAAAAAATCAAAGAACACTGCAAGCGAGCACGCCCCATCCTGTTCTCGAGTGTGATAATGACTAATTGCGAATCCCTATTTCCTAAAAGGAAGACTGAAAAACTCCTGCAAAAAGCGAACTAGCTAGCGCTAGTTGGACTTGACGAATTCTACACTTAGCTCTGGTGGACTACGCACTCATCAACCTCAATTGCTAAGTGATAAATCCTGATTTAGAAAGTCGGATATAAACGCGGGCAGTCTAAAAAAACTAATTCGAAATGCAGTACAGTAGTACCAAAAAGAGTTGTGCGATGTAAATAGAAATTGTGTCTGCGCTGTGGAAATATAAATTACTAACCAAACCCTACTTGTATTTACAGATAACAACGTTTTAACAAAGCAAATTAAAATGTGCATTCTGCTGAAACTATTTAAATACAGCTTAGTTACTACGTATTTCCACCGGTAAAAATATACAATCATACATTAGGAGAAAGTATGAAACCATACTTAATCGCTCTTGTTATAAAAAATTGGATTAAAACAGATACCAATAAAATGAATCCTTTTGCAGATTCCATTCCCAATGATTACGCATTTTATATGACTAATAAATTGACCAAACAACTCCATTACATTATGTATAATTGATTTCTAGCATTGAGCTTCCAAGCATCCTCTTTACAATTTGTAGAAAAGTGGTTTAATTTTTCAACACTTAATGTGACGTTACAGTAAAAAAAATAACTTTGCCAATAAAAATAAATACTTATTATGAAAGCAAATCGCATTACTGAAAACTTCTCCAATTACAAGCTACATAATAAATCAAGTTTTGCAATCACAACTTAACTGCGGCTCTTTGCCTTTGAATTTCGATTAAATTTGCCCACAAAATTTTTTCCAGAGGGATTTTTAAGCATCTTAATACAGACTTAATAATTATAAAAATAATGAGCTTTTGCTTGAAGCTGCTGAAATCAAATGTTTGACAAGAAGTCCCACTTACAACTTTTAATTTTATACCTTAAATGATTAAGAAGTGAGATGAGATTCGCAGTAAAAGGAAATTATTTAGTGTAGAGTGTATCAAAAATATTAAAATACATATTCCTGTTACTAAGCAATTCTGTAGGTAGATAGCAATTAAAAATGGAATCTATGAAAAGCTTTACACAGAACTTCCTTCGCAAGTACGGTGCACAACATTCGATGTTCATCCTGCCAGTCTGTTCAGTCCCATTTTCGTCAATGGTAAAAACCTGATGCTATGTGTTAAATACCTTGTGAGTAAATGAAAACTAAATGAAGGTTGGCTTTGAAAAAATTTAGTCATGTGCTGTATTACCTCTGATGTTTTAAATTTAAATATGACAATTATTATAATAGTCCATATCCAACACAATGTGAATTAGTAACCGACATATGTTTCAATTTTCAACGCCAAACTTGATTTCATTTTCGTTTGCTCACATGTTATTAGTTTTACATATTCCTAAGCTGAAAGGGTCTAAAAGCAAAGTACAAGTAAATGATGATATTTCAGAAGCTTTCGAGGTTAACCGTCGTCTGAACTAGAAAAATCCCTTTTTAGAAATGTTGTTTACTTTCATTCTGAAAGAAGTGTTAAGAGACAGCAAACTATCTACTAAAGGCTTGATAGACCATCATAGACACTGAACAGTAGCATATGCAACTGCAAGATGTGTTAGTTAGATTGGAAAGGACCACCAGACACTACGGTTTACAATTTAATGAAATAAAACCCAAATTTATGCAAAGCTAGACTGTAGTGATTTGAAAGTTAAGACAGCTGAAGGGAGCGAATGGAGAAAATGCGTGTTTGCGAAGGAGTGTGACTTTAACTATCTGGAGGATCACAAATGAGGGAGGACAAGGTAGAAATAAATGCACGAATAGCGAAATGGAGCAAAAGTGTGGATGCTTTCTTGCGGTTATTTAAAGGGAATAATGTGTTCAGAAGCGCTAAAGTAGGGATATATAAGACTGTTTTCCTCCCGGAAGTGAGCTACGAAAGTGAAATGTGGGTGATGAACTCAAGTGACCAATAGCAATTAAGACATATAGGAAAGACATATTCTAAAGCGAATTTTGAGGGCGAAAAGGTGGATGACTTATGGATAAGAAGGCCGAATGCCGAAGTAAAGGAATTGTATCGAAATCCAAGTTCGTCTCAATAAATCAGTGTCCAAAGAATCATGTGGCTAGGGCCCGTGGAGAAACTCGATGACAGTAAGGCTACAAAAGCAGTACTAGGCATGGAGTAGAAGGTAAATGAAAGAGAGGAAGACCGAAGAACAGATGGTTAGTTTTGGTACAGGTGGACTCAGAACACTTAACATTGGCAATTGGAAGTCGGCGGCGTTGGACCCGAAAGGGAGGAAAGCCATAACTCAACCAGCCTTGGGCCTCGAATGGTCTGCAGAGGTTACATATAGGGTGAGTCAATAGTACGGCAAAGCTTGATTACACTTACGCCGTTAAGGAAATCAAAATGAATCAATTGCAATTATATACAAGAAGTCAAATGGCAGTTTCTAAAATAATTTTGATGCATTTTTTGCAGAAACGTATTAAACTTTATTTTTTTAAATTACACACGCTGTATGTTTTTACATATTTGGATTTTTCATTTTCTAAGATTTATAAATACGTTCACTTTTCGAAATTTGCGTGAACGGTTATGGGGGTACTTGATTTCATCTGTAAAACGTTGCGCTACAGACACTTCAAGAAATCAAAGGGCGCTTGATCGTCCGGATATCAAATTAGAATTTTGTGCATGCCTAAATGCATTTGGCAATAAAAACGCCAATCGGGTTGTGGGATTACTTTGCTGTGACACGTTAACTTTTCGAAATATTGATGAGCCATATCTTAATTTTTTCAAATGACACTCCCTATATTTCAATGCTTAGTCGCCTTTGGACTCTTATTTACGTCTGTTATGCCCTGTATGTTTGATATTAAAAATTAATAGTTTAGGAGATACTTAATTTTTTGGAAAATGCACATATATCTCAACGATACCTACCCAGTGAGCCATGAACAACATGTGCTCTTAAAGAATTATTGCTCAACACACGTCAATAGCGCTCTAATTTTGCCTCACGTTTTTAATTTATCGAAACAAGAAATGGGGTATGTTATTTATTTTGGCTGAAAGCGAGCGAAACCCGTTGTCGGCGTTAATAAGTTACGCGCAAAGGGGGCATCCAAGAGCAAGAAACTTCGGTAATGTGCAAGATTTGAAGAAACCGACAGTGTCCATTAGGAGAAGCACTATCAGAGAAACCTAGCGACCTAGGGTGAAAATGAAGATCTGGTTATGCAAAGTGTTGTAGAAAACCCTCACACAATTTCCCGGTAGGGATAGGCACGTGACGTGAAAACAGCCGGGTCCAGTCGTAAACGTGAGTAATATTTGAAAATCGGGCGGTGAACGTGAGTGAAAGTTTCCAAAGCGTGATTCAAGTTTCACGTTTATTTAACGTTAAATATTTAGTAACGAATAAAAGACTGCAGGGTGCCCCCGCACCCCCGCTACCCACCCATCTGAACGATCTAGCGCTGAAGCGGGCGGTCATTGTACTTCTGTGTGATAGCCTGCAGCGACGGAGCTTCGTGCCTGTGATGTGTTGGGAATGTTGTGTCTACAGTTAATCTCGTGTCTGCGTCTGTAGGCGACCAAGAAGAACTTACTTTTAGTTCTTCGGACGTAAAAGTACTTTCCAACATAGAAATTAAACGTGTTGCCTGGCAACATATACTGTACTGTATTGTACTTGTATCAGTAAAGGAAAAGTCAATTTCAACAACTTTTGGTGTTAAAAGTAATGTCTTTCAAGACGTTTGCAAGAAATGTTTTTGCGAGAAATCAGTATTTATCCCTTGTTCTAAGCTAGTGTAGTAAATTTTCATTTATTTCATTTTATGTATTCTGCTCTGATTGCAACATATCACGTCAGCTATTACACGTGCAAAAATATTTTATTTTAGAGTTTTTAGTTATGTTGCTCGTCCTTTATTTGCTTTAAATTTGTACATTCCGTTCTGTCTGAATTTTAATTTTCAAATAAAAGCTGCAGAGCACGCCGTGAGTGGAGGGTCACGCTTGAGCGTGCGTGAACGTGAGTGTTTAAAGCAAGATTGAAACGTGCGTGACGTGAGTGAGTACTCACTCATGCGCTCGTCTCTAATTCCTAGGCCTTAAGTCAACAACTGCGAATTGCCCAAACCAGTGTCCCCAGAATTATTCTCAAAAACAGATTACATAAGTATCATGTCCAGTTAGTACGGAATTTCAGTGAGGACGACTATATTGCGACGCAACAATATTTGTTTATAGGCCCGAAATATGGAACAGCAGATTTTTTTTTCAATAACTTGCTGTTGACGGATGAGGCTACGTTTAAAACGATTTTCAAGTACTTTTGGTTTCTCAGCTGACTTCGGGGTCGACAGTTAGCCTTTTTAATCATTTTCGTACCCCTTTTGGTGGATCTCTGCTTTACAGTGTATGTAATAATAGACGAGTCATTAGTATACAATTAGTTACACTCAGGTTACGCGTTCAGGAGAGGGCGGTACAGTGGTTAGATAATGTTTGGCGTATTGTTACGAAGTATTTTCAATCTGTTTTATTTATCATATTTATTAAATTTATTATATGCTATTTGTTACGATATTTACTGTTATTAGCTGCGTTATAGAACCGTATTGGTAGAAGTTGTTATTAATAATAAAGCCCTCGCAAGCTTATTCATCCTAAGCTAAGTCTGGTGTATCTGAACCTTGGGAAGGTCCGACTTAAGGATTTGTACCGCGTCGAGAACCTCGTGCACCTTTTCTCCAATCTCTTTCAGCATGGTTTCTTCACTTCACTGGAACCTCGACCCTCACGGCGAGTTAGTTGACCTGGAACGATATTTACCAGCTGACAAAACACCTAACACAACCTTCGTCAACATGTAAAGCCCACCCTTCACGTGCTCTCACACTATATTTCGTTTGTTTTTGCTTCTAAACTGTTTCTTTTTCTTTCTTGTCAACACTTCAAATCAGCATGATTACAAATATAGAAAATATAGCGATGTTTAGTGGTACAGTGCAGTGCATTGTATGGAAAGAAAGGAGGCAAATATCTATTATTAATTATAGTTCATACAAAACATATTATTGATAAATATCGTTCTAAATAAATTGTTTGTTGTGATATGTGGCTTATTGTACAATATTCTCCTTATCCATCTTCTTACTTTTTCGATGGTTTCAAATTTTAATATAACTGTCTGCTATGGCTTCTTATTACATAGTAACTATGTATTTTTTGGTATCACTTTATTTCATTAATTAGCTGGATAACATTAGTGTTTTGCTCATTGTCATATTAGTGTTAATTATTTTTTATTCCGTAACTTGTTGGCATTCTGTAAGTGTTGTTGAAGGTTTTTTAGATATTTTAGCCGTTTACAGATTGCTATGACATTTCAACAATTTTTAATTTGTGAATGTCTAGTACCAACTATGAGCCACAAACTGGCATGTGATGTGTGAGTATTAATGCTGATGTCTTATAACTACGTGAATGAATCGAAAAATATAGAATTTATAGCGCGTACTTCATATCTTTATTAATAAAGCTAGGCAAAATAAAGTCTCGAAAAAAGCAGGCAAAAATGCAAAAAAGGCGATTTAAAAAAGCATTAAAAAGGCAAATATAAAGTAAAAAAAGGCGAAATGAAAAAAAGGAGAATTAAAAGAAACGGCGTTTAACTGAGAAATACAGTCGATGCACTTCACAAATCACAATGTTAACACGTTCGAAAATAGTGACAAACTGGCTGATTCAGTAGAAAACTTTTTCCTGACAATACTGGTCCCCTCATTAAAGTTAATCACAAGAAAATAATCCTTCTGAGAATTTTTCAGTAACAATAAAGGGTAAAACTCACTAAACCTCTACCTTTAAGTGCTTGGGAATAATACTTTCTACAATTTATTTCAGAAATTTAAAATGTGAATTTTTTTTCGAGAATTGCTAGTACAATTTTTATTTAAATTGAAAATTTAAAAACTAAATTTCTTAGAATTTTAATTTAATATACCGTAAAAGGCACCAAAAGGCAAGAAAGATAGGAAATTCCTCAAAAAAGGCAGAATCCTAAAACAGACGCAAAAACGCAAAATAAAATGAGCATTTTTTAATTTCGCGCATTCTCAAACGGATTTAAAATTGGGTCTGCCTTTTATGCTTCCACTTATTAAAAAAGGCAATTTGCCTAGCTATCCTAACTCTATTTATTAATAATGTAATTATATTGGGTACCCCTGAAATTTTATACAAAAATGATGTTACCAGATCTTGAATTCCTCTTCCACCTCCGTTACTTACAAATAGAAGTCTTAGATATCACTATAATCATCACCACCTTCAGTGATAATCGAATACAGAAAGGCCAAATTTTTTAACGAAATATCCTCGATGAATTTTTTCCAACCCGACGAAATTATTATTTCACAATAATCACATAAATTTTGGTAGGTATATTTTGAAAGAGCATTAAGCCATCAATTTAAAACTTTTTTTTCTAACGTTAAGCGTTCGGCCACTATAAAACAGAAAATAAAATAAAATTGAAAAGGTCATTCCATTTACGTAATTCTGACATACCCTCTTGTATGCAGGTAGTACGTATAACAAGTAAATTGTCTTTTTTTTAATTTTCATCAATAACGACTAGTATGTTTATAACCGAGGAAATTTTTTATCAATATTTGTTCCTTTAAACTTTGGCCTTCAGTGTTGCCATTGTGTTTAACCAGCCATTCCGCCATTTTAGATCTGAGTGCAGGAAAATGTGGGTAGTTTGTCCACTGCGAGCATTGTCCATGCGTTTACCTTGCAATTTAGGCAAATCAGGAATCAGCTGATGAGCCTCCCACTGTTGAAATTTATGATAGTTTCTTTCATTATCCCATCCTTTCAAACATTGTAAATCGTTCAGTCGCTTTTAATTTTCTATGGATTACTTTTGATATCTAATTCATGTATACTACGAATCGTAGGCCCATTTTAATAGATTAAAATTTCATCAAGATACACAAAGGTTGCTCTTCACAAGACTAGAATGGAGCAAATTTAAAAAAGTACAAGAAACGACTTAACGTATGCATCACTTCGTACTGTATTTCTGGCTGCAAAAACCCCAATTTCTAATTAATCTTGTTTGCTTTTAATCTCAAGCGTATTTGAATAATTCGTTGCATATACCATTGAGTGTTTGCTTTTAAGTATCTGAACTGAAGGCTCGTTCGTATTCCCGAAAATTGGTAGGAAAACCGGCACATCGCATTTGGTTAAACAGTTTATTTAAAACCGAACCTACAAATAACGAACCCTCGTAACAAAATTTGTCGTAAACGTGCCACTGTTTTCATAAATGGAGAGCTCGCACAGTCTCCAAACATTAGAGATGAAGGCAAATTTGTACTCCATTTCGGTCATTACTTCGTCGGCTTAGCGCAGATTGATTCTTGCAGCCGCAACACGCATATTTTGTTGACTGTCCTGTATCAACAGACTCGATTTTAGCAGAATTTTAATAAAATGGTATCGTAATAAAGTACACAGCCCGAACGATAAAAGTAATTTTCTGTTTTCGGTAACCGGTGTTTCTTATTTTAAAGCGATTTCTCATCAGCGAAATGGGAAAACAGGCGCTATAAATTTTACAATATCACTACAGCGTTTCGAAGTTGGAAATTCTGTATAAAGTTTTGAGTTGACAAAAGATTTATTTGAAGGAAATTATTGAAAATTTGTAGAATTGCTGATTTACGAACAAGATGAAAATTATTTGTTGCTACATCCAGATTTCGATTAGCATTATTACAATAGGACGTAATTAAGGCATCCACGCTTTGTCCCAAGCGTAACCCCATTAAAGTGTGAATTCAAAGGACTTTTCACTGATGCACAGAAACGAGCGCAGATATTTCCTATATGTGATGTTAGTAAGAGACGGAACTGGAGACTCCATTACTGCTTCATTAAATTAGGCTGCACGATCTGTTCCATTACTAACTCGTGATTGTACAGAGAGAGCGTTTAATTGTTTTCTGATTAATATAATGTCATTTTCATCGCTAGAGGATTGACGAGGGTGTTCGTAATTGAGTGAGTTATAGTTAAATCGTAACCCTACAAAAGAAAAGAAGTGTTTCATCTTTCGTCATTCATCACATAAGTAAGTTCAAAAATACAGTAATTCCAACATGCGATTTTCTTTTATATCTTCTTGTAGGTAGCCGTAAATACAAGCTAAAACTGGTAGAAATAAATTCTGTTTCTAGACAAAAAAATCAAAATAAACATCTAGCTAGCACGTTGTTCCTTCGAAAACCGCGATAGCAGTTCACTTGCAATTTCCAGCATCGCAACCACGCACGTTTGCAAGTAATAGATTTTATCACGATTAATTTAACTGCGTTTGCTATTTTGGACTTTCTCTGCCTATTTTATTTTATTTTTATTGGAAATAAACAATATGATGCAATTTAACATTAAATATTTTGTGTATTTTCTGTAATCATATTTCTATAAACAAAATTTACTTTAAGTATTCCTTAAATTCGTCAAAATGCATCCCTGAAAATTACGACAGAAACCTATTGAAAAATTACTGTACTAACTATAACTACTGATTATTAGAAATTAGTATCATTCCACAAGCTTAAGCCTTCGGTACAGAAAACGAGATTAAGTTTAAATGTGCAGAGCGCTTCACAGTCTAAGAATAATTCCTATAATCAAGCCTGCTCTTTCGAATTTAAATGAACTAAAAATAGAAGAAACAGTAATAGACTGGCTGCATAATACGAGAATGTGCAGATACCGACTCTTTCGCTCGAGAATGAAGCAGAGTGTAACAAACGCAGATTAACAATCGACTTCAGGGCATCAGCAAAAGTAGCGAATAAAATTACGTGCTGCACGACTTCAGCTTTTACTTGAACAATCTATTTCTCGAAAATACTTCGTACCTAGCTTAAATTCAGGAAGATGTTACTTCAATTAAGTATTTCACTTGCTGATAATCATTGCATCAATTTATAAATAGCTATAGCTAGGTTCTCAAATATTAATCATTTGGGCAAACTTACTTTCTATATAGGTACTATAATAATAATTAATAGTATCGATAAAGGCTTATTACCAACATGTAAATGTTTGGAATCTGTGGAGTTGACAAACTGATCATCAACTCACGAACTTTATTATTATTAAGGTGCAGCAGATTAACCTTCAAAGTTTAACTTACGGTTAGAGTTCACAATAATCATCAATCATATGAATCGTTATCTATGGTTTATGTTTCAACATAAACTTTGTATACAAGGGTCGCCTTTGAGTCTATACTTTTTAAACTAACAAGTACGAGTATGGTACAAATACAGATGTTATAAATAATAGGGTACTAATAAAACGTTCAGTATATAATCCAGTTTGATTCGGTAAACAAATATGTATGTTCAGTAATCAAAGCAATGTATAAAAATCCGAATGGTTAGTAAAATATTGCAAATTGCACATCAAAAAATTAAAAGTGGCAGTAAAATATGCACGGTATTTTATTATATTTTGTGCAGTTCAAAACGCACATTAAATAAATAGAAGATGCACAGTAATTTATTTGAATTTGCACGGTAAAACTAATAAATGTTCAGTAACAGCGACCTCCGTTATCGGCTGGATATTTGAGGTTAGGTTTTGTGTTACGTTTCTGTTTACATAATCCTCTGACTAACTGAAATTAATTTAAGTAATACAACAAAGGAAGGTAAGTGATGCAGTAAATGTGTGATAATTATGACGAAACTTCAAAGTATACCTATTATAATGGGGGATCTCAATGCCAAAATTGGCCGTACAGATGCTGATGAACATCTACGAGAAATAGTAGGGAAATATGGCGTCGGAATACGCAACAAAAATGGTGAAAGACTGCTGCAATTTTGTATCGACAATAATTTTACGATTGCTAATACTGTATTCAAAAATCATATACGCAAGCTTTACACCTGGACATCACCTGATAAAAGAACAAGAAATCAAATAGACTATGTATTAATCAGAAAAAGATGGCGTACGGCAATAACGACTACAAAAACACTACCTGGGGCAGATTGTAATTCGGATCACAAACTACTTACTTTCATGTTTCGCATTAAACTAAAAACATGCCAAAGACATAAAACTAGACAAAAGCTGCCTCCGATTACGGACGCACTAACCTTTGCTAATGAATTAGAACAGACAGCCGCTGAGGAAAATCTGGACAAGCCTGCTAACTCTAATGACCTGTGGATCCACGTCAAACATGCAATAACACAAGCAGCAATCATAACCCAAAAAATTCCAAAAACAAAGAAACGACAACCTTGGATTACCACGACCACCTTCAAAATAATTGATGAAAGAAGAAAAATCCTTGCATCCGGTTTGAACACTACAGGGACCATAACGGAATATAACCGATTAACAGCATCCATACAAAGGAATTGTAGAAAAGACAAAAATAACTACCTAAATTCCGTATGTCAGGAAATACAAAAACACACAGACTCTCTAAATACCAGAGAAGTTTTTCTAAAAATCAAGGAAATAACCAAATCCTTTAAGGCTCGCACATGGTCTGTCTTAGATGAAAACGGCATATTAATTACTAAGCTAGATAATGTAATGGAGACATGGCGACGATTGCGATAGAAGAAAACACGAAGGATTATGAAAAAGAACCAAACATACTGATCGAAGAAGTTGAACATGCTATAACAAGATTAGCCCTACATAAATCGCCAGGTATAGACTCAATTAACGGCGAGATACTTAAAGCACTCCCAGATACTTGCAAAAAAAGAATGCATGAGATATGCCAAAATATTTGGCACTTCACAGAATGGCCAAAAGAATGGACTACATCTATAATCATACCACTCCATAAAAAAGGCCCACGTAACAACTGCGATAATTTTTGATTACTGTCTCTCATAACACATGCAAGCAAAATCATGTTGTACATAATTCAATCCCGACTAGAACCATTTATATTACATCAACTTGCCCCCGACCAAGCAAGCTTTGTAAAGGGAAGAGGCGCGCGAGAAGAAATCTTACATCTACGACAAATAATAGAGAAGGCCAGAGAATATTACAGCCCCATGTATCTATGTTTTGTAGACTACACTAATAAGCCATTTGACAATGTCCGATGGCATTTACTGTGGCCAATTATGGTAGACATGGGCATACCTCAACATATAGTTCACATATTAAAAAATCTAAATGATAACAGTACTGCAGTTATAAGAATGGAAAACACCTATTCCGCAAGCTGCAAAATACAAAAAGGCGTAAGACAAGGCTGTGTGTTGTCACCTCTCCTATACAACATCTATAGTGAATATATGAGGCAAGTTTTGGAAGACTGGGATGGAGGAATCTCTGTAGGCGGTCAACATATCTCTAATTTGCGTTATGCAGATGACACTTTATTATTAGCTAAAAATGAACAAGAACTTCTGGCGCTATTGGGGAGACTTGACAGAATCAGTGCAGACCACCGGCTTCAAATCAATAACACAACAACTAAAATTATGATTATTAACAGAGAACTCGAAAATATTCCTATTAATAATATCGGTAACATAGGCAATTATGAAGTGGTAGAGAAAATCGTATATCTGGGAGCACTTATAACCAACGACGGCAACTGCGAGCCCGAAATTCGCAGCCGAATCCAATTAGGCAGATCAGCAATGGCCCAACTAACGAAAATTTGGCGAAGCCACAATATTACACGTAACACGAAAATTAACGTTGTTGAAACTCTGGTATTCTCTATATTTAAATACGCATCAGAAACTTAGACGGTCGGCGCATAGAGCCATTTGAAATGTGGGTGTGGAGAAGAATGCTCATAGTTCCATGGACAGCCCGTAGAACAAATGTTTCTATATTAAATGAAATAAAACCTAAATAGAGGCTCTCTACCACTATATATGCCAATATATTGAAGTTCTTTGGCCACATCACTCGCAGAGATGACTTCGAAAAGCTCGTGGTCCAAGGAAAACCTAACGGCAAACGAAGGAGAGGAAGGTCACCAACCCGCTGGATTGACACAATTGAAACTCTTTTGAATACCAATGTCGAACAGGCAGTAAGGAATACCGGCAACAGAGAACGTTGGCGCGACACCATCCGAAGAGTGACAGCACAACTTGAAAAGAACTAATAACCATAACCACCACTCATCTGTAAAGATGGACGGAGTCGAGGAGGAGGAATACAACAAAGGAATTTAAGTGATGCAGTAAATGTGTGATAATTGTGACGAAACTTCAAAGTATACCTATTTTAGAGATTCTGTTTGCCGTCGTTCGAATATCATGGAAAAGGAATCAGGCGAGTCGAACAATTGGTTATTCCAAATTACGCTAGCGATTCTGAATCTTCAGAATCTAAAGACGAAGCAAGAAGGCCAAAGCGACAGGAAATAGCAAAAAATTGGAAACTGGAGCAAACATTTTCTAATAAATCTGATGCTATAAATGCTGTGCAAAATGAAGGTATGTGAAGATTTCATTACGAGAATGTAGATATTGAGGGGACCGAAAATTGCATTTATCGGTGTAAAAAAGTAAAGGCTCGTAGTACACAATGTAAAGCAGCTGTATCATTAAAATATCCATCAGATAGCGAAAATGTCCTGCTATATCGTTCTGAGCTATATCACACATGTAACGCTATAGAAACAAAAGCAAAAATGAGAATAAGTGAGGCGGTCAAAGCAGAAATGAAGACTTTGTTTAATTCCGATTCAAAATTCAAGCCAAAAAACATCATCGAATGTTTAAACAGTAAAGAGCTACCAATACCAAAACTTACTGATATTAATAATTATTTGTCTAATTTGAGAAAGTCTAAATTTGGGCCAAATACATTGATCCTTGGTGATATGGAGAAATTATTCATTGACAACTCGCAAGTACCAGAACAAGAAGACAAAGCATTTATAATATCATATGAAGTGGTATACGACGAGCCTTCGTATTTTCGATTCTTTGTCTCCTCAAAAACTTAGCAACTGATATGGATCACATACATACGGATGCTACATACAAACTTGTTTGGCAAGGATTTTCAGTACTGATAATCGGCACAACTGATCGTACCAGACAGTTCCATATTTTCGGTGTAGCTGTATGTTCTAATGAAAAAAAAAACAGAAGACTTCGTATTTTTATTTAACTCCATGAAATTCGGCGTTAGAAGAATTGTTAGCAGAGAAACTTCCCCGACAACTATAATTTCGAATGCAGCTCCGAGCATAAGTAACGCTTTTAAACTTGTATTTGGTGAGTCAAGATTGATTATAATGTGTTGGGCGCACATGAAAAAGGCTGCACAGAAAAAGGCTATATCTTTAGTCAAACCAAGAGAGGATGTGCCTAAGATTTTGAATGATATTGATATACTTCAATTATCTAAAAATGAAATAACCTTCAATTAGCTATCAGGATTGTTTCTTCAAAAATGGGAAAACCAAACAGGCTTTTTAGAATATTTTGAAGCACAATGGCTCAAATTAAATCGCAACTGGTATGAAGGGGTCAAAATTCTAGTGCCTAGTACCAACAACTCTCTTAAAGATGAAAACACATTACGGGAAGGACTTCCCCTGTCGCGTTTTTCAATTTTACTAATGGACTCTATAAAATTGTGGTCCACTAATTATATATCCAAAATCAAAGATATTAACACTAAACCTAATATGAATCTTCATTTATGGACTGAAGCATATAAGTGGGCTAAACAACAGAAAAATATAATTCTTCAAAGTGAGCCAGACGATACCAATAATGTCATTAATAACTACATTATTCCTGCTGGTGATGCGACTCATGTAGAAGAATTTGATGTGACAAAAAAGGATGGCCAAGATTTTTCTTCATTTGATGAGTTTACATCGGTGATGTTCAAAATTTGGAGTTTTGCCCAAGATAAAAATAAATGGCTTGATGGCCATTGTGACTGTCCAGCATTCCTAAAAAAAATGATGTGCAAACACATCGTTGGGCTAGCAATAAGACTTTAAATAGTAAGCGCACCTCCAGAAGCAAAAACCATCCCGATAGGATAAAACCGACGCAGGGGTCGTCCAGCAAAAGCCAAGAGACCTTTGCTGCAATAATATATGTTATATAATTATGTACTAGCGGAAAATATTTAAGTTTTAATTCTTGTATTTAAGAGAGTATTTTATTTTTGTTACTTTTTCATACATATATACAAGTTTGTATCGTATTTGTCGTTTTTTCTTCTTTTTATAATGACTTAATTGGAAGTATGTATATACATTGTGTCTCGCAGAGTATCAGACAAAGGGCAATTAACATTGAGAAATTCTCAAAAGATCAACTATTGCTGAATGCTCATCGATGTACGCGATTGGTCAGAAATGCAAGCAATTTGAAATTAATTTGAAGAATCTCATTTCTAACCAACCACGTACGATTCCTACACAGCAGTAGTTTATCGCCCAATAATTTTCCAGTGTTAATTTGGCTGATGTCTGATAGTCTGATAGTTGGTCAGAAACACTGTAGACTTCAGTAACCTTCTGGCGAGTGTTTTGGTAAATACCTACGTAATAATATATAAATAATATTTCTTTCAATATTATTCTGTTGCCCACTTATATTGTTTATACATTATTTTTACTAAATATTTTTTATTTTACTAAACATTTTTTATATTGAGGTCCCTTTATTTGATTTACTAAAAATTAGTTTTTTTTACTGAACAAAATTACTTATGGTTTTAATATAACAATGCGAGTTTAATTTGTTGCCTTGCTTTATTGAAAATTATACTGCTTACTGCCTCTGTGATTTTTTGAATAAAACATTTATTATTTATACTGAACTCTATATTTTTCCTGAACATTTATAATTTTTACTGAAGATTTATTATTTTACTGGGTGCTTATTGTTTTCTTACTGATTGTCTACTATTTTTACCAAAAGACTATTATTTTACTAAACAACTATTATTTTACTTTACATTTGTAATTGTTACTGAACGTTTAAAATTTTTACTGTGCATTTATTATTTTTACTAAACATTTATTATCTTACATAACATATATTAATTTTACTTGACGTTTGTTATTTCTACTGAATAAATGTACTTGATGTTTTAATAAATTGCTGTGCATTTAATTTGTTACCGAAATAATATACCAAACTTGTTACTCTGTTTACCTATCTAAACGGAAGTAAATTATAATGTTATCAATTAATTCCATTGTCGATTGATAAGAGTTGCAAAACTTAGTGTTAAGATGACCAAATACTTAGATAATACAAACTATCAAAGAAAACAGAAAAATGACAGCATCGAGTGCATTTCATATACAGTGTGTTTCACTTTACATGGAAGCACTCCTGTATTTTCTTTGTTTTTGTATGGATCGATTTGAATTTTTTATCAGTTGTACAACTCACCAAGAGACATCGATTAATGTCCTTCAGCACAAAAGACGTTGTTAGCCTTGCCTACTACGATCATGAACATGGGTCGCATTGTCAATATTTTGCATGGCGTTAGAGTTACAGCAAAAAGTTATTAGAAAAAGTTGTTTAGAATCAAAAGAATACCCCAGATACCGATTTTCGTTTAATAATTCGAGTTTTTAATTTTTATCTATAAATTTGTCGAAGTCCCAAATTTCAACTTTTAATTTGGTATAAAATGGTGTCATGGATAAACAACATTTTTATTTTTATTGCAAACGTCATTAGCTTTTAATAACGGCTGAATTACTTTTAACTGTTGCTGAGAAAGTAGAAATAATTAGAATTACTGATGAAAATGCAAGATCCAATAGAGAAGTAGCTAGAATAATATTGGATCTTGCATTTTCACCAGTAATTCTAATTTATTTCTACTTTCTCAGCAGCAGTTAAACGTAATTCAGCCGTTATTAAAAGCTAATGACGTTTGCAACAATAATAAAAATGTTGTTTCTCCATGACACCATTTGATACCAAATTAAAAGTTGAAATTTGGGACTTGGCCAAATTTATAGATAAAAATTAAAAATTCGAATTATTAAACGAAAATCGGTATCTGGGGTATTCTTTTGATTCTAAACAACTTTTATTAATAACTTTCTGCTGTAACTCTAACGCGATGCAAAATATTAACAATGTGACCCATGTTCTTGATCGTAGTGGGCCAGGCTAATAACGTCTTTTGCGCTCAACATGAATAGATGCCTCTTGGTGAGTTGTACAACTGATAACAAATTCAAATCGATCCATACAAAAACAAAGAAAATACAGGGGTGCTTCCATGTAAAGTGAAACACACTGTATGCATATACTTGGTGACCGGTTTCAAACATAGCAAAGGCATAGCATATTACGAGGTTACTAGAAACATTTAATTCAATTTACAAAACAAGGTTGCCTAGATCATAAATTTTAATTTCAGGGGTAAAGGCGTGGCTGAAAGTCCTTAGACATTAATTAACGTTAAACATATCATTCGTTTACTAAAAATTCAAAACTTGTTCTGTACGGCTTTGAAACCGGTCATCTGGTACACCATGGTGTACTTCACAGATGCAGTAAAGTGGAGTCCCTGCATCTTCTCAAACTAAAAATGTACTTATCACAATTTAAAAATGTTCTTTTGTATACGGGGGAGGATTAAAAATATACAGGGTGTTAATTAAGTACGTACACAAACTTTAAGGGGTGATTCCTTGATCAATTCTAAAAAAAAAAATTCATACCAACATGGGACCATAACGGCTTAAAAACACATCTTTTGTATAGTTTCAATTAATGAAGCTAAAAAACTTGTCGAATTGGCTAAAAACAGTGGCGTACCAGATTTTTCTAAAATAAGGTAACTGAGGTGGTCCCGATGCACACCACTGGTGGAAATAAATTAAATTTAATTTGACCATACAATGCCACTTTATGAAATACTAATCTATACCAAGTCACGTTAGAATACCCCTACCAGAGTTTTGCAAAAAAAAAAATTGTTTATACTTCAACATCCTGTATCTTGAAAACGAAACAGTTTAGGTCCCATGTTTGTATGAACTTTTTATCTTAGAATTGATCAAGAGATCACCCTTAAAAGTTTGTCTACGTACTAACACCCTGCATAAATAGGCAAACAGGCAAAATAATAATAATAAAAAGAAACTTCTACAATTTCATTCGAAGTATTTTTTCTAACATTTCAATTAAAAATTATCTTTGAATTGTTATTGATCGTTATGGATGGTGTGTTGCTAAAAAAATTGAAAATACTTGTTTTTTAGCTTTGGATACAATAACTGAGCTTTTTAGCATTCATTTCGATTAGTGTCATTTCCTGGTTACTAAGTACATATTGTCAAACGTTAACTTTCACTTGAGTAGAGGCTGCGCAGTAATGAATTTCTGTTATCGGCAGCGGAACGCATTTACTTGCTGAACGCCGAGAACTGCAGAAGAGTACACTCCGAGAAAAAGTCCTAACTAAAATAAGCTTTGTACTAGCCCCTATCGTAAATTAGTCAATAACTAGGTTTACTAGTGTACTTCGGCGAAGTGGGGAAGTGGGAGTAAGTGCACCTCATTGGCTCCGAATGTTGTCTTGCCTCCTGTTCTGCATATATGAAGTGAAACTTTACGTTTGACCAGCTGTAATCGAAACGCAAAAGTTAACTTTGAAGTGTCTCACTTTTCATATTATACTGGGTGGTAAGAAAAAAACAGTGAAAATTGTCTTCCGGAGTTGGTGACTGTGACTTCCAACCCGAAGCAACCTTTTCGAATAAAATTCTTGTGTTTGAAAAATAAAGGTACTGTTAAGATCGCGTTACCACGTTTTGCTTGTTAAAGTGACGCGACAAACAAAATATAAACAAGTTATTCGACAGATCTTCTAACATATACACGCATTTTTACTAAGTGCTTCGTACAAAAGATCTCAAGCTTCTGAATTAAGAGATTACTTACGTAATTTTGCCAAGTGAATTTCTATTTTGAGAAGATACAGAGACTTTTATCAAGAATATTATTTTTTGATAAATTTATAGAAGACGCTGTATAAGTCAATATTAGCCTAATGGAGATATTATAGCAAAATTTTAATTGCGATTTATAAATCAGCAGACTGATACTTTTACTTATAATCTTCGTCAGTGCGATTTTATATAGAATTAGCTGTTACCCGCGACTTTGTTCGCGCGAGGTTCGTTATTTGTGTATTAAATAATTACTAATTATTTTCTGTCATCCCATCCCATCCCATCCCATCCCATCCCATCCTATCCTGGTCCCCGTGCCTTTCTCCGTCCACGTCCCCGTACCGTTTCATCCCGTCCCATCTCGCCCCCTCCCCTTCCATCCCATCCCTATCCTTCCCTTTCCGTCCTGTCCCGTTCCGTCCTGTCCCGTCCGATCTCGTCCCTTCCCGTCCAGTCCCGTCCCATCCAGTCCTGTCCCGTCCCGTTCCATCCCGTCCCTTCCCGTCCCGTCTCCTCCCCTCCATCCCTTCCCTTTTCGTCCCGTTCCGTCCCGCCCCGTCCCGTCTCGTCCCTTCCCGTTCCGTCCAGTCCCGTCCCGTCCCTTCCCGTCCAGTCCCGTCCATTCCTGTCCCGTCCCGTCCCGTCCCGTCCAATTCCGTCCCATCCCGTCCCTTGCCGTACCGTCCCGCCCCGTCCTGTCCCCCCCTTCCAACCCCTCCCTTCCTTTCCCTTTCCGTCGCGTCCCGTTCCGTCCCGCCCCGTCCCGTATCGTCCCGTACGGTCCCTTCCCGTCCAGTACAGTCCAGTCCCGTCCCATCCCGTCCCGCCCCTTTCCTTAGCTTCCCGTTCAGTCCCGTCCCGCCCCATCCCGTCCCTTCCCTTATATCATGTCCACCGTCTTGGACTTAAAAATAAATTCCATTTTCACAATCAACGTCCCAAAAACCTCAATAACGACACCCATGTCGATTTTTAGGCTTATTTACCCCATTTCACTCCCTAAGGGGTTGATTTTCAGAAAATCACAAAATACGTGTTTTTAGTACTCATACAAAGTTTCAAGTCGAAATGTCTATTTAATATTATTTCTCCATACAAAATTTGAACCCCATTTTACCCCTTTAGGGGTTGAATTTCGAAATATCCTTCCTTATTCCTTGTTTACATCATAAAGGAAACCTCTGTGCAAAATTTCAGCTTTCTAGGTCCAAGGGTTTGGGCTGGGCGTTGATGAGTGAGTCAGGACTTTCAGTTTTATATACATAGATTTAGCTCGAAAAGTTATTATTCCGAAGTCTACTGCAATTTTCTTACAAAATGCGACTTATGTCAAATTTCAAAATTATTTTTACCAGAATCATACGGCACCACGGGGTGATATCAAGTTGTGTGGACTTAACCTGTTTTAAATATATTAACGAGTTTATGCAAAAATTCTAAACTTCGGATAGCTGCAGTAAGTAACAGAAAACAATTTAATGGAAGAAAACGTTACCAAAAAATTACGTTTCTCGTGAGTTATTTTTAAAGTGCAAAATAGTGGCTGTGGGTATTAATTATATACAAGGTGATCAACATTTGCAAACGTAATAAATCCGATTTTCTTTATTGGAGCTCTTTATTAATTTTTGTACTTTTGCAAAGCCTCTGTAATTAACTGTCACTTCCCTCGTCTGAAAGACGAAGGAAGTATTGTAATCACGAAAAAATCACCTTCCGAGATTTTTCAGATCTTTACGTTTCAAGGTCACTAGATGACGAAACAGAGGTTTTACCAATTCCGTCAGTCTGTTTGTCTGTCTGTCCGCCTGTCTCTGTCTGTCTGTCTGTCTGTCTGTTGGCAGTATAGCTCAAAAACTATTTGTCGGGGGAAGACGATATTTTGCATACATATTATATATCTACCTCGCATAAAACCCGTACAATTTCATACAAATATATACAGGGTGAGCACTTTAAAAAATAAAATTTTGTTTATTTTTCTGTTAATTTTGAAATAAAAGGAAGTAATAACTTTCACATAGGTGAGGCTTTACATTTGTCGAAAATAAGACTCAACCGATAAAGGATAATGTCACAAAAGATAAAAATGTTTCAACCATTATACCGCGCTCTTCATGAGACGCGCGCGCCGGACTTTTCCCGAAGAGACGCGGTAGCTCAGATGGCATTCCGCCGCACATACATCCTCTGCGGAGACTCAGCCAGGTTCGAGCATTCTGCAGTGCTGCAGATGCGGCGGGTTCAAACTCCAGCGGGATACAATTTTTTTTATTTAAAAATGTATTTAATTTATTATAAACGTAAAGATATTTGTACTCCTAACTTAATTTGATTTCTAACATTATTTAGCGTCACAATGTCGACGAGGGAAGTTCTGCGTAAAGCCCTTTACAGATTTTTTTATATTACTTTTTTATATAAATTCAACTGTTTCTCACATATGCATGTTTGAACATAAAAAATTATTATAACAATGTAAGCCCCTTACAATGCTTTATTTCATGGCAAAACAGACAAAGCCGTTAAAATGATTTGAAATATAAACACTTACGCTCTGGAAACAAAAAAAATAAGACGATGTTTAGAATATATAAATCCAGTCCTTGTTGATGCAAGAAATAATAGACACTTAACAATGAGAAATGCAAGAACAAATTAATTCCAGAATCAAATAAAATTAGATTAAAAAGCAAAACCGAATACACGAATATCCTATACGTACTTAATTACGTTAAATGTTCAAATATTTCTCCTTCCACGTGCTGGGGTTAAAGCTATAAAGAGAGCTCATAATTTGCAAATATAATAATTTCGATTTGTTTAACTTGAACACCCTCTATATCTTTGTATTTTTGAAAAGTACATTTTATTAAATATTTCATACTACCCCTAAACTCAATCGCTTTTCAGAATAAATTTGCTCCTGAGTTTTTTTGGTGTTTGTTATTTTTGATTTCAGCAGTGGCTGGATTTTTATTTTCTAAACCTATTCATTTGTGTGTTCGAAGGGTTACAAGTTGTAATTTGGCATTAATGATATTTGTTTAGTATTCCTTGAAATAAAGCATATTGGGGCTTAGATTGTTTTTTCATGTTCAAACACGTATATCTGAAAAACAGTTAGATTTAAGAGCATGAAGTAACATATCAAAAAACAGCTCATTAAAAGGACTTTTCAAAACTACTAAAATATACAGACCGTTCCTAAATTGCGTTACTAAATTTACAAATGTTGAGCACCCTGAATAGCATTAATACTCACAGACACTATTTTACACTTACAAGATAATTCATGAAAATCATAATTGTGGTAGGTTTTATTTCATGCAATTGCTTTCTGTTACTAACAGCAGTAGCCCGAAAATCAGAATTTTTTGCATAAAATCGTTAATATCTCCAAAACAGTTGAAGTTAGATCCATACAACTTGATATTAAAATGATTAGGGTTTCAATACAAAACTTTTTAGCTACCTACTTAAATGTAAGGTATTTTAGTTCAAAAAAAGTTTGATTTGCCACACTTATTTGAGCCACCCTGTATAATCAAAACTATTTTAATAATGTGCACCACTTTCGTACCTTCTATATACAAGCTATTTATGCAACTATCATAGTTATCGAAATGTTTTCCACTCCCCATCGTTGCTGGAACCCTGTATAAATAGTATCCTGAATTGAATACATTCTAAAAACAAAACTATAATCTTTCAGTTAATATAAAGACAAGAAAGTACATAGTATTAGGCAATAATAAGGCAGAGAAACAATTTGCCAACATATATTTAATCTGTTGAATTACTTGAAACTTACACGCAGACAGAAAAATAAATAAGATGAACCTGCAAGGTTACGTTTACATGAAATATCGTAATGTTATAGACATGATAGAATTAATATATCCACCAGATAGTCTCTTAGTGTGGCGAAATACTTAATAAATAGCATGAATACCCACCGAGGTAAGATTAAAGCACAAATCATTAATAATGTAGACGCTTGACATATCTGAATATACGAAAAAAGTACCGTCGACCAAGGAGTAACAAATAAAGGCATATGCAAATGAGATATTTCTAAAGTTCTGCGTTTTCGGGGGCTATAAACGGCTTAACAACAAGGAGGCGGCACACAAGGAGGTACCTTGTGATGTCCAATCCTGGACGCCGACGACCATGAGGAAGTGACAGGAGCTGGAGATAAGCTGCCGAAAATGGCATGGTTGAAATTTTTCAGCTTTTCTCCAGTTGGCGAGGTAAAGGTAAATGTTTCTCGAACACTTCGGAAAGACGTATTTGCCAGGACGCCTTGACAGGACACCCACTACGTGGTGGCATCAGCGCCTAGAAGGGGAAATTACAAAGCGTGTATCTTTGCAAAATTCAATTACACGGTACTAGAAGCAGTCTATCAATCATTATGCCGAAGATGGCTACAGGAGATCGCTCCCTCTATAATCTCAAACTGTACAAAAATCTTTCCAGGTCACAAATTTTCCAAAAATGCAGACAGAAAAGGACAAGGAGGGTAGGCAACCGAATACACACGCAGGAAAGAGTGGCGTGCGAACCTACATCACAATAATAATGGATAATAGCTAGAAATTTAATACAATCCCTGAATATTAAATTCATTTTAACTAAAGCATAACTTGCATAACTCGCTTAGCGAGTACTCGTTTCGAATCCTTGGATAGACGAAAAAACCACTAAAAGTCAGGATTTTTATTACATGTTTTGGGTACTTGGTCTGCGGCTACCATCCTTGAATTTTCCTATGTATGCGATTTGGGACCGCTAGCCTGTAGAACCATGTTTTTTGTTAAAGTTGCTTATTATAGATTTTAGATTAATTTTAATTTGATGCCAATTAAACAAGCAATTTCAGTTGCATGACTGTAATTTTAGTGTCAGCGGGCAACCATCAGGTGTTTATGAACTTCACTTAATTGTAAATTTAGAAACCCTAAATTATTTTCTCAGTTTATACCTCACTTTCTAAGTATTAAGAATAGGAAGCGGCCAGTTTATTGATGCCACCCAACGATTGTGTGAAGAATGAATTTTCATTTAATGAGAATATTACCATATTTATAAACCTGCCATGTTTCGGTGAGGCAGCGCTGATGACAGCGCACACAAATTATTTTAATATATAGTTTTCTAAGAATGCTAGTTGATGGGTTTTCAATTTGTCTGTACTTGCATAAAGTTCGTATAGTATTTGTTAGGATTTTTAAATTAGGTTTTTGGCGCCCCGATTTTTCTTAGCAATTAAGGTTGCATCTGGATGGTGGCCACCACACCCTGAGCTAGCCGAAGCACTTCTTATTAGCATCCTACTATAAAGCAGTGGCCAGTGAAGTAAAGCTTAATCGTTTGGACGTTAAATTAATGTTCTGACACAATTGTTGCCGGCTTTTCTTATAAACATATATTTAGTAGAAATATCTTTATAGATCAAATTTACCATTGTTGTTCATTAGCCTAAAGTTTACCTCGTTTTCTAAGGTGATCTAATAATTTCCACACATTTTACTGTTTAGCTGCTTTCAGTGCAGAATACATAAAGAAAAACAGTTGCTCTACTGTAGCAGCACTCTACATCATGTCAACATTTTATAGAAGCTACATAAAGGAACCCTCTACAGTAATATTTACCTTGCATTTAAAGCAGGAGCTTGTTGCTCTGTTTTGCTTTCCCATCACTGATAAAATACCTAAACCATCACAAAGCTGATATTCGGCCTTTGAGTGCAGTGCTTTTAAAACGGATAATTAAACTCATGTGTAGTTAATCCCATAAGCTGCTATATTTTTGTCACTTTGACAGTAGATAAAGTTTGCTTCCACTTTTAAATCGATTAAAACGTTTACATTTTCTCGCCGTGACAACAAAATTGCAATTGCATATTCATCAAATTCTTATAATAAAATCCGTTCGAGGTTTCGATTTTCTCCATATTAAAGTTGATTTTTTTCTCTTAAATTTCACTTAGAAAAACTGTCAGATACAACGACTTGTCCTGCTGACCCATCATTCTATTATCTGTGACAGTTTATCTCGTTAAGCTACCTAGAAATCAAATTCCTGTAAAAGCATGCAACTTTAATCGGATTCATTCTAACCTCTTGTGTATTTGCTACAGATAATAAGTAACTTCATCTAAATTATGCTGGAGATGCAGCACTCTATGAAGAAAAATGAAAGACCAAATAAAAATAACTAGCAAAGCTGAAATAAAATCCTAATGTTAATAGTACCATTATACAACATTAAGTTGGCCGACTCAGGCACAGAAATAATGAAGCTTTCGAATATGTAAAATGTTCCATTTGGTGTAAGAGTATTGCTGCACAGTACTAAAAGTATATGTTTCTGGGGTAAGTAGTTGCTGCAAACAGAAAACCTTAACAGAAAACAAGAAGATCTCTACATGATCAGATACATTTATTTTTTGAAGCTTTTGGAATGGCAAAATACAAATATGAGTTGGGTCTAAATTTTGAATTAAAACTAATGCATTTTGTGGGTATATGCAGTGCTGTTATACAATTTTTTGGACAAAGGCGCCGAATGTAAACAAAATCACTACATTAGATTAGTCAAAATCAACGTATGGTTATTAAAATGGGTTTTCCTCAACTGAATAATTTTCGATGTGGGGTTCAACAAGATAGTCAATTACGTACAGCAATCAAACCTACATTACATTAAAATAAAAATGACAGCAGCTGATTACATTGTTTATCGTACATGCTAATACGGCTAGTTAAACACCTAGAGTCACTCTTGTTCAGCTTTTGTAGCACTGTATATTTTATTGATCAAAGAGTTACTTTGATGTGTCGGCGATGGTGTTTAGCTTTTGTCAAAGAGATATATCAATGAAAGGCTTTTATTCCAAATCTTCAATGTCTTTAGATTAGCAAACATCAAACTGATAACATGCAGCCATAAAGACAAAAGTACAATTTTGGATAAATGGAGTTGAAACTAATACACTTCGTTTAAAGTGTTATTTTAGAGTATACACTTGCAACCTCACGTATTTAGCAATAGCAATAAGTAAATCTCTTGTCATTAAAGAAGAGTCCAGTAAGCCTAGAGTTTACCTGAAAGTGCTTATGGTAACGTACTATTTGTGATTGAAACCTAGGAAGTAAGTCTAGTGGTATGTATCTTTGAAGTCTATGTTTATGTAAGATATTGTCTATTTGGATGCACTTTTGACATCTGCAAGTGTTTAGCACTACACTTCCCTATTTATTCGTTGATTCTCGGCATGCTGAGATCGTCACGGTATTACGTCACTCTAACAGGAAGTGGAAGAAAAGCAAAGACAGCCGACTTCTCAGCCGCAGCTGGTCGTGGGTTAAAAGAAGTCTAATCTTAAGCTGTAAAAAATGTGGGCGCCAAGTAGTAAGCAACTCAAGCACTTTGCTGATCCAAAAAAAAGTATAATCTGGGGTCCCACAGGGTAGCGTTTTGGGCCTCAGTCCTTCCAACCCCCCTAACCACTACTATAGGAGCATACGCTGATGATACTATTATACTTGCGAGACACACGGATTTAAACATCGCTGTGGAATATGTCCAAACTTATCTCAACTTGCTTGAAGACTGGCTCCAACGATGGAACATTAAGGTAAATGAGTCCAAATCTACCCATGTGACCTTCACTCTTCGCAAAGGGATAAGTCCTCCACTCCATCTTAATAACATCGAGATACCACAATCTCCTTCAATGAAATACTTGGGCCTACATCTTGACAGCAAGCTCACCTGGAAGGACCACATTATTAAGAAAAAAAAACATATTGAGATCAGATTCAAAACCCTTTATTGGATACTAGGCCGACACTCCCCCTTATCCATATCTAACAAACTCCTCTTATACAAAACCACCATTATACCAATCTGGTCCTATGGAATCGAACTTTGGGGCTGTGCTAGCAAATCTAACCTCGCAATCATGCAACGCTGTCAATCCAAAATCTTACGAACTCTCGTTGATGCTCCTTGGTACATCACCAATCAGATGATTCATGACGACCTCGGCATCCCGATGCTCAACACTGTAATACAGGACAGAACTATGAAACATCTAGCCAAAATTAGCACCCATGGCAACCCTCTTCTACAAGAACTCCCACACAATCAAGTCCTCAGACGCCTCAAGCGCCGCTGGCCTACAGACCTTCACTGAAGAGGACCCCCTTATGGGCCTAACACATTAGCACTATTCTCCTAGGACGAGGACCAATCACTGGACGGGCCCTCATCACGTCATATTATAAATCAAAATATTAGCCTATAGAATTACTGTGTATTCTGATTGCTAATCCACTTTCAAATTTAAAAAAAAAGTATGCATCGAAAGGCTCTGCTAACCAATCCCTGAAAAAGAGAGGACGGCAAGGGCATAAATAAAATTCTCAGGCATAAATAACTAGTCAGTATAATTTATGACAACCAAAGTTACTCGGTAGTACATGCTCAGAAACACGCCATATGAGATCAAAATATCACAATAAATATCTCAGCAGTGGGAAAATATCAGAATAGTAAGAGAGTAGTTTTAAAAGTCATAAATACACTCGTCAAAAGTCATGAATAATTAGAGTAACTGAGAAATATGAAACAAAATATAATTGACTAAAATTAGCAATTTGCATTACCGGCAGGTTACCCAGTAAAAGTGCAAAATCGCGATAACGCTATTAAAGATGAAATTTGGGATTTCAATTGAAATTGACCCGTAACCCACAAATGCAAGAAACATTCTTATGTAATTAATAATTATCAGAAATGTCCTACAGACTCCAAGATCTTGGTTCAGCATAGGGCATCCTACCAATAACCAGGAATATGCTTAGTAATTATTTAAAATTTTTATCGATTTCGTACATCGGGCAAAGAGAATTAATTAACACAATATCTTCCAAGAAGCAGATTAATTAAGTTTAATTCGACCGAGTGGTTCGGTCGCTAACTTGATGGAAAAATACAAAACTTTATATTACAAGACACATTCAGAAATTGCTTTACAAGATCCAAAACCTAAAAATTGCAATAACTTGGATGGTACGTGATACACACCAAAATTTCAATTAATTTGACATTGTTAAAATTATCGCAAGCAACGAATGACTCTAGTACTTCAAAATAATTTAAAATAAGGTGCTCCACACAGGTAAGTTCTGTACTATACTGCATTTATGTAATCATGAAGCCAATCTGGTGTTTGGCGAATACGTTAAAAACTAACGCAAAACACTAACGCTTTATAAAGAATTCCATAATTACAGGTTATGTCGAGGTCTGGTTGCGGGTAGACCACAGACGATAAGCCACAACGGAAGCCAGGTGTTTGCCATAGGTTAAATCGGATATTCGACGTTGTAACCCACGGCTCTTACAGAAATGAAATCCTCATACACACAAATTCGTCAAACAAAAAGGGAGCCCTTGGCTCATACGACAAAATGTATTCCCCCGTAACTAGAAGGAGCTAAAAATTGAAGGCAGTAGAAGTGGAACATATAATACAAAA
Organism: Agriotes lineatus; assembly: GCA_940337035.1. NCBI lineage: Eukaryota > Metazoa > Arthropoda > Insecta > Coleoptera > Elateridae > Agriotes > Agriotes lineatus. The sequence goes on along the minus strand of OW679195.1, from coordinate 76,991,168 downwards.
AGGAGACCTACCGTTTAAGCGTCCTGCTCCGTTTGCCAAGAACGTAACATGTGCTCATTCAGGTAAAAATTCAGAATATGTCTGATTTTGAAAATATCACAAACATATTTCTTCATGGAACTCTATTTATATTCCCGGAAAGAAATACAACAGCAAAGTGAATCCTCAATGTAGGATGCTAGCCAAAAACCCAAAATAAGAGGGAGCATTTGAATTCATAAATGTAATTCACATAGCATGCCTTCCTGCAGCAGCTTACATTGGCAAAATGGTCGAAAAAGATAAGGGACTAGTCCAAAAATTTTAAAAACCTTGATACATTTAGGATAAGCAACCAAAGCAGCTCGGTGCGTAAAGTGAAGCATAAGATAACGTAAAATTTTTATGAATAACAATGCATTGAAGTATGAAGCATGACTTATTGTTTAAATTATGATGTAGATAATATTTCATGTAGCAGACGGAAATTAAATACGTAAATACCTATAAATGACTTTTAACCCGTAACAATGGTTTGTTACGAAATATGGAGCATCAGTAATTACGATTACGAATAATCATCACAGCTTGTAATTTGAAAAAAATCTTTATCTAAAATAATTAAATAATCAAATATGTTTGCTCGAAGGGGCATCAAGGTAATTATAATTTAGAAGAAATCTTCTTAGGTTTAAAAGAAATGTGACTTCCTTGATTCGCCAAATTTTAAATGAAGACCTCCATTTAAATTTAGTAAAGCTGTTAGAAGGGAGATTAAGAAATCGAAACATATTTTAACTGCTCTAACTATCCTCCATCTTGATGGCTTTCTTAAAATACACAAGCGTAATATCGCTATCCGTCCAGTTATATCCTTTGCTATCCCACTTGCTAAAATTACTCAATGGCTTAACACCTTTCTCAAAAATAGTCTAAAGTTTAACCCTAAATACACTATCTAGAACTCTGTACCCTGTAACCTGTACCTAACTCTTTCAAAAGCTCTTAACCATTCTAACTAACTACATCCTTGTTTCACTTGATGACAAATTTATTTAGAAATATCTCATCAGATGAATGATCTCCTCAGAGAACGTCAACACTATCACTTCCCTTTTTAACCTTTTTGCCCACATTTTTTATTTGATAACCCTGTTTTGCGTCCTGCCATGGGTTCGAAAGTTTCTCCTGTTCTTGATGACATTTTTATGAATAATTTAGAATCTCGTATTTTCTAAAACCAGCATCTTAAGGATCAAGTTCTATTTTAGGGTGGCTACGTTGATGACGTTTTGAGATGCACTTACTCTCGGTTCCCCACTTCGTCGAAGTACAGTCAGTAATCCAAGTTATTGATCTATTTACTATATGGGCTAGCACAAAGCTTAGGTTAGTTACGATAATTTTTGTTAGGCAGAAGCGGTTTAGTAGTATGTTATCAAAATACCTGGTAACATTGATGTTGTCAGCTTAACATTCCAACAACTGTAATTGTTTAGATTAAAGTAAAAATCAAGCAATTAAGTAGTTTGTTAGTAAAATAATTGGAAACAATTGCAAATAATTATTAAAGTACAGATTTCTTAGTTTATCAAAAGTTTGTAAGAGTATATGTATTTTCGGATTCTGATGATCAAAAGTGGAATAGTCGCTAAAAAGGCTCACTGTCACTGTCATAAATGTTTTTTTATTTGTTTTCGCGTGTTCACAACACGATTTCCACTCATCACTTTAACGCCCTAGAAAAAAAAACGCATTGTGTTTCTACCTCTTCTTTAAATTAAAATTAGCGTTTGGTTAGCCGACGTCTTGTTTTAAATATGACCACACCAGCTCTGTTGGATTTAAAACCGGATGATACGGGGGCAGTGGCAAAACATCATGGTAATTTTCCTTGAAGCAACCGATCTATCTCCTATGATTTATAGCTAGGTTTGTGCAGCTTAATCACAAATCCGGGTTGAGCATGTAGTCTGTAAATTAAATTTTTTTTTGTCGAAACTGGCTTTGAATATGTTGCTTCCTGGCGGTAGTAGTGGGACACTTATCAATTTGTACGCTGTGATACGGAGCATTATCAATAACTAGTTCACTTTTAGCCAGCCGATTTTGTATAAGTTTCTCTTGTAGCCACTTTTTATAATTGACATAATTCATATCGTTATCATAATTCCCAATGTTAATAGACCATCTAAATTTGAAAAATGCGTTTTCTGCCAAAACGTTTTCTCACCGCCGCCCTTTGACACTATCTTTTTTAACCCTTCGTAGCTGGTATCAGTCCATTTTTTAGTGTATGTGATGAGTGATTGTAGGTTTTGTCCATGTAAATTATAGGCCAATGTTCTTCGCGATATTGTTTCATATTGTGCAAAAAAATTTGGCGCGTATGTCCGATTCGTCTTCATTTTCCACCAACGAAAACTAATCGCCTGCATTTTCTTCGTAAGGATTTGGTAACTGCTCCGGCAATCAACAGCTTACAAGAACGATTTCTGAATTCTTCGTAGCGTAGAAACCATTTTATGTGTAATCTAATATCAACTGGCGCAATACGCTCAAATTTGTTTTCGTAACGATCTGGCGTTTCTTCTTGGACGGTGACTTAAATACTGCTGCTTCTCCGTTTTTTACGCGTTTGCTTTCAACCGATTTTTTTTCTGAACGAATATTAGCACCTGGCGCCCACGCTACTCGCTCTTGAACTTTTTTCATATCTATCATTGATTGTTGCATTAATCTTAAAACATTCGCCACAATCTCTTTAGCTTGACCGCTCAATCGCTTATTTGTATGTTTTTTTATTGAAGCTCCATACTCACCACACGTTTTCTCGAAGTGTATTCGTTCTGCTGTGCTCGACGCTTAGTAAGTAAATGGGCTGAGCTGCTGATAACAGAAATTTGTTACTGCACACCCTGCACTCAAGTGAAAGTTCTCGTTTGACAAGCTGTAGTTTAGGTTTGTGTGTGTGTAAGGAATGGCATTGTTATTGTAGGCGACGCTCATGTTTTGAATGCATTTTTATTGTTCTTTTCTGCTTTGATATTGTTTTGTATGCTTGCAATTGAATATTGTACACATATATAATTCGACGGTTAAGAACACAAAGAACCTACAAAGGTTTAAAAACCTTTGATCTGCTTTATTTCATGTAGTATTTCCAACGCCTTTTATATTTCATACAGAATAAGCTTTTTCTACATTTGGAAAATAAATTTCTAGAAAATGCATCCAGCATCTAAAATAAAAAGTTATTCAATATTTAAAGGAATACGTTTAGGACGTCCAATTTGCTATTACAGAACAAATCAAGTATATAAACAGTCTGTATGATAATTGAGTCATGATTCTATCAAAATGTTTAAATATTGTAAGATATTATGAATTTTATTAACCCAAGAGTCGGTAAATTAGCCGGCTAATTCGAGAAGCGCGCTTTTTAATTTCAAGGAGGGCAGTGATATACTGGACGGAAGTAATAAACGTAATAAATTATTCTCAATAGGAAATGTCCCATAAAATTTTAATAAGCAATATTTTCAGAAATATTTAATCTGCTCTGAAACCTGCAATTTCAATTACATTCCTTGCTTACAAATTGTGTGATTCAGAGCGCCGGCATTTCACACGAACGTGCAAATTGCAGAAATGAATGGAATACATTATTGTAACTAGAGGGTTGTATTAAGAGTGCTCGCACGAGCTTTTAGTGCTGTATGTGGGAAACTAAGATACATTGCTTTATTTCACAAGCAGTTCGGAAAGGAAGGCAACGTGCGTCAGACGTTCCTGAACGATGATGGAACCCCGAATATATCGACGTGGCATTGTGTTTTAACAAAACCAAAATTGCGTCCAAAAGGAAAGATATTGCAAATAGAAATAGATAACTTTGTGTGCCTTCAATTACCGACCGGCAGAGATACATTCGTTACAGGGTATCTCGCTCAGGAAATATTTCGCTAAACCCGCATTATGAGACTGGACAAATGAAAGGATAAATGCCGGGATTTGTCGGAATAAAAATATCACATTCCGCTAGGTCCATCTGTAGCAGCCTCACAATTTGTCTCAATTTCGAGCGGAGATTCGGTTCAGCTTTAATTACGAACTCGGTTTTTGAGCAATGCACAGGCGGATAATAGCAGCTAATTACATTGTTATGAAATGTCGCGCTTGTATTATTTCTGCAACAGATTTGACGCCAGGAAATTATTATATTCTGACTTGCACATATTTTTCCAGATATTTTCCTTTTTGCACCATATAAATTACTTAGTGAGCAAGAGCATGTATTGCAACTGAAATTCCTACCTTACGTCAACGGTTCTTAATCATTTCAAACTATGGTACCGGCATTTTATATAGTACTAATAATAGTAAAAATAAATAAATAATCCAAGTAGTGAAAGATAGCTTGGTGATAGTGCTTTGGGTCCTTGATCAGAAAAGGTGGGGACGCTCCACACACCGCCACGTAACCAAGTCTAGTACTCAACCCTGTATATTTCTCCAAAGTAACTAGCTTTCATACGGTCTTAATTTTCGAAACGTCTTCCATAAATTAAAAGTATTACGCTTCCGTAAATATACATATTCATCTATTAACCCCTAAGCGCATGGTTTTCGAACACATATTTACTTACACCTTTTTAACTGTTTATAATAATATACCAGGGTTTGGTGAAACATTTTTAAATCACCCCGTATATGTACACAATTATATATTATTTACTTAAGTACGCTTTTAGTAAGGAAAATATAATTTTGAAAATGTTACGTGACCTTCTCATATTACCTTAGCGACCCAAATTTGGGTCGCGACCCATAGGTTAACAAACACTGCCTTACGTCGTAAACGTGAGCTTTGATTTGATTCCATCCTGAGTAAAGGGATTTGAAATTGACGCATAACCGTAAGGTCAACTTGTGAAATACACACAATTTGTCCTACTCGAATAACTTTCCGGTTTTAGTTTCGCCATCGTAATTCGAGCAACAAGATTTTCTGAATAATCAAGATACGTCTATATTAGTTTTCACAGGAAAAACTTTTTAGTCTAGTCAAATTTGTGCTAAAGATGGAGCTAATTGTTAGATTATTCCTGCGGAAATAACTTTTTACTATCCCTTAAAATCACCACAAAAAGGTTCCAAAGGATCTATTGTGGGACACACCCTTAAATTTTGAAAATATTTCCGTCATATTAAAATATCAAAAAATAGACCTAAAGAAATTGTTCTGGAGACCTACGACTTGCGTCATTTTGGTCAAGATATACTGAGATGGTATGCTACCCATGGCAATTCTGGCTCATTTATTATTATTAATTAAATATTAATTAAAAATCAAACATGAAAAGAATTGGTACTTTATTAATCGCTACAGGTAGAAATACTATGAGAAATAAACCGTGATAGATTTATAATTTAATTAGACTAAGAATAGCAAATAATTTCCAAAACGATATCGGCAGGGTTTCGATTAACTTAATACCATGTTATGATTTAAAAAGTTAAGTTCTACTATGGTTTTGATAAATGCTCGGATATTTGAAGTAACGTAAGACATATTAATCAGATGGTGTTAGTAAAAAGGGTCGCGAAGCATCACAGAGTCAAAGTGCAGTTAGTTTGTATTTAGCACGACATGATATAGGGGAGAGTGGGGTACTTTCGCCATTTTTTTTAAAGTGCAATATAATATTTATGTGTATGGTAAAAATAAATTTGTGTTTGCTAAACTACTCCTTATAGTTTCAGGCACTATTACTCGTAATTTTAGGTTATTTAAAATTTTGCTTCGAATTTTTTTGTGCATTTCTCTGTAACCGGAAAAATTGCTGAAAGTACCCCAGTGGTGGGGTACTTTCGTCATAGAGGTGGGGTAGTTTCGCCAGGAGTGAATTAAACCAAAATAACGCTAAAGTTATAATTAAAAATATATATGGATGACGTTCTTGCAGTACCTGTTTGAGACGGTTGATGCAATTTAGCAGTGATAACTGAAATATCTACATCACTGATATCATCTACTGTTGAGAATAGAAATGTTTGGCTGCGGCCCTTTCTTCTCATAGATTTAATAGTAAAAAGGGGATCCTTTATAAATTCAACACGGCCTACGTAATGGATGCATGTACACTTAGTGGCAAATTTTACTAGAACAAAGTTGCCAACTTCAATTTTATCATCTGTAGTTTCGATTTCTTCGAGCTCATCCGAGAGCTCACCACTGCTGTGGGATGCGATATGATCGATTGGAACATCTGAATCGCTGGATGAGCTACCCAAATTGACCTTTTTTGGTTTACTGCTGGTTTGCTTTTCTAATTGTTTGTTGGCAAATAAGTTCCTCTTGACTGCCTTTCTCTATTCGATACTTCTTTCTTTCTCTTCCTTTCTAATTCTATATTTTCTCTGATAATTAACTCAGGGGTGTCGGTATAAACTGTAGACTTACATTTTCTATTTACCACTCTTTTCTTTTGAGTAGGGGCTTTAGGGTAAGGGAACAGCTCTTAAAGATTAGATCGTCTACGACAATTGATACCAGTTACAGGTTGAGTTCCTGAACATGAAGGCTGTTCAAGAGTCATCCAGCATCCAGTAATCGAAAGCCGTTGCAAGGTAAGTTTTAAATGGGGCATATACCCCCACGTCGAGAGGCTGTATTCGACGTGTCGTATGCGGGGAGAAGGAGAATAATACAATCCCGTTTAACTTACAAAATCGAATTGATTCAACCCAAATGTGGGATTCATGATTATCTATCAATAGTAAAATTTTGTTGACTGGTGCAATGCGTGTGATTCACAATATGTTGCAAAACTTTTTTAAACAATTCTGCGGTTATCCACCCAGATTTATTTCCCAACGCAATATAGCCCATTGGTGAGCCTTCAGTAAGGTATTCAGATGTGTTACGAATTCTTGGATAGATGAACACTGGAGGCACGGTTGTTCCAACAGCACTTATAATACCAACAGTGACCAGTACCCCCCTTTCTCCAGAAGCGATCTGTCCAACTTGTTTTTTTCCCTTTGTTGCAACCACTTTTACAGGTTACATCACCGTAGTGGTACCTGTTTCGTCAAGATTCCATACTTGTTCGTGACGAAATTTAAACTTCTACAAACCTGACGCGTATTTTTCAAAATAATCATCTACGACAGGTTTATTAAATGCCATTGAACGGCTCAAGCTTGTACTTTCTGGTTTACGAAAAGACAGATCTTGATGTCTTTTCATAAAACCCAAAAGCCACTATTTTCCTGAAAGTAACTCATTTCATCATTAAAGGTTAACAGAGAAATCATCCTTTAAGCAACAAACCTGCGATTTTATTAGTTTCCCAATTGTCAGGAATTTTTGAATTAGAAATTGACTTGGCAAATTCGTTTGCTATGGTCTTGATGTGTTTATACGACAGACCATAGTGTAAATTCGAGGATTTTTAAATATAATTACTTAGTTCAGTTTCTTCGTCACATGTGAAGACTTGGTTAGCGGTATACTTATTACCAAATTTAGGATCTCCTTCGCTTTCATTACTAGAATCACTATTTATGATTTCCTCCAATGTTTTTTTCTTAAGTATACATTTAATTCTGGATTGCAATGTGCTTCGTTTGATGCCATACTGCCTAGCTGCTTCAGCGATTTTAAGAGTCTTTTTAAGGCAGTCTTTGATTGCTAATTTTATGTTATTCTCGTCGATATTTGCCCTGTTTGTTTTTTTAATATATTTACGGGGTATCTGCAACTACAATAACGCACTTTATATGCATAGTTCGCAGTTAAAATAGTTAATTGGGCAGTGGGGTACATTCGGCCGTCAGACGAATCTACCCCACACTGTTAAGCCGAATGTACCCCACCACCCAGTTTTTACTTTTGAGTGTGATTCACTCACCACCTGTTGAATTTATGATTAGAACTATTGTGTAATTATAAACTAAAAACAATGTTAATTCCAAAAAATTAACCACATTAAAAACACTGCAACGCCAAATGTGAAAGTTTTTGATTTCTAAATCTTCAAAAAACTTACAGCAAATAAACACTTTTCTCCCCTTGAAACAAATACTTCATCAGCCGCCAAGAAATTCACAACACATGACTAAATTTAAGTTGGCAACACTACACAAAAAGATTTTTGCACCAATATTTGAAAATAGGCGTTGTTTGATGGAAAGACGAATGTACCCCACTGCCGAATGTTCCCCACTTCCCCCTACTGTTGTTAATGAAGTTACGGGCAATGATACAGTGCTAAAAAGGTCATGTAACATGCTTGAGCACATAAAGCAACCTGTAAGTTTCAGCAATTCAGAGTGATAGTGCTTAGAACCAGAAAATTGAAAGTTGTTTTGAACCGAACAAATATAAGGTTAGCGTGACAATATTTGACAATTTGAGAAAACAAGCAATTAACCCTCCCGTACCCGTGTGGGGCATTCTACATACCCCAGGGTAGTTTTTTTGCTGTAACTGTTCACCACATTTTTTAACAATCTTCAGATTTTAGCTATTCCTCGAGATATAGAGTATCTTAATAATTATCAGGTTCGATTTAAAAAAAAATATCCAACTATTTTTATCAATTAATTATTGTGTGGGGTATGTGAAATACCCCGCACGTGCCCCAGCGTAATAATTTTTTGCATTGTATTTCGCATTCGTATTTCGTCCGTTTATCATAAAATGGCCACTACGTATTTTTATGGAGATTTTGGACATGGCTGCCCTCAATGCATATATAATTTGGATGGAGCAGAATCCAAAATGGAAAAAAATGGTAGAAGTCGTAGGAAATGTTTTCTTCGTGAATTGCCGTCTGATTTAGTTGAGCCGAACGTTATAGCACGGAAAAATGACAGTATTAATTATCATCAATATGTAAAAGGGGATCTTGAAATGTTTCCAACAAAAAACAATGAAGCAAATGCCGCGATACTACCAAAACGCAAGTCAAATACCAGTCGAAGGTGCAACCAAGAGTTCGTGACAGAAAAACAAAATTTTCATGTGTAAGTTGTTCTAAATCAGTATGCGCAATACACAGAACAACCGAAACTATATCATATTGTTCAAATTGCAAACCCAGGGACAATAAAGAACAATGATAAACAAATATTTCGTAATTTTTTTTATAATTTTTGAATACCTATTTTACCTTAGTTTTACTTTGTATTTTGAATAACAATTTTTGATATAAGCCCCAAATGTCGTTTATAATAGAAAGAAATTAATAACAAATCCCAAATTGATTATAGACATGAAAAACCACTGGGGTATCCCGAATACCCCGCATGAGCTCTAATGACAGTTTTAGAGCACGGTTACGGGAGAGTTAATTTATAAGATCATAGTAGGTGTACTTACAAATAATAGAATATAGTAGGTTACTTAGCAACACTTGTAAATAAATAAAAGGAGCTCGGCCAAGCGAAACCAAGAAAGTTGTGTGCTGGCTTCCGAGTTATAATATTGTACATCTTCGTATGAGTAAAGTCTTTTGAGTTCTAACTGTTCGTATTATTGTTATCTAGGCGTGGACTATCTGTGTATGTATGCAGTGTTTTCGGTAATCAGTAAAATAGTCAATATTGGAGGAGGAAAGTCCGGACTTCGACACACAGCCACGATTTGAAGAAGCCAGTAACGATTTGTAGAAGCGAATCTACGATTTAGACCAGCAAAGAAAGCCCGAGAGCAGGTACAAGTAATAGTAGCAACATCAGCGAAGGCACTTGCATCTTGCACCAAAGTAGTTCCAGTTGGAACGATAGCGTCCTTTTCAGACAATTTAGCAAGTCAGCGTTGGATGGAAGCGGCGTCCCTAGTTACAGATAAACAACTTTGCTTAGTTACATGATTGCATTAATTTAATTGATAAGTATTTACCTATGACGTAATTATCAACAACTAATAAAAGTAAAAATTGAACGCAAATTTCTACATCGCTTCGTGACCATTTATTTAAGGTTAAGTTTATTAAGAAGCCTTCACCATAATAGCACAGTTATCCTACATTTGAGTAAGTTTTTAACTGTAGAGAGACTCAACCCTGGGATGAGACATTTTTGATGCTATTAACTAGTCGGTGCAAAAAGTATTAATTATAGCGATAAATAAATTATTAAATGAGAGCATATCTAATAATTATTTATTCATTGCGAACGAACATTTTTATTTAGCATTAGTTATTATTAATTAGCAGTTCCGGTTAGACATCTGGCTCTTTAGCTCAGTTGTAGTGCAATACTTATAAATAAGAATAATAGTCAAACTAAGTATAAGATGATCATTATTTTTTAGTATGGGTAAATATCGCAAAACTGCGTAATTACAAGTCATGTTTGAGTACGTATTTTAAATAATTCTATTTTTAGTAAAACTACAATTCCTGGAGCTTCAGATACATTCTACTAAAATTTAAGGCCATATGCACTGACTTTGATAAACTGCTGTTAAATACACATTATCGAAGTGGCTATGAACATTTGAAAATATTATGCAAGCTCAAGAATTCAAATAATGCAATAGTATCAATACGATCTTGATAAATGACGGTTAGAATGTGATAGGTGACTGATAAATGTTATTAAAAGCGGCCGATTGGAAAAAGAAAATATATACAGTGTCCGCCATGAATTTGGACACATGTTTTTTTTTATTATTCATTTATTAAAAATTTTAATTCTACATAAAGGTTCATACATCATCTCAAATGAAAAATGCACTTACCAAAATTTAAATATCTAGTCTAGTATGCGGGGGACGTTCGAACCTATGGAAGCCAGTAAAGAATAAAGTACACTTAATTCGCAGAATACACAAAAATGTTATTTGAAAAAGCTGTTTAGTATTAAAAGTAGGTGTCAAATTCGACGGCATAGCCACCTACTCCAAGAATCTATTTTCACTGTTTTTTTTCTATTTTTTCTTGCCACCCTGTTTTATGGAAAACTTTAAATTTAACGTATTTCTGGATACGATTAGAATGTACTATCGAACTTGAGTTTCGCTACCAGAAAATGACGTTAATCCAAATTAGTTCTAAAAAATCAAATTTTTGTGTCCATAGTAAAAAACACAGGTATCTTCACAAAAATTAAAAGACAAACACTCCGAACATCAATAATAATTAAAACAATAAAAATTATTAATTGAAATCTTATAATAAATATTTAGCAATCAAAAACATCAAACATACAAGATAATAATAAAGAAGGAAACTTCAACAATTTTGTTCTATATGGCCATCTCACTTCTAAATATTTGTTACATTTCAATTAAATATTATAATTTTTTTTTCTACTCCGACATGTAAATATTCTGTTTTTTTTTACAATCCACAAAATGGATAAATAGGCAATTCTAGTTAACTGAACGAATATGATTTCATATCCACACACGGAGGGATATGAGATCCACCAATCACCAATCACGTTAGTCATGTGGTTACCTAGACAACTTTCATTTATTGTTAGTTTTCTTGTTTCTTATGGACAAGATAAAATTAGCGTAATCTAATACTTAAAAATTAGCGGTTCTAGTGGCGACTCGTTTAACGGTACACCGACAGATATTCGTTCAGCAGCTAATGAAACGTATGACACGTTATTGCCCCAGCAATCCAAAAGTAAATACGAATTTGCCTATCAAGACACTCAACAAAAAAAATTTGAGTCCACGGTTCTTATTTGTCTTTTCTTCATGGATAGGTCGTAGGAAAATATTCCTACTGTACAACTCGATTGGAATGTCCATATACACTTTCGTTCGTTGCACAAACTACTATTAAATTGTTGTTGATGTTCAGATTCTTTGTTGTTGCATTTTTTATGATACTCGTGTTTATTGACGTTGGACACAAAAAGATTAGTTTTTGCACTAATTTCTATTAACGTAATTTTCTTGTTGCAGGGTGAGCGAAACTGAAGTTCGACAGTACATCGTTATCGTATCCGATAATAATTTAACTTACTTCAAAGTAAGCAAAAGAAACCCATTTTAGAAGTATTCAACTGTAAAATCACCTATCTCACATCAATACACATTAAAAATGTAATAAAAATTTAAAGTTTGAAAAAAATCGTTAGAGCTGTTTTTGAAAAAAATCGAAAAAGGCTGAAAAATTACAAGAGGAAACACCTACTTCCGGTTATGCCATTTTCTTCAAAAGCTTGCTGTCGCATCTACATAGTACATAAAACTTATATAGGAAGTTTCAATGCCATACCTCTTTTCATTTTTGAGATATTCTGTTCACAGACAGACATACACACAGACAGACACACAGACAGACACTCAGACAGACCAATAAAAAAATGTGTGTTTTGGGTTCAAGGGACTGTAAAACGTGAAGATCTGATAAAACTCAATTTTGAATTTTTGGAGTGAATCCAATACTTACTTTATTGTAAAAGGAAGTAGAAAATAGGAAAAACAAGTAAACATTTATTTTCAGAATCGGTTGCTGTAACCTTATATTTGACACCTTCTTATAATTATTGTAAACAACTTTTACCAGTAATATTTTCTTATATTGAAAAATAAGGCTAGTTTAGTCTTGAGACATATTTTTTGGAACCTCATCCCTAGTAAACGGCAAGATATTGGCAACATTTTTAGTTTGAGAAAATGCAGAGACTTTTATGAAGAATAAGATTTTCTGATTATTTCAAATTTAAATATTATATCAACATTTTGGATGAGATCTATTAATGTTAAGTTTAGGGCAATACAATTTTCTAAAATTAAGTAAATTGACAGTTAGCGTCCTTTAAAAAACCTAAATTGAATTTTGCTGTGAAATCCTTCGCAAAGCCAATATTTGAACAGTTTGAAATTAGCATCAAATTTGCTGTCGCGTTCGTGCATAGTAAGCAGAATTTTAATATTAACATTTTTCCCAGGGTTTCTGATGTTAATGCACCATTATACAATATAATAATAATACAAATACACTATTAAGACAAATAGCGGAAAAACGAGAATATGATTTTTCAAAATGTATTTTCCTGTGGTCTTTCCTTCTAAAAAAGAAAAAAATAATGGATGCTTTGAACAGAAATTAGCTTGTAGTATTATTTCCAAACATGATCCACAATTTTGCACAAGCTGTAGGTTTCTTAACCAAATTGTTCAACCACTACGTCGATTTTTAGTATTTTCAATAAGGTGGACGATTTTTCAAAATTTAGGGGTGTGCCACAAAACGAATTTTTGGGACTTTTTTGCGGTGATTCTAAGAGATGTAAAGAAAATATTCCTGCCGGAATTAGCTATCTAACAATTAGTTGCGTATTAACATTTAATAACAAAATGTGGTTAAGTTGAACGCCGATTAAAGTTCTATATTGTGTTAAGCCTTGATTATATAATCTAAGACTCCCGTGGCTTATTAGCGACTGTTGTCGTTTGTCAATCCTAATAAGGAAACAAGTACCTTGTGTTCATAAAGTAGCTGAACAGGTCCATTTAGCACTTGATAAAATGGTAATATTGCTTCCAGTTAGAATCGGTGTCCACGGTGCCTTGTAGTAGACATAAAAGTATTTTTCATTCATTCAAACTTATTTCCGGCTCTCGATAAAGCCTTTATCAATAATTTATCATTAACTTTCTAGAGGCGAGGTATGTACTACAATTCGATAGATATTTAGAAGTTAAAAATTTCTAGAAATCTTGAAAAATCGCAGAAGTTTGAACTTTTACTAGTAGTTCCTGTTAAGGACAGATTCAACTAATAAAGCATAAGTTAAAAAACACCAACAAAATTAAACTTTAAATCTCAAATTCACAGAAATTGAAAGAATTGCCGTAAACATGTATAATTAAATCGCCTAGATGAGATTTGGCATTTAACTTTGTATAACAAGCAATACTAACGGAAATACTACATTTTTGTACTAAAATATTTAATTTAATTTTTGCTGATATGTAATTCCCAAACTGTTTATACAAGTATTTAACGTTAGATTAATTAGAAAATCTAGTTTAATAGTTCAGGACAGTATGGGTAAATTTAGACGTAGCAAGCCACTGCATAATGGGAACGTACCCTTAATTAATTAACCACAGCAAACTGGAACTAATCCTTTTTGGATAATTATAATTATGGATAATCCGAGTTTGATCAGAACACACGACAGAGCCTGCAGTTTGTGAAATGGAAATGTCTGTTTTGGGCTGAAGCTGTAGGAAGTTGAAGTTAAGTGTTTAAATTTTATTTCCATTAATCCTGAAATGTTTGTAACAGTTGAGCATTTACTGTATAATTTTGTGGTTATGATGACATATGAATTAGCGGGTTACGTATAATATTGACCCTAATTTACTACTAACTTATTTCATGGCGGTCTGTATCCTACATTAAAATCTATCAAGTCAACATACAGGGTGTTTAAAAAATACGTTCGGATATTTTACCCACTTATAGATCTCATCAATCCAAACAAAAAAGTCCTAATAAACATGGGTCCGAAAACGCTTCATTTCCGAGATACAGGGTGTTAAGGTAAAAAACGCTTTGAATTTTAACGAAATGTTTATAGTTTATTTTTAACTTTATAAGGTATCTTTTGGACATATTACAGATGATCCAGTACTTCCAGAGGCGTGCCCATGATGCATGTCGATTAGGTTTTTTCACAATAAAAATAACGCCCAATAGATTTTTTGCAATTTTCAGTCTTTTAATAAAGCAACTAAAAATGCAACTTTTTTGTTTCTTGAATTTTTTTCGCTCAATTATATCCAATTCTATTCATGATTAAACACCCTTGAAAAACAGCCACTTAAAATGAAAGATACGTCTCGTCATTTTAAGTAAATACCAGCTATCCATGACATAGAAGCCTATGAAATTAGATAAAAATATCTGCTTGCGTAGATGAAAATTTGTTCATAGAAATGCAAACATCAGCAACGTGGAAAAGCGAATTAAAAAACGAATGTCCATGTTTTCAATATTAGTAATTCAAAACACTATGCATTTAAGCCAATTTGTACTTGTACAGCAATATTGCGTGCTGCAGTAAATTACACAGCACTAATAAAGCACTGAATAGTGGATTTTAACCCATGAGCACACCACACCTATTATTCGTTTTGTTATAATTTATAGCTCGTTAGTTTTTCAATTAACTGCTAAATCGTTCTTAATAGAAACAATAAATTAATATCGTTCGAACAGTACGAGGGCAACACATTTAGGTAACACATAAATGGGAAACGAAAGCTAAATAATATTTGTTTTCTGAAAATGCATTCAGAAGGTTGTGTTTATAGATCTCCTTCGCAGAATTATTTAGAATTAATTACTTAGATTTTTAGTAGTAATCTTTTGTCAGAATAAAATCTTGTGAAGGCTGCATTTGTGTAGATTTAACGGATTCTCCTCCGCAAAGAAACCAAGAAAACTGCTAAAATAGAATATTATGTTTAATAATCAAACATGTTGCGAGTAATTATGACCACTCTTAGGGATGAAACGAGGAATACAGGGTTAGAAATTGAATTCAAAACCGGCAGAACGTTCGGTGCTGCGAAAAAAAGTAGACGTATATTGTGAAAGTGGGCTATTTTGCGTAGTTGGTTCTTGATGCAAGCGATTATGCGATCATGCGAATGTGATAAGTTGCAATAATGCGAAGCCAATCTGTGAGCGCGGCTATGAGTATCCTTAGGTAGTAAATTAGATGAGCTGCTGTAGAATGCACGTACCATGCTAGTCAGTTGAATGATGTTTGCTAGCATTTTGGCAATTATAGCAGATGATAAACGTCAGAGGTTCCTGCTCGTGCTGGCAATTATAAGATAATCGAGGGTATGGATCCCGCGAGAGCATGATGGTTCCGGCTAGTGATCCGCGGAAGCATGTTAAGTTCTTCAATGATAATGTAAGACCGCGGGGGAATGATTGTTCCCCAATGGACAGCGGCCTAGTAAGATTTACGGCAATGACTTACTATAAAAAACCAGTAGCCTCCTGGCTTTTACCGACACTGCGGGTTGTAACAATAGCTAATCTAGTGAATTACTATTGAGTAGTACTAGCGAAAAGTACTGACAGCTAACCCAACCATTAAAAGCAGCGATGAGGTGCTAAAGGGTGGGTGCAGATTGATGCAAAGCCAAGTATTTTAATGTCGCTACCAGAAGTACGGAGGAGCCAGGGGGGACGGCAATAAGTACAATAATTATTATTATCGATGAGATATACAGAGTAGTAAGTTTGTGGACTTTTACACTGAACTGCCTACCTCCTCCACTGGGCTAAGAAAGACCTACACTTGCACTGTTAGTACTCCGTCGCCGTCTTGTGGCCATGGGTGAGTTGCATGTACCACTTTGTCACATTTTAAAAGTATCGGAATCTGAATGTTAACATAACTCACAAACACGCGCCTAACACCAGTAAATTTGGAAATGCTCCTGGGGAAAAGTCTATAAGTGTAGTAAAATTGCTGCATGCTTCTTTATTGCTACTAAAATCATTGAAATATATTTGATATAGTAATTGGTATATACACTAGACTAATTTATTTCTGACAAGCAATTAATTTAGAAGTTTCAGCAACGTCACACTGGTACAACCAAAGACCTCAGCACTCTAGGTAACCAGACATATGCTAGAAGTCTCGGTAGATTGCAGGTGACCTCCGATCATCACAATTTTGGACAATTCCAAAACATTCTATTATAGACTGCCAATTATATGACTAATCATGTTTCGAAGAAACCCCAAAAGATTGTGAACACCGGATATAAAGTGAAACTCGGTAGAACCAATTCAATCTTTAACCGGCAAAGCCAAAATCAGATAAATAAATAGTCGCGGGCATAACTATTAATAGCCTATTGCCATTACAATACGGGTTTCTGTCCGTTAGTTTCGATACAGACATTTAGCTTAAATAGTTGAGTTATAATTTCTAATTACATAATGTATATAAATTAATTAACCGTAAATAGTTGATATAGTTCTGAAAAGTAAACAAACATCACCATATTACCAGATTTCTATAATAGAAATATTGAAATATCACAAGTATCACCAAACCCCTCTTTAAAAAAATCACATTTGTGCAAGTTATACAGAAAGTGCAGAGTTCTCAATCTAACATCCACATTAAAAAGATGTTATAAAATATCAGCTCGTTTGAGAAACAAATCAAGCAACTTACCTTTTAAAACTAAGACACATTTAGTTAGGTTGGGATACATTTCCGGGTATCCCGGACTGGCGAACTCCATCGTGTCGAAGTCAGGATGCTCGAATTTGTAACAAGGATTAGAAATGTCCGTCACGGGCTGCATGTTATCCATATCGCTTTGAGGATATTCGGGATACACGGTAGTGAGCTCGGCAATCATGTGATCACCTGAAATGAAATTACCAGATTCAATTCAAGCATCTTGGCAGAGTAACGCACTTCATTATAAAATTTAAGTGTGTATAAAAGTTCATGACAGCAAGAGTCAGTTTATGGTGTAATATATCTCTGTTTACTGTTGCGCACATAAAAGCTGATTTAGGAAGGGCTTGAAAGGAAATTAAAAACCTAAAATTCATTGCCCCCATTTCTTTCTTTATACGACTACATTGCTGCCTAAATAACTTGGTTTTACACAAAATCTTATACGAATGCAATTTATAGAATAGAATAGTCTTTATTTGTACTTCTCCTATAAATCTATAGATATACATGTTACGAAAAATAAATAAGACTAAAACAAATAGACATACGAACAGACAACAGACAAATAATATCACAGATAAATATTATTGGTCCAAGCAACTGACCAGGTACTCTTTCACAGAGTAGAAGTTACTTCCTAGCACGAGACATTGATAAAAATTATTTGAATTGGTTTTAGCACACACTTTGTTGTTAGGACGATTTTGGCGTACCTAAAAATGTAACATTATGTTACGGTCTTGGTACAGGGGTTTAAAGTCAGATTATTAAGGTTAAAAGAATACAGTATTAAAAATCACAAAGATAAATTTAAGTATGAAGTGGATATCAAAATTATTAAAATGTATTTGGGAAAGGAAAGAAATAGATTTTAAAATTCAATTATTGAATCAAGCTACATAAGAAACAGTAGGATTTTAACGTAATTTAATTTATCTGAAATGAAAAGGGGAATTAATGGCAAATACTTTTTCAAGATACACCATTTAACATAGTGGACATTAGACAAATATAATAAAGTTCTATAGTGTGTTGGACTATGAAATATATGCAAAACTAAATCACTAAGGATATATTTATTTTTCAGTATGTAAAAATAATTTTATACAAAAACTTGTAGTACAATTTGTAAGCGATGGTAATTATGAAAATAAACCCTTTATAAAAGTTTTAAAAAGATGTTTGGATTATAGAAGTGTTATAAATTAAACCAAAATTGGCGTGGTGTAAATAAAAACTAAACTTCAAAAGATTAAAAGATGTGAAGATGATGATTAAAATAAATGAATGTGGTGAGAACGCCTAAGTAATACAGTTATCTTATATATATTTCTAAAAGTCCTGACTGACTCACTCACTCATCAACGCCCAGCCCAAACCCTTGGACCTAGAAAGCTGAAATTTTGCACAGAGGTTCCCTTTATGATGTATACAAGGAATAAGAACGGATATTTCGAAATTCAACCCCTAAAGGGGTAAAATGGGGGTTCCAATTTTGTATGGAGAAATAATATTAAACAGACATTTCGACTTGAAAGTTCGTAGGAGTACTCCTAAAAACAAATAAGCAAACACGTATTTCGTGATTTTCCGAAAATCAACCCCTTAGGGGGTGAAATGGGGTAAGTAAGCCTAAAAATCGATATGGGACGTTGATTGCGAAAATTACATTTATTTTTAAGTCCAAGACGGTGAACATGACATAAGGGAAGAAACGGGACGGGACGGGACTAGACTGGACGGAACGGGACGGGACTAGACTGGACGGAACGGGACGGACTGGACGGGACGGGACTGAGCGGGACGGGACTGGCCGGGAAGGGAAGGAACGGGACGGGACGGGGCAAAGCGGGACGGGGCGGGGCGGGACGGACGGGACGGAAAGGGAAGGAAAAGGATGGGATGGAAGGGGAGGGGATGGGATGGAAGGGGAGGGGCGGGACGGGACGGGAAGGGACGGGACTGGACGGGAGGGAAAGGGGCGGGACGGGACGGGACGGGACGGGAAGGGTCGAGACGGGGCGGGGCGGGGCGAACGGGATGATACGGAAAGGAAAGGGAAGGAATGGAATGGAAGGGGAAGGGACGGGACGGGACGGGAAGCGACGGGACTGGACGGGACGGGACTGAACAGGAAGGGACTGGACGGAAAAGGAAGGGACGGGATGAAAAGAAACGAGGCGGGACGGGACGGAAAGGGAAGGGAAGGAATGGGATGGAAGGGGAGAGGACGGGACGGGAGGAGACGGGACGGGACGGGACGGGACGGGACGGAATGGGACGGTACGGAGACGGGGACGGAGAAAGGGACGGGGACGAGGATAGGATGGGATGGGATGGGATGGGATGACAGAAAATAATTAGTCATTATTTAATACACAAATAACGAACCTCGCGCGAACGAAGTCGCGGGTAAAAGCTAGTAATCTACAAAAGCAATATGCTGGAAGGGGATGCTAAACTGAATTTATTACCAGATTACATTGCATCATATGAATTGGATAACAAGGAATGGTTTTTACTGAAAGTGGTTTAGATCAAGATCATTAGCAGAGTGAGCGTTTTATGGGGTGGATAGGCGGTTTTCATATAAAGAAGTTCTAATTCGACAAACTTGCATCTAGTCGAGGTTCGTGATACCAGGTCGTCGGAGGCTTGAAGATTTTGGTAAGACAACGTGGATGGTGTTTGCTGCGTGCATTGCTGCTAGAGAGAGTTGGTAGATGCCTTGTCGTGTTTTGACCAGGAAGCCTTTGAGGATGCGGGTGTGTTGTTGGCGGAGTTAGCGCAAGCATTGTTTTTTGAATTTGGGAGATCTTGGTGAGGTTGCTGGATGCGTTGGGCTTGGTAGAAGAGAGTGCCGAGTCCAATAAAAGATGACAGAATACAGGCATTTAAATAAAAACTGAAAGAAAATATGAAAGAATGAAGAGAGGTAATTACAATTAAGGAAGTACTTACCATTTGATATAGTTGAATGACAAAAATGTAACGAGAAAGTCTTTGTAATTAATTTTGCATTAGAATAATTTGAAATGTCAGGTGACAGACGTACGAGTTGTCATAAAATAAGAAAATAAAATTTCAGAATAGAAGCAGTCTAGATTATAAAAAATCCGACCTGTGTTTCAGTTAAGTGTTTTTCTACCGGAGCTAGCAGTTTAATAATCTTGAAAATCCATAATTATAAAAGGGCAAATCAGTTAATTAAATATCAAATTTAAAAAGAATTGACTGAGAATAAACTAAACTAAGGATTAAGTCAATTATAACATAACATAGGCATTAGAACGCAGAGTCATCACTACAATATATTTCTGTACTCACTAGACATGGGAAGTGTAGGAGCACCAAATACAAATGCAACTTATTCTAGCAACTTAATTTCATTGTGAAATATTAAAATATAAAAGGTTGTGACAATACTCTGAATCTCATATCACTGCTTTACCAAAGAAAAACTACTGCACCCTTTCAAGCATTCTAAATCCGAAATAAGCTTAACACATTTTACATATTGTTTCGACGCTTGAGGACGTTAATGCTATCTTATATTCAGCATTGGTTTAAAGAGAATATATCGTCGAAAATCCCACTTCAGCCTCCATATTAGAATACGAGATAAAACCCTCATCCAGTTAAAGCTGCTAATCAGTTGTCATGTGTTTAGATAAAGGTACAAATACTTAAAATCTGTTTAGGGTTAAATAAGTTTCAGCTTTCTGCCGTTGATAAAATAACAAAACACGAATATCATGGGCGTCCCTTTACTTCATATAAAAATGAGACAAACTAGTATACATTTTAGCGTATTCCGATTATTCACATTTTAAATATGGAATTTGGAAGCATGGCGAGTAATATCATTTTCTAAAGTTTGTGACCAGATAAACAGTAGGGTTTCTGCCTCAAAACGTGTCACTGCGCAGGTCTACTGCACATGTTCTATAGCGCATATCTTTCAAGGTCACGGTAGCAGAAGAAGTCGAGTGGGTGTCGACAATGCCCAGAAAGTATTACCGAAATCGAAAGCTGCTCGCGGCTGGGGGCTTGTAAAGGGGGATTTCGGTGTACGGCAGCCGGGGGCAGCCCACTACCCCTTGCTCGCAGCTCCCGGGAGCCACCCCCGCCGACTCCACTTCCGGTTATACCTTCTGGGCATTGTTGACACCCACCACTCGACTTCTTCGGCTACCGCGACTTTGAAAGATATGTGCTGCAGAACTGCGCGGTGGCAAGGTAGCGCTTCGCATGGCCATGCGCAGTAGACCTGCACAGTGACACGTTTTGAGCCAGAACCCATCCTGTTTATCTACTTTTGAGGAAAAGTAATATTCGGTTACAAACCCTTTGGAAAATCACCAAATGGCTTGTATAAGTTCAACAATAACAATCGCCTGCAATTGAACACTCCAGTTTTACAATGGCATAAGCTTGAAGTAAGTTGTATGGTAGTTACCATTTTTGTATGACTGTCGCACAACTGTTTGTGATGAAGTTTAACTAGGTGTTTTAATAGTTAAATTTCATCATCGCCAAGTCATCTACCATCCGCTGCAATAAAAAATTATCTAAAACTTCTTAAATGCTTTCACAGTTGGAGGTAGTATCTACAACTTGCATATATCTTCTCAAACCTTTTGTTAGTTCAAGCAATACTGTATGGCATTGGCGATTGATATAATTTATATATACATGATATTGAAAATTTCTACAGTACTAATATTATATAATATTATATTTTCTCCAATTTTATAATTTTAAGAAAGCGGAAAGTTGAATAGTCATATGGAGACGAAAATGTTTCCTTATCTACAATTTATTAGTATCGCTTTGACTTTACATCTATTAAATACAGTTTTACACTAAGTAAGAACATACTAATACATATAATAATTAATAATAATTAATTAGTATTTAATATTTGTGTTAACTCATAATTACATCGAAAAGAGCAAAAATGTGTTATCGAAACTGAAATTTAATTACAGAGCTTCAATAATAGCGTCTTAATAATTAACTTGGCATAAGGAACGGAAGTGAGTAAAATTGGATATAAGTGGAATAATTGGATAACTTTCAACACCTTGGTTAGAGCCAAAGAGAAACCTCCCACGCTACTTGGAACTAAATTTAGTATTTCATTTCGGAGGCCGCTGCAGTGATGGAAGTTTTGGCGTCATAAATGATATAAGTTCGATTCAGAACTTAATTAATTTGACAATGAAGTTGCCGTCTCGCTTCGAAAATGTGTACAACCTTGTTCATTTATTGGAACTGACTGCATTAAATTCTATATCTTGCGTCATAACCCGATTGCTTTTCCAGTTGTGCAATATTCAGTTATATTGCGAGAAAATTTCCTGCTTATAATAATATTAACCTGCACCTGAACTCTTGGAAAAAGTTAAGTGCGTGCATATTATGATTGTCCAAATAGTCATGGTCTTGCTGGAACATGTAATACAACTTCTGAAATGAATAGTATATTATGTTAAGTAGTCTTTTGCAAGATATTAGCGTTAGCGTCCGAGCACTATATCTAAGCCTCCGAGTCAAGCATAGACACTTGACACTTGATCTACACCGTTTTTTTATGCCAAAAACCGCTTTTAAAAATCTAAAAATTAAACGCAAAATCAAAACGTGTGTTTACAACAATTCGTTTTGCATTTATCACTAGGGCTTTGATCAAGTAAAAAAAAATAAACATATTTTAAAAATAAAAATTACGACTCATGAGAGGAACACTTTCATGGCGCAAATCGATCAGGGAAAGTAGGTTCTTTAATGTCGGTTTCGAAACAAAAATAAAAAATTGATGTTTTGGGATGAAACCGCAATTCCAGACTATTATAAGATTATATCGGCTACAATCAACTGTTTAATTTTCTGCTACTTTTTCTTCCTTTAATTATAGCCTTTATTTCTCATGATAGACGTAATCCTCCAACTCTACTTTTCACCTTTTTTCCGTCAAATGTAATTCTTCTCCAATTTTACCTACCATCATTCTTATGTCATTCTCCCATCGCTTACGTAGACTCTTTAGACTCTTCACACTGGCAGATCTATTTTCCTTAAGCAACTTTTTATATGATGTAATTTACTTTGGTTTTCTTTCTCATCCGTTATTCTTTCATGTGTTCTCTAAGTGTTATAACAATTATTTGCATTCCACAGCTACCTGTGCCTGTGGAGGTGCTTCATTATTTTATACGTAATTCTCATTGTTTCTGTTCCGTAAGTTAACACGCGTAAAATGCATTTGTCGAATACCCGAATTTTTAATATACCTTAATATATAATATAATATGTTGTTTTCCTTACTGCAAAGCCAAGTATAATGCAAACTACAATAACATAATACATGCAATATTAGTAAACACTACATTAACTAATAGATCCTGGTGCGTTCTGCAAAATACGATTACAGCATTACAACTTTAAAACCACAATAGTACAATATTTGATACAAAATACATAATATATAGGAATAATAACATTACATACTGTAATGATATAAACAGGGGTATAAAAATCAATTTTAAAATATGATTAAGGGATTACAATAGTTAAATATAATCAGGATCAATTTAAATATGAATTGAGAATATGAATAATTTATTAGAAAAGAAAATGGAATTTATATATGAATAAAATATGGCTAATTCAAAAACAGATGGATTCAAATATAATGTGATATTAAAAAAAATAAGGTTAGAAAGTAATGACAAATACTTAATCGAAATAAATTATTATAAATAATAGGTAGAAATCAAAAATAAGAATATAGAGTGTTAAAAGTAGAAAATGATATCGTAGGACTTTTTGTTTCGATTATGAAGATAACAAATTCGAAAAAATGTGGCTGTAATTAATTTGGTCTAATAGAAAAGTATAAAATAAACCCTATTTTAAAATTAATATGTTTGGAGATTAAAAAGGGTTATTTGTAAGACTAAATTTGCGTGATGATATGAAAATTAAATTTAATTGAAGTAGAAAAAGAGATATAAAACTAAGGAAGCTTGCAAGTATGTGGTAAAAAACTAAACTAAGAGCAGAACTAATCTACAAAGGAGAATAAAAAGAGAAAAGTACTAAGTGAAGTTTATTGGAGAATTACATTTGACATTGTATATCAATTGATTTGGATTACTTCGAGCTGTTAGTGCTAGGAGAGAATTCCAAGTAAGGACCATTGGTAGAGGAAGCACGTTTCAGGGATTTGGTGGCTGCAGCTAGGGTGTATTTAGTTCCATGCAGTGTAGGAGTGTGTGTCCCTGATTCTGGTCAGTTTGGACATCTTGTCTGTCATTGGAGCTGTTTGCTGTGTTTGGGGACTGAAGCCGTTGTGGTAGTAGCCGGAGTGGAGCAGATTGGTTGACATCCAGGACATTGATACGTTCGAGTTAAAGGTCGGTCAGTTTAGATATTTGGGTTAGCACTAAACGAAAATAAAAACCTAAAAGGTGAATTTATTATTAAATAATTACCTACTGTTTGATATTGTTTTGTGACTATGAAACGATCTGGTAGTTGCCATTTAATTTTCAAATTTGTTTGACATATCATTTGACAGAAGTTATTTTTGTCTTGTAATAATGTTAAAATCAGAACATCAGATTTCAGAATAAGCAATCTAGATATTTAAACGGAATCCACTCCTGATGCAGGAGCTAGCACAAAGGATAGTTATTAACATTCAAATAATAAACAGGGCAATTTAAATAAATAAAAAAATCATAATTCATGAACTTATAATAATAGGTTACAAGAAATAAGAACCCGAATCAGTACAGATTAATGGCGCGATACGTGAAGTCGTAGCAATACTAATTAACAAATTATCAAAATGACTAAAATACATGGTATACGTAATAAGTTTAGAAATAACTAAGCTGTACAGCAGATCAACAATATGAATAATTTAATAAGTCTCAAAACAATTTCAAATCAATATTAAGCGAATTTTCAAATGTTAATTACATTTATATCTGGGATTTTTTTAGATCCCCTATGCATTATTCTTTTCTGATCAGCATAGTACCGTCGACCTTTTCCAATTTTTTAAATTTTCATCTCTATACTTTCTTCTATAATCGTTTATTGCAAGATTCTCATTATACCTTAATATACCGATGGGGCCACAATTATACAGAGTGTCCGTAAAAAGGAGGTTAATCCGTTAACCACATATTCCTTGAGCAAATATATGATGATTTAACTCAACTTACCTTACAAAGTTGCTTAGTTTAGCCTCTAGAGGGCTTTAAAAATGATTAACTTTTAAAATTTTTTTAACTCCCTATATAATCCCTACGATTTTTTCTTCTGAATAGTTACTTTAGTTTAGAAGCTATTTCCTCTCGTACAAAATTTTAGTTGGGTGAACCGCTTATCCTAGTGTTAAGTTACAATCATGATACAATTACTGATTCAGGCTTGTAGAGATTTAGAAAATATTTTTTGTGGCTAAACCGCTTACCCAATTAAAATTTTATAATAGAGGAAATAGCTTCTAAATTAAAGTTGCTATCCACAAAAAAAAATTGGTAGTGATTATAGAGGGGGTTAAAAAATATGGATGGATAATTTATTGCGACAAAGTTTTTAAACACCCTGTAATTTTAGAAATTAGGGTTTATTCCAAAAAACGCTGTAGTAAACTGATACAAGCGCATGGTCAAAAAATGAAAACATCTATAAAACATTTTTCGACTTGCTTGAAAAAATGTACCTCTAGCGGCTAAAATAAGCAACTTTGTATATAGGTAACTTGAGTTAAATCATCACATTTTTGCTCAAGGAAGATATGGTTAATGGATTGATCTCCTTTTTATGGACACCCTGTATATAACAGCAATGAGATGACATGAACAAGAAAATAATACATATTGCATGAGTAAGAAAGACATAAACATAGTAGCAAGTATACGAGTAGGCTTGACGCTCACTTTAATTATGACTATGTCTACTAATTGTGCCTACTAGAATAATTTTGTTGTATGGTCATCTCTTTCTTACTCAAGCATTCTATTTTGTTGTTCATGTTGTCTTCTTGCTGTTACACAGTGAATTTATTTTAATGCGCAATGTGGTATTCCCGTTTCCATGAGGACTTGATTGTTACTATTGGTTTCTAAGGGTACACCATGCCATGTGTAGGTGCGTTTACTTTAAAATGCAATATATGAACCGTAATTTTATTGAAAAAAAGCATCAGAAATAACAACAGGGCATGTAATAACCCACATACTTGCTGTAAACTGAAGTCTTTATAACATTTAATCAACAGAATTGCTGCCTCCGTAGAATATACCTATTATGTTTTTACATACTCAGTAACGTTTCCATATTGCATTTTAAAATAAACGCATTTACACATTGCGCGTTATAATATACTATAATAAACTCCCCGTATATAATTATAGCCCCATCCGTATATTGTTTTATTCTCTCACTTATTAGGAAAAAACACGAATACTATATAAGAACAGGTTAAAATGCCAACTGTCTGCTAAAACAACCGGTGAACATATAAAAAAAGAATGGAAAATACAAAAAAAAGAGAAATACAACATAATGAAACATATCAATAAAGAAGAAACAGACATAGTACAATTGAACATTATTAGTGAAGAAATCTTGATAGAACATTATAAACATTTATGATAGAAAGAAGACATAGTGAATACAGAATGCAATATATATGAAGATATGAATATAGACCCAATAATTATGAAAGAACTACGAGATAGTCTAAACGGCATTAGAAATAGAAAAACAACTGGAACACACAATATAAATATAGAGCTTTTAAAATATGAAGAGTTATTCCTAACACTACGAATGCTACATTTCTGAACATTTGTCGGAAAAATGCGAAATTCTTTATGAATGGTATACAAGCAATACAAGCATTGTAAAACAACTATTTAAAAAGAATGCCCGAAGCAAGTGGGAGACTTACAGAGGCATTAGCTTATTAACCGCCAGCTACAACATATACTCTAGAATAATAGCACAAAGAGGGATATAACATAACAGATACAACAATAGTAAAAAATTAGTGTGATTTTAGGAAGGGCAGATCATATGCTGACAGTATATTCACATTAAAAATGATAATAGATCCCGGGTAGTGTAGCTTGAACAAGCGTCCACGTTTGATCAGCAGAGTTAAGCAACGCTCTTTCTGGTCAGAACTTGGATGGGAGTTCCTCGGCTACATCTCTCGGCGCCTCGTGATACGGCTGTCACGGAAATAGTTGGTCCCAGCGGTCATAACAACATCATGGCAGTCGTTACTGGGGTTGGAAGGGGATAAATGCACAGTGATGCCTATAATTGGCCTAATGGCTATTGGCTGAGTGCGATATAAATATAAAAATAAATAGAAAAAAGAGGAAAATATAATTTAGAAACACATATAGCATTCTTGGATCCCAAAAAGTTTTTGATAGCGTTAACAGGAAAAAGCTATGGAAGGTATTAGAAAATAAAGCTATCACAAAATATCTCGTAGTAACAATAAACAAATCTCTACAATGAAACAATAGTAAGAATTGATACAGGACACGCAATAAGAAAAAATTAATAAAAAAACAAATCAAGGTCTGCGTCAAGGATGCACGTTATCATCGACACCCTTCAACATCTATTTGGATGTGACATTAAGTAAGTGGAAAGTAGAAGTTAATAAAGGAATTCAGGTCAGTAAGGAAAAGTTTAACAACAATATTCTGTTCTCCTACGGCCAGGTTATAATCGCTAAATCCAAAGATGAACTCAGCGTATATAAACTAAATGCAATCTCAAAAACTTATAACCCCATAATATCTCTTAAAAAATAAAAATTCATGGCGTTTAGAGGAAGAAAAAACAGTACGTTCAAAAATCAAAAACTAACATATATGTACCGTTATCTATCACTATTTTAATTAACATGATATTGACGGTAAGTGTATTATTACAATTTAAGAACATATGTGATGGCATTTTTTTGCAATTTCTTATAAAAGATAAAAAAAATAGCAATAAGAGCATATAGTATGTAGTGGTTTGAAATATAGCTTTCGGCTTCTAGTGTCTACCCCATGGAGAAGTGATATGACAGTGAAAGGCAATCATTTATGTTATATTCTTAAAATCGCAATCCTGCGAGGACTTCCTGTTATTTCAAACTTTATTTGTTCGACTGAACGAATTAGACGACTAATTCCTGATTGAAAATCCATAACCTACATTAATAGTATTTAATCATTTAGATTTATTTTAGTACTGGGTCAAGCCTATTAAATTTTATTTTGAAGTTGACAAGTAATTCCTCTGATAAAATATATAGAAAACTAGCAATCATTGTAGAGAATACTTACATGGACTAACTAAAAATGTTAGCAATTAGGGTTATAGAGTTAAGTGTAAGAGCAGACGGTTCGTTTGGAACCAAACTGAACTTCGCCCTATCAATTTTTGTATACTGTTGTGAATTGAAAAAAAGATTAAGGATAAAGACATTATTATTATTATTATTATTATTATTATTTTCAACTACTTGTTGTTGTAATCCTTACTACCCCAATTTCTTGAAGATTAACAGTAGTTTCATTGAAATTATAAGAACACTACTTGTACTATACGGATGGGGCCGTAATTATATACCGGGTGTCTTAAAATGAATTACATCTAGTATGCTTTGAATTTCCCATAATCCAATCTAAAATTTTACTTGAAATTGGCAAGACTGTAAGTCTATGTCAAATTCAAGGTTAGTAGGTTAGGTTATGCTTCAGTTTTGACACAGACTGACGCAAAATCTAACCTGCTAACCTCGAATTTGATTGCATTATGGGAAATTCAGAGCATACTAGATGTAATTCATTTTAAGACACTCGGTATAACAGCAGTGAGATAACATGAATAACAAAATAGAATGCTTGAGTAAGAAAGAGATGGCCATACGAAAAAATTATTTTAGTAGGCATGTTTAGTTGACAAATGTCATAATTAAATTAAGTGTCAAGCCTTCTCGAATATTTGCTACTATGTTTATCTCTTTCTTACTCAAGCAATACGTGTTATATTCTTGTTCATGTGATCTCATTGCTGTTATATATAATTGCATTTTTTAAAGCTGTTTGTCACCAGACGTTTCAACAGGAATGCAGCCAAAGACCAGATTATCAGAGAGAAGACTGCTAGAAACTTGCTGTATGGGTTAATCTAAAACTCTAAAATATAGTATAAAGGTACTACTTCGAACAACTTAAATGTTTTCGTAAGATAGTCCTCATTTTTGGCATAGGCAAATGTAAGCCCAAGATAAAAACAAAGGCGATCGAAAATTTTATTAATTTTTATTGAGGTGCGTACCGATGAAGACGAAACATAAATGATTGAGCCCATTTTACACCCTTAATTTAAAACATATAGCTGTAAAAAGTTTAGTCCTTATACATGCATGAAGAGACTAAACACGATTTTAAAAATGAAGTTGACTGGCAAGAAACATTCCATTTACACCTGGACTATGACAACGTTCGTTTACACTTTTGCCATCGAGTCCTGGTCAAAAACAGAATTGAAGGATAGAAGCAATGTGAAATACTGCCCTAAATCTAGATTTGAGCATCTAATTGTACGATCTAAGATAGGTAGAGAGTTATTTAATATACTGGTCATCATAATCAAATTTGTTGGCCGAAGAAAAAAGGGACAGATCAAACTTGTATATTGAAGTTACATTTTCTCACAACAAATATAGACATCTCGATGTTTAGCATAATATAGTTCTTCTCATAGATCATATTGAAAAGCATAATCCAGTAGAGCTTAGCCCTGAAGACTGTTTTTTCAGGTAGAATAACAACACTATACACAAGAAATCCGGTGTGGAAAACTATTGACTGTATAAATAAGAATCTGGAACGGTTATTAGTTATACTCGACTGATAATGACAACGTGGGTTAGGGTAAATATGGTTTATTTGATTACCTTTACGCCAGTTACTTGTTTAAATGACACAAAAATGATTAGAAGTGACTGCACAATAAAATGAGTGGAATATTTAAACGAAACGTCCTAAAATTAGTGTCTTGATCTTTAGGAACTTGACGGCCAGTAAAGTGATATTACAATATATGACCACCGCAATTCTGGCAGGAACCCTTGGTTAGTGAATACTTACAGCGTCGATAATGACCGTATCACACGAAATAACCACAAATTCTCTCGCGGTAGGAAACGGTATATTATTTATCGAAGTGTAGAAGTGGCTCATTCACTAGTGGATACAGCTTAGATGGATAGATGGAAATGGGTTAAACTAATGCTATGTAACCATGAATTCTTTTGGTTGAACAGCGGAAGACACTTCATAGCAAGTACTTTCTGTACTTTGACTATTTGTGGAAGAAAGAAGTGTACACCGAAAGAAGCTAAACGGTAAGAACTCCATTAATTAAAAATCTATTAAATACCAGCAAAACTGGCTGTGTTTAGAACAACTAAATTTTGTACAATGTTTTTGTGCAAAATTCCACAAAATAGTATAGGATTTTCAAACATAGTCAATTATTGGTGATTTAGAACATTGGAATGCATTATATCCCTCGCCTATTTTGTTCCAGCATAAATGTACAATTCTTAAAAACCCGCAAAGCCTACGAGAACAACCTTTCGCTTTTATGGCCAAGGCAGGACTAAGACAAAGAGTCGAAAATTCAAGAACTTCTTTTTTATAATTTGAAAATTCCCTAGATTTCTTAAAAATCCAAGAGCTCTACTTTATCGGCCATTTCTCTAATGCGCTAAAGTAATTTTTTAAGTATGACGTCATTTTAAGTACCTATGTAAAATATTAAAAATATGGTTACCATTACTTGCCAACTTACAAAAATCATGTAGCTACACATCCTTAAACTATTGATTTCTGTATCATATATTTAGGGATCTCGCCATAATCCTGATATTCCTGTTAATGATCCCAGGGTTTGTTAGAGCTCAGCAATTGCACTGAATGTAGTATAACCATCAGTACTTTAATTCTTGAAGTGTAATTACTTTAATCGTGTTACATGATATTCTCATTAAACTAAATTGCAACCTATGTATTACATAAAACCACTGCATCCTACTATTTCGTTGTACATAGTTCAACATTACATCCGATGACAACACATCTGTTCTTAAAATTTCATCTGGCCAGTAACGGAAAAGTCCAATAAAGTAGCTATTCCCAGATTTTAACATCGTAATTACTTCGCTGACAGTGAAAAGGGATCGGATTAGCAATTAAAACTTCAACTTTCGGGATGCTGAGTCAGCTTTAACTGCAATATCGGTTCCAATTTGAGAGCAAATAAATAAGGATACGGTGATACTTTAAAAATGCTTGCTGGAATGAAGCTTTTGTGTGAGGTAAAAGTCGGGAGGCTTTCTTGTCAGATAAAACGTTTTGAGAGCTTCGTAATCTTTGCAGCTTTTAGTCTCGCTGCGATGTCCCGCAAAAATGAAAAACTCCAAAAGGTCGAAGAGGATATTGACTGAAGCAAGTAATCCGAGAAATGGCGAAATACTGTAGCACTATTATTAGAAAAGGACTTCGTGGGGTTTAAAATAGTAAATAGTTTCAAATTCTGGAAATGCTGTTTCAAATACCTAAAAGCTTTTCTGCAGTGAAAACTGAGTATTCCGATGCAATTATGTGCATTGCCGCCATTTAAAGGCTTTAGCCCACTTCGCTGCTCTCGGTAATTGTTGCGAATACATTATTTATCTTTTTCTCACATACCACTGGGTACGGTAGTCGTTATATTCGTTTTCCAGTTTGTGGAATGTTGAAATTTTAAATTTATTTGAGTTGAATATTTTGTAGGTATAACTACAATTACACAAATTTTTTGGCAAGGCTTTAGAAAGTAACTTGAAAAATATTAAATTTCATGCTTTGTATAATTTTATTCAACTTCACCTTCCGAATATCGAGGCGATTTCGGCTGCATTCCTGGTATATCTTACAATGTTTATGTGAAATTGCATACCAATTTACCTTTAATTCAAAGCAAGTTAATATGTTACAGTTCGATAACGGATGTTATGTTAAATATTTAATTCTGGAATATGTACATAAAGTGTCTTAGAGAAAACATGAATCTGGACAATTCGCTACATTATGGACTATGCGGAATATAACACCGTATATATTTTAACCTTGATCACATAAATTTTTTTAAACAATAATTCTTAGAATGTCTACAAATGGCCTTTAATCCTGCAGCGCTCGCACCATGAGCGTTTGTCTCACATTTTTTTCTAAAAATCACCTTAAATGTTGACTCTCCACCTTCGTTTTTATGACCAGGTAAGTCTAGAAACGAATTATAAATTAACAATATAGTAAGGTCAAAATAAATTTTGACCTGGGAAAAATTGCAACACAAATGATTTTTTTCATTATACTGTGAAAAGTGTGCATTTTAACATACTCAAAATCCCCATTAATCCCGGCCAGGGAAATCATTCAAAATCCAATATGGCGGCTGAATTTGCCTTTTTCTCTATTTTGCTGCATTTATTACCGTAAAAAAGATAGTGCGCACTCAAAATAGGAACTTATTGTGTACTGAAGCATGCCATTTACATCAACTCAAAATCCCAATTAATTCCGGCCCAGGAAATCAGTCAAAATCGTAGATGGCAGCTGAATTTGCCATGTTTGTCATTAATATACAGGCAGTTCTTATATAAATAAAATGATTACATGTATTGTGTATTACACATCACATGAACTTTTATTGCACATCAGACTTACAAAAACAAGAAAACGTAATTTCAATGTACGAGGGATGATCCCTATGCTCCGTCCCCGGCCAACTTCCGTTTACAAAATTAAAATTTATATCACCTTATTTTTCTACGTAATCTCCTTTAAGCCTAATGCATTTATCCCACCGATGCTCCAGCATTGTAACGGCTTCCTGGAAGAAGGATTGTCCAATCTCTGCAAACCACTCATTTACATCATCTGTTACTTCATTATTGCATGAAAATTTCTTCCCCCGAAGCTATTCCTTGAGTTTGGCGAACACTCTGTAATCACTAGAGGCAAGATCTGGAGAATATGGCTGATGTTCAAGTAGTTCAAAGCCTGCTTTCGCTATGGCAGCCATAGCAACACAAGAGGTGTGGCTCGGTGCATTATCCTGGTGATACAGAACACCACGTTTCAATTTGCCACGACGTTTTTTCTTTATAGCTTCGAGCAATTTTGATATTAAATTTGTATAATAGTTGCTGTTATTGTAGCTCCTTTTTGTAAGAAATCAATTAGAATTACTCCCTGGGCATCCCAAAAAATAGAAGCCATTACTTTTCCGGCTGGTGGATAAAACTTAAATTTTCGAGGAGGTGGAGAACCATGATGCTTCCACTCCAATTATAAATCTTTAATGTCTTCACATAAAAAAAATGAATTTTAATATTAAGTCTTGGTAGAAATGTGAAAGTTTGAAAATATTTAAAAAATTGAAAAATGAATTTTTAGCTAAAGTTAAAAAAATAGGTGTTTTCTGGCCTTGAGATTGCTCAGTTAGCTAAAAATAACACACTAAAAAAATCTCATTGAAATCTTATTTAATTTACGAAAAAGGGCAATTTTTGGATTTTGACAATTTCGAAAAACTCCATTTTCTCAATAAGTAAAAATCACCAAACAAAAATAAAAATCGACGGGTCCGAGGATTTTATCCCGAAACGTATAATTATGTTAGGAAATACTGAATTTATTCCAGACTTTTGGGACACACGGTATGATAGAGGCTAAATAGGTTTTTAGATAAGCACAAATTATTGACGTTAAAAGGTTTTTTTGAAAAATCAAAAATATTTTTTCCCATATTATGCCGATTTTTTGGTGGACACTGTATAACGATACGTATGAAAGTAATTCAAAAGTATGATGTAATTGGCATGCTTAAGTACATAATAAGTACCTATTTTAAGCGCACATTATCCTTTTTTACGGCAATAAATGCAGCAAAATAAAGAAAAAAAGGCAAACATCGGAAAATTCAGCCGCCATCTTGGATTTTGACTGATTTCCCGGCCGGGATTAATGGGGATTTTGAGTATTTTAAAATACACAGTTTTCAGAGTATAATGCAAAAAGGATCATTTGTATTGCAATTTTTCCCAGGTCAATGGTATTTTTACACTATTTTGACTGTACTAATAGTAGTAAAGTAGCCAATGCAAAATGTACGTGTTATTTGAAACACGCTATTATTTTGAATGCACCAAGCCTTCCGGCTTTGTTTCTAGTTACACTAAATGATAAAACAGAAGACAATCATGAAAATCCAGTAATTTGTTTGACTATCAACGCTGTACGTCGCGCCGTCTCAACTGTGCTCCATTTTTTTCAACAAATGCTTAACAAAATAAAAAATATGCTCAGAGTGATTAGATACAATTACATATTGCCCTAATACAAACCACAGATTCGTTTTCAGCGAACCTCGAAACTTATAAGTGTCCAATTTCATGTCGGGCCGAAGTGATGCCATGGACTTGTTAATTTTCAATACCCAGGAGCTGTGCCCTTCATAAATTCCCTATGAAAAACCAAAATACGACCTATCAAGACCCAGAGCATGCGTAGCAATGTTATTTCTACTTAAGATCAAAGTTTATGGCAGATCTAAGCACCTTTACAACTCTGACAGATACGTTTCACATCTAAGCACAAAGTGTGAAATTCGCAGTGTTTCCCATTCTGTAACATCTGGAAGAACCTCCATCCACTCACCCTGCCCTGCGAGCAAGACTTCCAATACGAAAACAACTCTCTAAAATTGGTTTCACAACTAAATGTGTATGAAAATGCCAGGAACAGGTACATTGCATATTTTGCTTATGACTGCAATTTCAAATGTTTTCTTTGCTTGCAGTGCTTGTTTGAGTTCAAACTCACGTATTTATTGTTTCGAAGATCGACTTTAGAGCTGCGGACAACAATCGATCTCCAAAATCAGCTGGCATCGATTCGAAGTCGACGATCCAACACCAAATGTTTTTTCAGATCACAAAAACCTAACAGTTGGCCAGGCACTATTATCCAGTATTTTATTAATTTTTATAACGCATCCCACCCGTATGTTATCACGTAGTTTAAACGGCACTGTTAATTTATAATTGGCACGTAAATCACTTTCTAAGTGTTCGATGTCTTCTATTCTCTACCAATTATATGACAATGATCCCTATTCAGATGCTTGTTCAATGTGCTTGTGTGAAATTAATATTTCAGGCAAAATTCACCTGAATTTACCAAATCTAACCTTACTTTTATTCGAGCGAAACTGAAATCTGACGATTTTATCGCAATGGTGTGCAACGCACCTTACATTATCTGCGTTAGATGACTTAGTTATACGAGTTTCTTTGAAGTTATATTCGCTATGCATAAAAATCTTGAATGCAAGAAAATAACTTTATTATGTTAAAATTTGCTTTATAATGCCACCTTTCACGTGTGGGACGATATCATAGCAAAATATAACATAGCATCTTGTAAAACAAAGTTGGCGCCTTCTAGGGCTTCGAACTGAATTTTATGACAACCTTTCATATAAATTTATAATGTAATGTTAATGTAATGGTTAAATTACCCCTTTGCGTTTTATTTATCGAATGAATAGTTGAATCGAGAAGCGCTTCAGTTATCAACAAAGATAGGTTCGATCCGAAGGACAGCGGTCGCGTAAACACACACACCCGCGCGCGCGAGCGAGTGCGCGCGCACACACACACACACACACAAACACACCACGGCAGTTCTAGCGGGGGTGTTCTTCTTTCGGGAACTAGAGTTGGTGACGTCTTTGGCAACATTCCCGAAGAAGACTTGTTC
This sequence comes from Agriotes lineatus, assembly GCA_940337035.1. Classification (NCBI taxonomy): domain Eukaryota; kingdom Metazoa; phylum Arthropoda; class Insecta; order Coleoptera; family Elateridae; genus Agriotes; species Agriotes lineatus. The sequence goes on along the minus strand of OW679195.1, from coordinate 76,955,052 downwards.
AACTCTACCTTGGCATATCGTAACGATGCCCACCCCCTATGTCCCAACTAAGCTTTAGCCGGCGCAGCTTTTGTTGAATGCTGAAAGAACGTAGCTAGCTTAAAAATTCCGATTGTATCGTAATTATCGTTTGTCATGTATCGGGCATTACATTATACTGTTCAGAATTAATCTTCACTAATGTGACTTCCAAACTGCGTTAGCCACAAAAACAGGTTATCGCATGCTTACTTTTTAAATTTTTGCCTAACGGCTACTTTTGCTCCCCCTTCAAGGAGCGCGGGCATCACTTAAACCTAAACCTTAATTAAGTGAAAATCTAGAACGCCCGTGTCGGGAGTCGAACTCTCGCCCGCTCCAGCTCGAGCGCTCCATGTTTTCACTGTGACCTCGACTAGAGCGGCTAATGCCACTCGCCTACCAAAGTCCCCTATCGCATGCTTACTTAGCCAAATCAAAGTTCAATTGCACAGACGCATATATGTCAACATTAATATTGTATATTATTAAATAATGTTACTTTAGTCATCCTACTTACTTCTATAGATAATTTTTACTGTTTAAAGTAGTTCATTTCTACTTATTCCACGTACTAGTCGATTGCACTTGTAAAAAATGTAATGTTATCTAACAAACTTTAATAAGTACCAGGACTGCCTTTACTGTATGGCGACTCATGAACACGACTTCTAGTCTTTTTTATTTTAGGTACTTATTTCAGTAAAAGATCTTAGACGAAATGGAATAGACGTATTCCCTGTAGCCTTCTGACTGAAGAAATTCCATAGATTCCAAAAAATTACTGATGCTAACATAAAACTAAATGAGAATCCTTCCTCAACCATAAGATTGTTTGACAAATAACAACAAAAGAAAACATTTTATTAATGTGCTGTCCAGAATCAACATAAATATCTATCAAATGGAATCTGCTGCAGACTGTCTCATTACTTCAGCAGACATTGATAAAGCAAGAGCTGGATTAAATGTCATTGTAGTTTTCCAGGACATTGATCTACTTGTTGTTCTTACTGAAGAGGCATGTATCTCTGACAAAGTCTTCTTCTTTCGTTCGGCTTCAAAACAAATCAAAGAGACCGTGTTTAAAGGTTCGCCAACAGAAAGGTGTGCTGGGTGAGAGCAGTGATGCTCGTCCTTTTTCACACGTAGCTTCCGGATGTGACACTACTTCAGGTCTCGCAAATCAAGGTAAGGTGAAAGCTATCATTTAGAAAGATCCTGATCTGAGGTCAACTGTAAGAGTTTTCAATAAGCCAACAAGTTCAAAAGAAGACATTACTTCTCCAGGAAAGAAATTTTTACTGCATACTTATATGTGCTACAAGAAGAGCTAGAGCCTCGAACTGTTTGGGTGGACTAATAAAAATGATGTGCTAGTTCCCATAATTTCTCCCAAATTGTATGCACCACCTGAATTATTAAAAACTGTAGGGTCTTGCAACTGCAAGATACTATGCTTTAGCAATCAGTGCAAATGTGTGAAAGCAGGACTGCTATGTTCGCAAATGTGCGGCACGTATAAAGGTCTGAAAACAATATCTAGATGTTGATAATGATTTTGAAGGCTATCTTGAAAATACTTAAAACTTTATTCTGTACAACCTTGTTACTTCCCTTATTGATTTTAAGGGCCCTCTTTAGTTATTTACTTTTTTATAGCTAACATAATCCTAGTACATTATTTATTTAATAAATATTTTGTAATAATTTATGTAATAATAATTTAAATTCTGGGTTAATTATGAAGCTCACGAATACTTATATAATAATTTAAAGTTAAATAAAATTGCGTAATCGATTACCAGGTTTATTTGGTCTAATTCAGTTTGGTGTCATTTACAGTTTACTCGTAATATTGAATTTATTCCTTGAACCACATACGAGTACTGGATGTCATTAAATTTATTAAAGCCTTGGTACTTAAACTTACATAGGGTTTATTCTTTTACTCAACCCATCGATCTTATAGTGTTTTAGAATTAGAATGGTTAAAGGGTATCCGGTCAAATGCCCGCCGTCAAAAGCCCGCCGGTCATTTGATCGCCGCGCCGGTCAAATGCCCGCGAGGTGAAATGCCCGAGAGGTTAAATGCCCGCTGGTCAGTTGCCCGCCACTACTTAATCCCGCAGGTCGTAAACCCACCAAATATTTTTTAAACTGAAAAAATATAACATTCTAAATTTTAACAGCAGTTTCTGTAGAACCCTTTGTTGTATGTTGTATGCTGATGGTCCGTAAGGCCCGAGGGAAATAATCACTCAAGGGATTTAGGCACTTTAGTCCCGTGCGATGTACGCTATTTTTTGCACAAAAATGTGAAATCTGTCAGTTTGGAAATTGAGAATTAAAATTTTACAGCAGGCCCTGGATAGCCTGAATCAGTTGGCACTGCTGAAGTGTATTGTCAATCTATGTCAAATTCAAGATTTGCAGATTATATTTTGCCTCAATGTGTCAAATGACAAACAAAACCTAACCTACTAACCTCGTATGTACATACATTTACCATAGTTAAGGTAACATTTAACTTTAGTCCCTAGGGACGTTTGCGGACGAAAAGCATTCGTGGACGAAAAGCATTTGCGGACGAAAAGTGTTTGTGGACGAAAAATTAATGGTCTCCAAAGAAGTGACCTTTTTGGTACGTAAATGCGTCCATAAAATCACATTTTATAGGGAGGTCGACGGAAATAGTTATTTATGTATCCAGGCCGAAAAAATGGCTTTTTATGGACGATGCCTGAAATTGCTAGCCGAGGCGATAGCCGAGGTAGGCAATCAGGCAAGGCCATAAAAAGCAGTTTTCGTCCGAGGTGCATATTAAATTTTTCCGTCGACCTTCATAATTTGAAAAAAAATTAAAGTGGGGTCCGAATTATAAGAGTTGTTGAGGACGAAAAACGTTTGCGGACAAAAAGCGTTTGCGGACGAAAAGTGTTTGCGGACGAAAAGCGTTTGCGGTTGTAAAGTGCGGCCGTAAAGTGTTTGCGGACGAAAAGTTAATGATGTCCAAAAAAATTACCGTTTTCGTACGTAAATGCGTCCGTAAAATCACATTTTATAGGTAGGTCGACGGAAAAATAATTTATTGTTTGTGTTGATATACGGACAGCCTGAAATAAACACTAAATATTGCTTACGCCGTTAGTTTTAATAAATCACTGACTATATATTATCTTAGGAAAGGTCAAATCCACATGAGCTTCGAAGGACTACACGGTATATCGAAAGAAAAATAACTAAAGTCGGAAATCTCAAAATAGCAGGTTGTAGCTATGATAGTATTTCACAATTGGCAAAAACATCAAGACAAATCCTATGGACACCGATGAACTCAAAGCAGCAAATGGAGTTACGCTAGGATTATGCTTTACATCGAACTAATAGTACAGGAAAGGTAAATGTATTAGCAATACCAAATAATCCTAACGCTAGCGGCTTCAATTTATATCTCCGATTATGCACTGACAAAGGGGAGGAGAGCTACTATGCATATTGATTTAGTAGTTATCAATATCGCTTTCTATTACCGAAAGGGGGACATTTAACTATTGACTTTTTTAAACCACAGGATTAAGATTGCATGCTTGTTGAGTACCGCTTAATTTCAAATCAAAAGACTGTCATGCGCCATCTGCGGGGACGCACATCCGGTTGTCGTTGGGAAGGGAGGATATGCACCTACCCGGTATATTGTGCATTGTAAGTTGAACGGTGTAACTGTACAGTCATCCATTTTTTAACTATGTAGTGTTAAGTGTTACATTTAATAAAATTTCAAAATCCAACGTCAAGTTTATTCAGTGCCTTTCTACATTTGGAAACGCAAAACCATGCTGCCCTTCATCAAGCATTGAGGGCACAAAAATAAAACAACAAGTTACAGTCCACGCCAATTCAAACAACCCGGAGTTCATTTGGACTCCATTTACATTCATTTACATTGGTCACTTCGAGCAGGATCATCAACCAAAGGATAACCACGGGGTCAACCAAAGGACCACACTAGATCACCTAAAGGATCAGTGATTGCAGGTATCATTTTTCTACATTCCATTGTCTTCCGTGCTAGCCATTTTGGATGCAAGCCGATGCGACGCCAGCCCGCTTCATCGTTCCTTGCCCATGAGCGTTTTTGCCTCCGGGACACCCTTTGTGTTCGCTGACGTCACGGCTTTATCAGGCATGTCAACAACCCTAACGGACTGAGAAGCTGCAGCGCACGCACTCACGAAAACGACGCCAAAGGTACGATATTACGAAATCTTTAACGTCCTTGAGCACGCAGCAAATATTCTGTTCAATTCCTTTTCCTATTATTTACGTTGTCTTACGTAATCGTAGTTCAATATTCACGCTTTAGATGCATTTTTGCCGATTTAATCAAAGTACTACATTCAGAATCAGAATTTGTTTACACCACATTATCAAAAGTGGTTTTACGAACCGATATATTTACTGAGCTTATTTTAGTTCATTAAAGCAACTGCAGTTATTGCCGCATTTAAAATTCCAACTGCCTTTTTGCAGCTTAAGCTATATTTGGTTTGCCTTTAGCGTCTTACAGCGTTTACATCTTAGATTTTGCACAAGGTTCATATTTGTTAATTATCAAAGATGTCGAAGAAACAAGACATTAAACGTTTAATAGCCAGTGCAAACTCAATAGCTACGAAATTGAAATCCTTTCAAAATTTTCTAGGTAGTTTACCAGAAAATATTGTTGAGGAAAATTTATTAACGCAGCTTAGCTTACGATTAGATGATATCAAACCTTTAGCTGGCAAATACGAAGAAATTTGTATAGATTTAAATGCCTTGTCGGCGAATGTACTCGAATTAGAAAACCCTGAAGAGTTTTATGAACATTTTATGGAGCTTACTTCTAAAGCTACCGACATTTTAAACAAAGGGCCACGCAGATCACCTTTAAACGAATCCTCACATTCAAATGCAGGTATTAGTTCAAGTTTAAATAATAGCGTTAATGCTAAACTTCCAAAAATCACTCTACCTTCTTTTCATGGTAATTACCAAGATTTTACGTCGTTTTACGAAACATTTAAAGCGCTTGTACATGATAACACAAATCTTACCGATGTAGAACGGTTTTTGCATTTGCGTTCTAGTTTGAAATCAGAAGCAAGCCAACTTGTTGCAAATGTTCAACCAACTGGTTCAAATTACAAGGTAGCATTCGACCTTTTATGCGAGCGTTATAACAACCCTAAATGTATTATTCAGTCGCACGTTAAGGGCATATTTGATTTAAAACCAGTCGGTAAGGACAATGCAGTCGATTTACGCAAACTCCACGACGAGTTGAACAAACACATTCGTAGTTTACAAAATTTTGGAATGCCAGTAGATGAATGTGCTATGTTTATTACACATATTCTTTTAAATAAGTTTGATAATTTGACAAGAATTGAATTTTCTAAAATTAAACCTAGGGAAATTCTTACTCTTGAAGACATCGATGATTTTTTGAAAACTAGATGTCAGTTGCTCGAACAAGTAGATACCAACAGGGTTACAACTAACAATTCCGTCTTTAATCAGCATAACGCAGGGTTTAACAAAAATGGATTCAACAAAATTAAATCAAATAATTACAAGCAGGCATTCATTACTGCGAATAAAAGTAATCCATCTAAGTGCTTCAACTGCCAACAAGATCATGTTATAACGCAATGCCCTTCATTTGTAGGTTCCACTGTAAAACAACGCTTTGACAAAATCACAGAGCTAAAATTATGCCGTAATTGTTTATCACATTCGTCATCAACTAAATGCAATTCTAGATACAACTGTAGAACATGCAATAAAAGACATAATTCTCTACTTCATTTTGACAATGCAATTTTAAGTACGAACGCATCCACAGATACGGCAGTAAACAGTGACACTTTGCAATCGTACATGTGGCTAGTTCTTCAGCCATTCCACCTGCAGGAGCTACACTTTCGTGTTTAACGAATAACGTACAGCATGTCTTATTATCGACGGCCTGGGTTAAAGTCAAAGATATTAACAATAAATGGCACAATGCAAGGACAGTACTAGATTCTGCATCCCACGCTAATTTCATTACTGAAGATTTGGCAAATAAATTACAATTAAAACGACAAACGGTTGCTACTACAGTAGTTGGACTAAATTCTAACGCTTCACAGTGTAATTCTAGCAGTAACATTCAAATAGCATCTTTACACAGTAGTTTTAATATAAATGTGAACTCTTTAATTATTTCAAAAATTACTGAAAATTTACCTCTCGCGTCGTTTGATCGCTCAAATTTCAACATACCAAAAAACATCAGATTAGCTGACACTACGTTTAATAAATCCTTGCCCGTGGACATGTTAATCGGCGCTGGTCATTTCTATGAGCTGTTGTGTATAGGCCAAATTAGTCTGGGCAAGAATCTGCCAGTTTTACAGAAAACCCTATTGGGTTGGATAATATCTGGAATGTATAAAACTAAAGAAGTCTGCGGCAGTAGCTTAATTTGCTCACATTTAACTATTGAGTCAAGTATAGACCGTTTAAATAATACTGTACAACAATTTTGGGAAATTGAGAACATTAAACCTCGATATCCACTGTCTATGCTTTCAGCAGAAGAACGATTTTGCGAAGAGCAATTCTATAAAACAATATCACGTGACAAATCTGGTCGGTTTATAGTAACTATACCTTTCAATTCAAAATTAGCCTTATTGGGGCATTCTAAAGAGCAAGCAACTCAACGATTTCTTAATTTAGAAAGGAAATTAATGCTGAATCCACATTTACGAATTGAATACTCCAAATTTATTCAGGAGTATATACAACTAGGGCATATGTCCAAACTCCTAGGTTAAGCGAAGTCGAGCATTTCCAACCAGAAAAGGCTTTCGATACTTTTCAGGCAGAGGTAAATATTTCAAATGTACCACCATTTTATTTACCACATCATGCGGTAATTAAATCAAGTTCTCTGACAACCAAGTTAAGAGTAGTTTTTGATGGGAGTGCTCCGACGACCTCGCGAATATCCTTAAACAACACGCAGATTGTAGGTCCCGTAATTCAAGACGATCTATTCTCGATTCTGTTGCGGTTTAGACAACATCGGTATGCTCTTACCGGTGATATTGAAAAATGTTATCGCCAAATACTCGTACGTTCCGATCAAAGACAATTCCAGCGAATACTGTGGCGTGAAGAAATTAATTCACCTATTGATGTATATGAGTTAAATACTGTTACTTATGGTACCGCTAGTGCTAGTTATTTAACAGCAAAGTGCCTACAATATTTAGCAGACCAAAATTCTGATCAGTATCCAAAAACTGCAAATATTTTAAAAACTTCCTTGTATATGGATGATCTCCTATGTGGAGGCAATAGCGTAGAAGAGGTACAGGAGATGCAAAAGGAAATAGTTCTCATATTGAGCAGCGCCTGTTTTCCCATTAGAAAATTTCTTTCTAATAGTTCGGAAATTCTAAATGAAAGTTGCGAATCAATCTCCACTTTTCATACTATTCCATTAGGCGACCGTGAAAATGCCAAAACTTTAGGTCTTTCATGGAACGCTGTGGCTGATTACATTTATTATGATACTAAATCTGTATCTCTTTCTACCAGCAATACAAAGCGGGCCATACTGTCCACGGTAGCACAGCTATTTGATCCTCTTGGTCTTCTCGCCCCTATTATTATTAAGGGTAAGCTTATAATTCAAAAATTGTGGCAATTAGGTGTGGCTTGGGACGAAAGCATTCCAGAAAACTTGAATTCTGAATTCGATTCTTTCCAGAATCAATTAGACACCTTAAAAAACTTTAAAATTCCAAGATGCGCACTAGCAGTGAACTCCATTTATATTCAATTGCATGGTTTTTCAGACAGCAGTTCTTATGCATATGGTGCAGTCTTGTACATTGTATGTCAAGATAGCTACAACCATATCACTAGTGAAATTTTGTGCTCAAAATCACGCGTTGCTCCTCTTAAAGGTGCCACAATACCAAGACTTGAGCTATGCGCAGCGGTTTTGCTGACACAGTTAGTTCAAAAATCCAAGGAGTTATTAACTATACATTTTCATAATACTTTCCTTTGGTCAGACTCTAGCATAGTTTTAAACTGGTTAAATTCATCTCCAAACAGATACAAAATATTTGTCTCAAATCGAATAGCTTCCATTCAAGAAAATACTAACGTAAAAGACTGGTTTCATGTACCATCAAAATTAAATCCCGCTGATGTAATATCTCGAGGATGTAGCGCCGCAGATCTAGAATGCAGTTCATTGTGGTGGCATGGACCTGACTTTTTAAAATTATCACGAGATTATTGGCCAGTTCAGAACTTTAAATCTACCAATTTGCCAACTTCTGAAACTAAACCAAACTCCGTTGTCAATTGTTTCACACCAGAGGCATTTAACCTTTTTAAGAGATTTTCGTCCCTAAACACATTACAACGTGTGTTTGCTTGGATTCTGCGATTCGTAAAAAACGTTCAGGTTTCAAAACCAGGAAGATGCTACGGCCCACTAACAATAGCAGAGCTTAAAATATCATTGCATGTGTTAATCAAAAGGTGTCAAGCTGAAGCATTTTCAAAGGAAGTAAAATCGCTACAAGCCAAAGAGGAGCTAAAAACCACCTCAAATATTTCGTCATTAAACCCATTTCTGGACAATGACGGAATCATACGAGTAGGCGGGCGAATTTGTAACTCGCATTATAACTTCGATAAAAAACATCCCATCCTATTGCCAAATAATCACTTGCTTACAAAATTAATCTTTCAGAAATTTCATGTTGAGTTAATGCATTGTGGCGCTCAACAGCTCTTAGCATGTATAAGAGAATATTATTGGCCAATATCAGGCAGAAACTGCGCCAAAGAAATAGTTCACAAGTGCATAAAATGTTTCAGGGTCCATCCAAAATCTACCAATCCTTTAATGGGTAACTTGCCAGCTAAACGTTTGGAAATTAACACTCCTGTATTTTATAATGTAGGTATTGATTATGCCGGCCCGGTAATGATCAAAGATAGAAAAACCCCTTACTCCTGCACATTTTCTTATTGGTAGATCCCTTTGTTCCATTCCCGATCCTAACTTACTGCTGCTCAAGGAAAACAGATTGTCGACCTACCAACGAATCCAAAGATTGGTGCAATGCTTCTGGAAGCGTTGGAGCCTGGAAGTGATACCAGAGCTTTAAAAACGAACCAAGTGGTTCCGGAATCTGCCACAACTACTGAAGGTGGATTCTGTTGTCCTTATCAAGGAAGACGCTTTGCCCCCTTTGCAATGGGCGCTGGGCAGGGTACTCGAGTTGCATCCCGGTTCAGATGGGGTTCTTCGAACTGTCACACTTCAGGTTGCAAATGGACACAGAGTGAAACGTGCAGTGCAAAAACTATGTGTTTTACCGGAAATGTGAACTCTAATGTGCGTTGTGCGCCTTATTGAACTCAAAACATGCCTATATTATGTATATCTGTTTAGTATATAAGTAGCGTTAAAATGTTGCTTAATATGTATTTATTTTTCTAGTTTTTATATCTAAATGTATTGTATGTCAGTTAAACGTCCACATATTTCGAAACCTGTCTGGTTTCAAGGCGGCCGGTATGTTGAGTACCGCTTAATTTCAAATCAAAAGACTGTCATGCGCCATCTGCGGGGACGCACATCCGGTTGTCGTTGGGAAGGGAGGATATGCACCTACCCGGTATATTGTGCATTGTAAGTTGAACGGTGTAACTGTACAGTCATCCATTTTTTAACTATGTAGTGTTAAGTGTTACATTTAATAAAATTTCAAAATCCAACGTCAAGTTTATTCAGTGCCTTTCTACATTTGGAAACGCAAAACCATGCTGCCCTTCATCAAGCATTGAGGGCACAAAAATAAAACAACAAGTTACAGTCCACGCCAATTCAAACAACCCGGAGTTCATTTGGACTCCATTTACATTCATTTACAATGCTAGTAAAGTGACATTAAGCGTGCGGCTACCGTTCTAAATAAAAACATATGACTACAATAGCTATTTATGCAACAAGTGCTAAAAGTTGATGTATATGCACGAGAAATGAAAATTTTGACACGAAGCCAAAGGCTGAGTTTCATAACATGTCGAGTGCAATAACACTTTTAGCACGAGTTTGCATAGAATATTTTTTCTGCGAGCTTCAATTTTCTGTTATTAATCCATAAATGTCGATTTAACAAAGGTTTGCATTTATGAAAGTTATAATTTATGTCATAATAAAGAGATGGCCTTGACGCACAGGTGAATGTTTGTGGAGTCAGTACTGTCAAAGTCAGTTAACAAAGGTAATTATAATAGTACATATCTGACTTTATTCATTACATAGCGCTTTAATTATTTAAAAAACACTTTACCTCGAACGCAAGAAGTAACTAGAATAACTTTACAACCTCACTTCAAGTTCGAAATTGTAGTTTTATAACCTCACTTCACTTTATAACACATGTGCTAAAAGTAAACAGCTGATCTCATTTTAAACAAGCTAAATTATAAAACGTTACTTTTAGTGAAAAAAGCTGCGCTAAAAGGCCTACTGTTAGTGGTCGTAGAAAAAATCCATTATGGAGCAAGAACAAGTAGTCTTACAGTGTGTAGAACAATTTTACTTTGATAATAAGGAGACAAAATATTATTATGCATATTAGTTTGTTACCAGTAACGATCTAATACAGTGCTATAATATATTAAGTATTAAGAACGGTAAGGACATTTTACCGATCGAAGACAATTGTTTGGAGGGGCGAAGCGACGACCCCAATATTATTGTCTGAGATCGGCAATTCCTTGCGTTCGTGATGCTTATGACGTTTTTTTGCACGATAGAAATGTATTTTCCTCAAAAGTCAGTAAAATGTGACATTATACCACAGAATAATATGTTGGTGGCACTGTAAGTCTATGTCAAATTCGAGGCTAGCAGGTTAGGTTTTGCGTCAGTCTGTGTCAAAACTGACGCAAAACTTAACCTGCTAACCTTAAATTTTTACTCAACGTTCTAGAACGGTAAGCATAACTTACTGATTTGGCAACAAACGTGGTAACTAAGTAAAATCGTTCTATCGTACATAAAGGAAACAAAAGGCCCAGTAAATAAAATTGTGATAAATAGCAAAGATTTTCAATTAATATGAAAATTCCAAACCAATATGTCTTAGAATTAGAAGCTTTATTTAAATACAAGCTTTCGTAAAGATATTCAAAAATTCTTCTCCTTTTCGGATTTAGCTTGCCCCTCACGCCCTCAACCATCGTCCTCATGTTTTTTTATCTCTCGCTACAGTTCTCTAATTTTTTTTATCGTTTCCTCCCACTTTTTTATCCATGCTTTCGGAGGTTATGTCCTACCAATTTCTGCTTTTTTCTATCTCTATTATCTGCATTGGTCATCTATTAGGATCCATCCTCAGTTTCAAATTTTTCTATTGGTTATGGTTATTATGAATAAAAGTGGACTCAATGTATTTTCTTGTTGGGCTTATTTTTCTAGTGTGACATCTGCTTTGCATTCATTCATACTTTCGATTTAATATTACCAAATATGCTCTTAGTTATCGGGATAAAATTTCTTGATACTTCCAGTTGTTCTAGACAGCTACATATCGTATTTACATATACTGTACTACTAGTAAGCCGAAAAAAAGCAAAAATCAAATGTTGGCTCGCTTGTTTCTGTCTCCCTATTAGGTAAATTTCGTAAAACGAAAATGTTGTTGATTCGTCCAGTAGAGCACTTGATCTTCCTGCATTTCATTCGTATATACTTTCTTAATATTCTTTTTATTGTTCTACTGTGTCTTACCTTATATGTCATCGATTATACCACTCCATATAACATCATCCACTGATAATGTACATAGCAACGGTGATAATCATATACCTTCTTGACTAATAACTGATAGTAAAACGGCTTTACAAACATCGCGTTATCTGCTGATAGTAAAATCGTCATAGCAACCACACTAACTGTACTTCTAATATTTATAAATAAACTGTTCTAACGTTGTTTATTGACTCGTGATATAATCTAGCCGAATGCAACTCGTGTCTTCTTGATTATCAAATCGTGATAGTTTCCCCCTCAATATATTGTGCTAAGCAATATATCTCGTGTAAACATAAATTATTATTTGATAATCAAGAAACCAACAGGTTGCATTATATTTGACAATATACCCTGTAATTTTCACAAATTGTTTGACCTCTTTGTTCCGCACCCGAATCATTTCATTATTTTACTCGTCAATTGCAATTTTTTCAGTATTCAAGATTTATTTACAAACAGAATATTGTCTACAGCTATTTCTTATCTTTCGGCCCTCTTGTGATTATATCATTATCTTCACTTGCCTGTACTGTGGTTATTTTTTCTATAGGCTCGTCTGCCCTCTTTCTGTTTCTTATAAGTGTGTATTTTCCTCCAGTATTCTTATTTACTACTTCTCTTGGTTCTAGTCCTTTCTCTTCTTCCAATTCCTCCTTATTTGCATACTACTCTCTCCATACCTCTGTTGCTTTTTGAATTGCGGTTCATTATTTTAATCTTTTAGTTCCTTAAAATGTCTTCCAAAATTTTGCTTTATTTCTGTTCACCATTTATTTCCTTCCCAAGGTTTTCCCAGATTTTCTGTTGCCTCACCATATTTGTTTCTTCTTAGTATGAAATCCTTTCTCCAATGTATTTTGATTCCACCATTTTGTCCTCCTACATTGGTTAGTAGGTAATCCATCGAATTCGCCTATTTCTTTTTTTTAACGGTTAAAAATGTTGAGTTTCTAGATTTATTTTTTAAATATTAATTAGCGTCTGAAATCTCCTTCAATTATTTACGAAATATTTTTTTTAACTCATTTTATTAGCAATCAGAATAAATACAGTAATTCTATGAGCTAATTTTATGTTATTAAATTATTTAATAAAAGTCATGAGGAGAAAGCACCCACTGGGGAATTTCCTACTTTAGTTCATTAAGTCTATTGGCCACTTTTTTCTTAATCTTCTGGTTTCGGGTTCCTGGACTAGGACGTTGACTGTTATACTCGGGTGATTTTCAACAGTGTAATGATGTTTTTCAGCTTTTGTTTTTATAGAATCAGCTACTAATGGGATGTTGAAATCGTTGTGGATGGTTGCATTTGACACAAACCAGGGAGCATTGGATATTATCCTCAGGGTCTTAGACTGGAAGCGTTGTATTATTTGTATTGTTGATTTGCTGGCGCATCCCCATAATTCACAACCGTAGGTCTAGATGGGACGAATTATGCTTTTGTAGATTAACAGTTTGCTATCTGTTGCAAGTGCTGAGTTTCTCCCAAGGAGCCAATATAATTTTTTTAGGCGTAGATTCATTTCTTTTCGTTTTTTTCTTATATGAGATCTCCACGTTAAGCGTTTATCGAGGTGTAGACCTAGATACCTGACTTCGTCTGCCTGAGGGATCGGTGTATTGTTTAATTAGACTTGCGGACACGTTGAGTGTTTCATTGTAAACGTAACTTGGACCGATTTATCCTCCTTTACCCTTACTTTCCACTTATTTATCCACTTTTCAAGCTGGTTTAAATGTCCTTGGAGTAGTTCGGTTGCTGTGTTCTGGTCTTCATTGCACGACAGGATTGCTGTGTCATCAGCGAACGTCCCTGTACTTGTTTGCTCTGTGATAGGAAGGTCACTTGTATATAACAGGTACAATAGAGGCCCGAGCACACTACCCTGAGGGACACCCGCATTAATTTTATATATCTGGAAGGTGTCGTTACCGAGTTTGGCTTGAAAGGATCGCTTGTCCAGGTAGGAGCGCAAAAGCAGGTAGTAATGGTATGGAAGTAGTTTTTTTATTTTATACAATAAACCTCTGTGCCAAACCTTGTCAAATGCACAACTCACATCTAGGAACACTGCACAACAGTAAGTTTTGTCTTCAAGTGCAGCGCGTATTATGTGTGTTAATCGATGGCATTGTTGGATTGTTGAATGGTGGGATCGGAATCCAAACTGGTGATCTGGTAGCAATGCACTTTGAAGTTCACTTTCATTAATGCGTTTTAATATTAATTTTTCAAGCAGCTTGGAGATTATCGGAAGTAAACTAATAGGTCGGAAGGATTTTATTTGAGTGGGAGGTTTACCCGGTTTAAGGATTAAGATAATTTGGGCAAATTTGAGTAATAATGGCCAGTATGCGAGACATAGTATTCTATTGAGCAGGATTTGGAGATAACGAAGTCCTTTCTCAGGTAAGTGTTTTAATATAGTTCCTGTTATAAGGTCATGTCCTGGAGATTTTTTGTTAGGCAGTAGTTTTATTTGGGTTTCAATTTCGTGGATAGTGAAACTCTTTATTTGGGGTGATAACTGCAATGGAGTTTCTAGATAATGTTCAACCTCCTGGTCTGATTCATTAGAATTAGGTTCAAAGGTATTTTGAAGGTGCAGCGCGAAGGCTTCAGCCTTTTCTTTATCAGTTTTCGCCCATAATCCTGTTGCATCTTGTAGTGGTGGTATGTACTCTTTGGGACGTTTGATCCATCTAGTTGACCTCCATATTGACTGATCTTGTACAGATGGTGTGGTTGTATAAAGTTGAAAAGTTTCATTCCCAATCTGTTGAAGTCTTCTTCTTAGTTTGTTATTCAGTTGGTTAAATATAGTTTTGTCTACAATGTTGTGACTACGCTGCCAGGCTGCCCTTGCTCTTCTTTTTTCCCTTACTATTTCCATTATTTCAGCTGGGATATTAGGTGTATTGATTTTGTGGGTGTAGGACTGAGGTGCTGATTTCCAACCGGCTTCCTGAATAGTTGTTATTAAGTGGTTAGTTGCATATTCTAAGTCTTCGTTTGTTTTTAATGCCAGGTTCATGTTAAGATTTTCATTAATATGTGATTCAAAAGTTTCCCAGTTGGTTTTTATATTCCTGAGAGTAGGTGTGGGTTCTTTGTAAAGTGTAGTTGCACTTACTGAGACTACTACGGGGGTGTGGTCAGATGAAATGTCGTAACTGGGAACGATGTCCATGTAGTTTGAGGACATACCGTGGGTGACTAAGAAGTCAAGCAGATCTGGTGTTTTATTGGGGTCAGTTGGCCAATATGTTGGACTGCCCGTCGATAGGAAACTATCATTGTTATCTGCCATAGGTTTGTATAGTTCTCTACCTTTTGTAGTTGTTAAACGCGAGCCCCAGTGTGTATTTTTAGCGTTGTAGTCGCCACTTGCTAAGAATCTAGGTCCTAGTTGCTCAAAATAGGGTTGGAACATTTGTTTGGATATGTTGTGACGTGGCGGGCAATAAGCGACGGAAATTACTATTGGCATTGGAAGTTTTTCTACTTGTATTATGGTCCCTTGTAAGTAATCTGTTTGTTTACGAAATGTTTGCAAGAATTTTATAAAACAGGTTTTAGTACTGTAGGGGACGTGCTCGAAGTAAATAAAAAAAAATTATTTCAACATTTTCACAAATTGTTTATTTTTGGCAATTGTAAAAATCTTATTACAAACTCTTAAGCTACCATTTTTTTCAATTTTTAGCTCCTGGTGTCGTCTCAAAAACAGTAATTCCTTACGAGTGTTTGTTCAAGCATTTGATGAACAAGCTGATAAAGTCTCCCTACTTTCGCTACCGAGAGGCAACAGATCGTTTTACTTAACAAGGCCGATTACTATATTATTTATATTCGTATGTGGTAAGTACCTATCCTATAGCATTCACCGTTTCCTGAATCCAAAATGCCAAGCTTTCCTACCGACCACGTCTGTTATCTCTTGCTAGTCATGCTTCCTTCACTGCTTGTCTCCATGTTCTTCTTGACTTTCCTAGCATCTTCCAGCAAGTATCTACTTCTTTCAGTCATCTGCAATGACTATACTATATTAATATTCTTTTCTCATATAATCGATTATCATCAGCTTCTACTTTCACTTTTTTTCTGATAAAGACGTTGGGTATATGTTGGAGTTTCTTCAACTTCTTCTAAATGGGTCCATGTCTGGTAACTAATTTCGGATTTTGTTTACATTCAAAACTTCTTATTTGTATAATACGACTGTCTTTATTACAATGCAGTAAATTCTTTCCTTTATACCATTTCCAAGTCATTTACTCTATCATACACTATTTAGTTGCCGCACGGCTTTTCGTCCCTAGCTGATTTGGTTTTCTATATTTCGTTCGTTTAATGAAAATAGATCCAAGGTATTTGATATCGTTGTAGTTCTTATGTGTGCATGTAGTATGTCCAAGTTTTCATTATCAGACGGTACTCTTTGAGTTTTCGTGTCTTATGGCTCATGTTGTCGCTGATTTATCCAGCCATTCTTTCACCGATTATTTAAAAAAAATAGTTGCCGTTAAATAGATCTGCTCGTCGTGGGTTTCGATTCTTGCATTGTTTGAGGGTAAGATATCCACTGCTTCACCGCTTAACAAAAATAATTTTCTTCCCGATTTATTTTCTTCACATATTGTGTTCGAGTTATATACTTTCCAAATATGTTAACAACAGCTTAGTTGATTTATACTCTAATTACTTTAACAATAACTGCGCTTTTTCTATTCGTTGGCGCTGCAGTCCTTTGGCCCGGTCCTTCCTCTTAACAATCTTTCTTTTGGTTTCCTCATACTCCGTTTTCGGTGCTCTTCTATGTGGCATCCTCTGAACGTGGTCTAACTATGCCAGACAGTGGCTATTAATTACTGCCTTAATATACGGTTTATCGTAAAGTTTTTAGTTCTTGCTTTCTTTTTATTCTCATTTGCACCCCCTCCTTTGTTATGCCAAACACTTTCCTTACTATCTTTCTCTCAAAACTTTGTCGTCCCCTGTTAATATTCAAGTTTTCGATGCATACGCCACTGTGATCTTTATTATTATGCTATAGATTTTTACTTACCTGTTCCTGCAAAATTGCGGAACTTGGAAATGTACCGCAAAGGGTAGTAACACCTGCAGCTATCCTTGCTTGTCCATATCATTTTGTGTACTTTGTTCACGTCATTACACTTACTAGGCATTTGACACGGTTAACTCGTCCTACCCGTTTGCTTCCAATTTGTCTTTTATTTACGGTTGCCTTTGACTTTCTCTTTTCCCTCCTTGTCCGTAACATGTATTTTGTTCGTTGTTAATCCAGCCACTACTGATTCGTGTTTTAATTCTGATAATGCTCTATTGAGCGCAATCTGTTGCTCTCACCGAGATTACCACGTCTTCGTAGTGTGCTAGATGTTGCTCTTAATAGCTCTTGTGCATTTATATAGGTTGTCGTTAAACAAGGAAAACCTGCTTTAACCCTAATCCTTCAGACGTAGTTGTACATTTGTTTACCTTACTCTATATAGTCAGCCTAATGAAGTAGTCTACAGGGTATCTGCAATTCATTCATTTCGGTCGCTACGTAACGTCTTTCCACATTATAGCACTCCTTGCTGAAATTTCTATGTAATTGATCTACGTCAACGTTGTACTCGTGGCACATTTGTAAGGTGCATCTTATTTAGAAGATATGCTCAGTTGTGGATCTGCCATTTCTAAACTTAGTCTAGTGATCACCGAGTATTCGTTCTGTATAATGCCCTAGCCTATGAGCTATCATTATTGTCATAATTTTCAGCATGATGCAATATCAAAAGAATCGGTCAGAACCATGCCAGTTATTTCAAACACCCCGCCAAGGCGTATTTCTGTACGCGTGAATTTATGCGTCCAGGCAGACTGTTCCCGTGCGCAGTTAGTTGCCACGCTGACGCTGTTAAGAGCGATACTTTTTCTTTCTTTTGAAATAATCGCTCTTGATATGCCGTCAAAATGAAAAGATGACCGAGTGAATAATGATTTCTTTTTTATTCTTTAACGCTATTAAGGTATTAAATAACAAATATTATGTTACGAACAGAAGACATACACTTTACAAACTGCCACTTTACGAAACATCGGAAAGAATTAAAGCGTAAAAGAGAAAACTGCCTATACTTTAAAGATATTGTTATAGAAAATGCTGGAACTATAAATGTTCTCCAAATGGGGATCGTCTAAAGACTAAAATAATACCGACGATTTGAAAATCAATAAGTGACACAACTTGCGTAAAAGGCAAACCGCCTACTCCTTATTGAGGCAACATTTGGAAAATTGATTTTATGTCCTGATGTGGTTAGAATATTTTTAAGCCAACCGACGCAGACAAGCGAACAAGCCTATTAGAAGGGGAATAACTACTTTCCTTCAGCTTTTACATGGCTTTAGCAACGCCAAAACGGTTGCCTTTAACTTTAATATCCGAATTATTTGGTATGGACCTTCGAGCGACTTCTGTCCGTCTAAATGCGTCGAATTCAATAAACGATCGTTAATGATCTGTCAGATTGCAGCGTATAGCAAGTCCTTTCAAGAGAAAATGTTTTTTAGAAAATATCCTCGGCTACGAAGGGTCAATCAATAGGCGATTCAGGATATTCATCAAAACAAGTTCAATAAACGTTTAATTTGTGTGAGCGGAAAGGCCTAATCAGCTTTAGCTATTAATGAGAAGTTTTATAGTTCAGCGACCATCGATTCGTTCATATGTTAAATGGCCGGATTTGAGAGATAAGCTAGAAGATTGATTCTAAAAAATCGTGCCAGACATGTTTATACGCATCACAAATTTCTATTTAATGATTCTAGAAAGAAAAAGAAATAAATTTACTAACTAAAAGTTTTCTACAAACATGTCTAAGGAACACCATTAATTACGCCGAAGAAAATATCCAAGAAACTAACCTTAACTTGGTAATCTTTGTTACTCCTTTCTACCAAAACTATTTGTGATTCCTTTCGGAAGTTTCAGATATTAAAGAATCCATGTACGGTAAAAACCTTATCGAAAAGGTAGTTTTCCTCTTAATTGTTAGTTTAAAGAGCAACTGCCTTATACGAAGAAAGTAATTAAATTCGAATGCATTCAACTGTTATACATGTAACAAAGTAAAAGTGTCAAGGAGATCAGGTCCCATTCTCTTGATAGTTATTTTACTCTTTTCGTGTTATTTATGTATACATTTAAAAATGGTTGGTTCGAGCATATGCACATTTTATAAAATCTTTAAAATAGATTCCATGAAAAAATCTACAACAATATGTTCCCCTTTTTCTATATTTTTACGTATAAACAACACATTACTATTGCTTTTAAATATAAATAGGCTCTCAGTTCTTGCTATATTCAGTTTTAATCTCCTAGAATTTGCTGCAATAATTATGGAATTGTAAGACAAGTGATTTTTATACAACCCAGTATTTTTAGAACATTCCAGACATATTCATAATGTGACCTGGAAATACTACCGTTTCAAACAAATATAATTTATCGCAATGAAAACATTTACTAAACAACTTTACTCGAAACACATTTTCAAACCACTCATGTTTTGATCGATTTAAATGGAAGCAGAAATTTACGGAATATACCAAATGGGCTACCAATCTCTTAAAAAGAATCCGGAGGGAAATCAAGCGAAATTTTTATATTATCTTCCTTACTAGAACAATACGCAATCGGTGGTTGCTTTAACAAAATTGACAAAATTAGAAGAACATTTTTCTAAATTGAATTTTTGTCGACCTAGGGGTTATCATCTCTTGAAATATTTTGTTAAGGAAATTAAATTGGAGCTCTCTCTCCAATTGTCTGAAAACTAATCAGCTCTTAGAAGGAAAGTTACAAAGAACCTTTTGTACAAACTTATAATACAAAAAACGCAGCCCCATTACTATATTAAAAACCTAATTATATTTCATAAAACTGCTACCGTTGCTACAAACGTAATATAACGGATGTTGAAAACTCGTCTTATCAGAGATCACCTGTGCTTATTAAAATGTATGTACTGTATTGGTGTCTAAGTTAATTTTAAAGTAGACCCAAAGGCGCATGAGTAGTTCACAGTTACTGTTTATTCGTGTCTTTTATGTCAGTATTTGGCAGGTTATAGACGTTTTCTCAGAAATACTTCATTTGTGCAAAGGTTAATTAAAAATTAGAAAATTATTATTCAAAGCAACTCTAATACACAGCAAGTTGAAAGCTGCACAAATTAATAAATAAATTGTTATTAAAGGTAAGTAAAATGTCCACTCTCTATTTGTAAGAATAAGGGAACCCTTTTTTAGGTTACTAATAACATCATTCAGAATTTGAAGGTTAGTTATTGGTCAATACCTCGCATTTTGCGCTGTCGAAACTCAACAATATTTGCAACGGGCGTTTTAAAAACGGAGTTCTTCAGATAGGGCCACACAAAGTAGTCCAACCAACGGGGTAAAATCGCACGACCTTGCTAAATAATTGATGGCACAATTTCTGCTGATTAATCTATCGTCAAAAAATCTGGTGCGATACAAGCACACAACTTCCTTTTACAGTGACCTTATAACTGGAAAAATTTGATTTTTAATTTTTAAGCATTTGTCAAAAATTTTCAAAAATTACAATTTCCACAACAACCGTACAAAAGAGAGCGTTAATAGAAGAGACAAATTTTCTCTAAAATTTTAAGCTGAATAAAAAAATGTAATAATTTACAGGGTGTTCTATTTAAAATAGGCGTTAATAAAAAAGAAAAAACAAAAGAAACCCATTTTAGTGGTATTCAACTGGAAAATCACCTATCTTACATCAATACACATTAAAAATGTAATGTTCGAAAAAAATCATTAGAACCGTTATTGAAAAAATGGAAAAATCACACAAGAGTAATCATACTTCCGGTTATGCGATTTTCTTCAAAAGCTTGCTGTCGCATCTAGATAGTGCACAAAACTTATATATGCAGTGTTAGCGTTATAACTCTTCATTTTTGGGATATTCTGTTCACAAATACACACACACACACAGACTGACAGATAGAACAAGGAACAAAAACATGTTTTTACTTCCTTTATTGTAAAAGGAAGTAAACAATAGATCCCTCATTCATAGCGGTTGCTGTGTGTGATAAAGTCGCTACAATTTTGTCCGTTACTAATTATTTACTATATGCGCTTCGTAATTATTTAATATAATATTGATCTTATTTAGATATCTTATACATTAGCGTTTAAACTAACAAATAATTTCTTCAAACGAAGTCAAGGATAACCACGATTTTAAAATATCGGAAAAAAGTTTCAACGATTGTTGTTTTATAAAAGATATGAATCGGAAAATTTGAGAATTTCGTAAGAATCTGAAAAATTTCGCTTTAGATAAATTAGTATGTATGTATGTATGTATGTATGTATTATCTGTATTATCTGTAACCTCATTCACGTTGCGGTGTGAAAATTAAAAACCAAGAATTAGTATTTGAAGGTTACAAACCAACGTTGCACAAAATCATTAGAAACATGGGTTTTGGAATATGTAAATTTACCAGGAAATACATATCAGTAGACCAAGCACATTTACAAGGGAAAACAATTACGTTTTTGACAAAATATTTGCACAATGAAACAATGTATTTTATATTTAGTAAAATACTCTTAAAATTACATATGCATTTCATAGGACATGCTATAATAAGCATATAAATTCCTGTTCTCTGCGAAAGGATAGGACTACAAATTTATTACTGTAAATTTAATAGAGATATCATTTCCTTGGCCCTTGTTTGAAAAATATGATTCAATTAAAAATCAGTTGCAAATGCCCAAAGCCTAGCACTGCTAGACGGGCTCTTAGACAACATTTAGAATGTTACTTAAAATATATATCTTAATTTCTTCGCCTTTTATTTCTTACAATACTGGAGGTTAGTTCTTCAGATATTTCCACACTACCATTTCATCTTCCATCTGAATCTATAGTTAAAATTTAAACATTCAAAAAAAACAGCGATGATAAATAGTCAAATAGAACTCAGTTTTACATTTTGCATTTTTCAAATAGAAACTGTATTAACGTTTTATTTAAGGAAACGCACTGCGAAAACTATTAGCTCTTGCTAGATCAAATTACGGCTGATTAGTGTTCATAATTGTGAAGAATATAAATGCAAATATCTTAATATTTATAATAAGGCCGAAATATCGAAATGAATCACTTAGTGTTGTGAATTACATTATTTAAAAAATATCACAGTCCGTAGGATTCGAACCTGCTCTCCCAGCAGAAATTTGATTTCTAGTAAAACGTCTTATCCGCTTGTCCAAGAATGCTAGGTAACACACAGTAGTATAGTTGTATTATGAAAGGGAGGGTCACGATCGCGGACGAAGTAAACACAATCGGTGACACGCACAGATATGCAATAGTTAGCCTAACTTTATTTTTGACAGTATGCTGAGAGTCAAATAATTTGTTCAAGGCATTCATCTTCTCATTATATAACTGGCACATGCCAGCATTCGTGCGTGCCCGACTAAGATAGAACAAGCTCATGAGTCGAGTATTTCGTGAGGCACTCTTAGTTTTATCAGTTGCAGTAAACATGGTAAATCAATGAGGTTATTATACAGGGTGTTAATTAAGTACGTAGACAAACTTTAAGGAGTAATTCCTTGATCAGTTCTAAGATAAAAAATCCAAATAAACACGAGACACGGCATCGTTTAAAAAATACAGGATGTTGAAGTTTAAACAATTTTCTTTTTTAATTTGGAAAACGGCTACAGATATTCTAATGAAACTTGGTGTAGGTTAGTTTTTATAAAGTGGCATTGTTCGGTCAAAATAAAGTTAATTTATTTCCACCAGTGGTGTGCATCGGGGCGACCTCAGTTACCTTATTTTAGAAAAATCTGGTACGCCACTGTTTTTTAGCCACAAGTCTTATAGCTATTGTAAGATAAATAATATTTTTAAAAAACTTCTTTAAATTGTATTTTAAAAACGAAGCCGTTTAAGTCCCATTAACGTCCAATAAACGAAATTGCTGTTACAGGTTTTCCCGCTTTCCTCGAAAAAGGTGTATTCTATCAAAAACATTAAAGATAAGTACATCTTTTGTATAGTTTCAGTGGATACAGCTACAAAAACTCGTATTGGCTAAAAGACAGTGGCGTACCAGATTTTTCTGAAATAAGGTAACTGAGGTGGCCCCGATGCACGCCAATGATAGAAATAAATTAAATTTATTTTGACCGAACTTTGCCACTTTATGAAATACTAACCTACACCAAGTTTTATTAGAATACCTTTAGGGGTTTTCCAGATTTAAAAAAAATAATTTTTGTTTAAACTTCAACATCCTGTTTCTTGGACACGAAGCCCTTTACGTCCCATGTTTGTATGAACTTTTTATCTTAGAATTGATCAAAGAATCATCCCTTAAAGTTTGTCTACGTACTTAATGAACACCCTGTATATCTTATAGAGAGTCAGTAGATCAAGCTGTATACGTCGATCAGAATGAGTAGGTAATTTGTAGTCAAGTAACATTTGAGCATAAGAACGTTTAGTGTCACTCATCCTGTGGCTTAGCCGACGTAAAAACTTTTTCTGAATGCTTTCGATACTTTCGCTATGTACTTCATAAAGAGGATTCCATACAGTGGTGCAATACTTCAATTGGGAACGTACCAGCGTGAAATAAAGAAATAAAAACGATTGAGGTTTTCGAAATGGTCGACTGGTTAGAAATACGAATCCTAGCATGGAATATGCTTTGTTGGCAATATTTTCGATATGTCGATCAAAGTGAAGCTTCGAGTCAAAGAGAATACCTAAGTCTCTTATGCTGTCTACACGCTCCAGGTAATAGTGACCAGCTTGGTAATTTTAACGTTTTTAGTGAAAGTATTTTTTTTACATTTACTGTTACTAAGGAAGATTGTATTTTCGGTAAAATATGTATCACACCTCTCCAAATCACGCTGGATTTGTAGACAGTCATTGAGACTCCGAACAGTGGCAAAAATTTTTATGTCATCAGAATATAGGAGGAGAAAACGGTGTTCAAAGCATTTGAGGAGGAGACTTCCAAAATGCGTTTTGTCCGAAAATTAAAATTTTTAGTTGGAGATGGCGTTGCATTCTATGTTTAAAGGAGTATTTTTTAGCATTATCCTGGACATTCAAAACCCATTCTGTCCTACTCAAAATGTGCTGCAAATGTGGCTTGGACATACAATATGCATTTTGTCCTATACGTAAGGGCATTCTAAAAGCGTTTTGTCCAAATATTATGGATATAATGCATTTTGAATGTACCAGCACATGATGTCATCATTGAATAACCTGTTACTGCCATTTATATTGGTACTTTTAATGCTTACTCAGTGTTTAATACATTATATTTAGCTAGTGTTAATTGGAGGAAATGGAAAATCTAATACTAGTTTACTACAAAAATTCGCCTTTTTTACGTCATTTCCAAACAAAATGCATTTTGTCACCTCTGGACGATCAAAAATCATTTAAGCGCCCCCAATTTTGCTGTTATTACAGAAAAATAAACCATTTAATGTTTGGACGTTTGTCATTATAATCAATGTTTTGTGACCTATTAATAAGTGGCACATCTCAATTTGTTGCAATATGCACTATTTTTTCACAGCAAACTTTCTTCTTTCCTGAAAATTATGAAAAATGGACAAAACGCATTTTGGAAGTCTCCTCCTCATTTGACTACGTCGTTGATAAACAAATGAACAGGAGCGGCCCGAGAACGGAGCCTTGCGGCAGACCTGAGGTTACCGTTTCCCAGTTCGAAATTGTCCACAAATGGACACAGCTTGTTGCCTATTATTTAGATACGAAGCAAACAATCTCAGTAAGTTACCTCAAATTCCATTGAAAATCGTACGACACTCATCAATGACCAATAGAAAAATTAGTTCACGAGCCGTATCCAAGACAACAACAAAATTTCTTGGAAATTTTTTGTAGGTAGATCAGCCTAACTTTGAGGGCTTGTATCGTTACGATTTTCTTACCGAATCTGCATTCGAGCATTAATTCATATCCGGAAATTATTTTTCGTGCATTCAACAACGTCCTAATTTGCCCTCGCGTCCCGCTCGGGCAAATTAATACGACGTTGTTGGAACGCACTCAAAAAAATTTCCGGAAAGAATTAATGCTCTTATGAGATTATATGTGAAAATTATCTTTTTATTAAAATGAGGTAATCGACTTTGGTCAAAGCTTTTTTAAAATCACAGTAAATTGCGTCTACTTGATAGCCACAATCCATGTTGTGAAAAAGGGAGTTTGAATAAATGAGCAAGTTCCTAGTGGAAGATTTACCTTTAACAAAGCCGTGCTGCTGTTCAATAATTTCTGATGATAAAACAAGGTATATACAGGCTAATTTCTTTTATCATGTAACAACTTGTAGGCAACCCATTATGCAGAAGCATGCATAATGGGTTGTTACATCGTAAAAAAAATCAGCTTGTGCAGTCATGAATCAGCCTGTTCAGAAGTTTAGGTAAGCTAGATAAAATAGAAATTGGCCTGTAGTTTTCACCTTTTTGACGGGAGTCGCCTTTGTGAACTGGGATGATGTAGGCCAATTTCCACTTATCAGGAAAGGTGCCTTCCTCTAAACACTTATAAAAAATTCAAGTGAGTGGAATGTACAGGGAGGAAGCAGTCTGTCTAAGAAAGTAAGGAGGGATTCGGTCTGGTCTCGAGCCTTTTTTAATATCTAGTGACTTTAATCCCTTTAGGACTTCTAGTTCATCTAAAACATGTCAGCTTAATATGAACGGCTGGGCTTGCCAGGTGATGAACATAACTATTTGTTAGCGTTGCCCTCCGATTCTTCAGGGTACAGTATCGTAGGCGGTTACCCAGGCTAGGGTCAGTGGAGGTGCCGTGTACAGTCCTCGCTCGAATGCTAAGATCGAAAATGAGCGCCACTAATTTGTTGCTGACTGCCTAATGCGTCGATACTTTTTCCCAGTATGCTCCAAATTAGAAAGGCAATAACGTAGATTTGTGCGTCGGAAGAATCGTGATACCAAAAGAAAGGTAAAACCATTAAACACCAAATATACATAAGCTTAAGTACCAAGGCTCTATTAGAAATCAAGAAAATATTACAACTATATCTGTAGAAGCGTCAAAATACAATAAGCCCAAAATATTATATACAATGTAATAATAAGTAACCCAACGTTCAAGTACACAAGGTATCGGCGAAACTTACTAAACCGGCAATATTCCAAAATACAAAGCCATATAAGTATAAATAAGACTAGATATGCCAAAGGTTTAATAAAAAAACAACCAAGTGTTCTCGCAAAACAAGAATTTAAATTAAACAACCATTCGTTACTTATTTCTTTTTGTGTTAAATGTATGCCCTTCTGTGACTAAGTTCACTTATAATTTCAAAATACATAAACTATGAATTGTCAAATCAATCTAGTTTCAAAATTATATTTAGCATTAACAACACATTTGGGAAAATATTATTAAATAACACCTAGGGCAGGGTAGCCAGAGAACGTCAGGTGCATGATCGCACTGTGATAATGGGAGTAAAACTTATGTATGGTGTATTACCAGTTGCATGAAAACAATACGACGTCTCTCTAACTAAAGGACACAAGATCTTGTTTTCTAGCCCGATCACAGTTCTAATAAAAGGGTACGTATATTTTCTAATAAAAGAAACACATAGTTAACGTAGGCTTTAGTAGAAATTAAATTCTGTTTGTTTAAACTACGTACCTCAAGTGGTGTCGGTACCGTAGAATGTGCAATTAATTTAAATATGTGACATCGGGGCACACAACAATAACCTTTGCAAGATTGCACGGGGACGAGGAAGCTTTCTGCTAAAGAAGGCGAACCGGCAAAACAATTCAATACATGAAGCTAGCTGCAGGCAAGGTATAGTCAAATTTATACCCATTCGGAGTCACGTGATAATCTAGTAATTTTACGTATGTCGATTCTTAAAAATGCAATTTTAGGGAAATAAATGACATTCCGTTTTGTAGGTTATCCTGACATATGCCAATTTCTAAAACAAGGTTGCTACGGGTTTATTCTCTCTTATGAAATCAAACTGAATTTACAGGTTAAAGAAAACATAACATGTCGTAAAATGTAAATATAATAAAGATAAGTCAGCTGCTACATTAAAAACCTGCTGCGTATAGCAAATTTTAAGTCAATTTCTGTGCATGCATATTCTGTTATAGAACATTGCCATTTGAAGCCTATTTCCTTACACAATCTATTTAGGGAAGAAACTGAATGTGAAAAATCTTCAGATTCTTCAACCAAGCATTTTTTTAGATTTTTTATGGTTACAAATTCTTTAGCTACATACATTTTATATACAGTGTCTTGACTGCTTCGTCGACTTCCGTTTTTGCATTCTTCACTTTCTGGCTCATATTTTCGGTAAATTGTGCTCTCCGAGATATTTAACGCAAGAGAAGCACGGCGAACAGCGTTGGAGGGTGAAACTGTTGATTTACTATTATTAATATTGTACTCTTCATAAAAAAAAAACGCATAATATTCAAATTAATTGTTGTGACTGCTCGTTATACCGCATGTCCGATGGTTTCTTTTAATTTCCAGTTTTCGGCTCAACAATTTTAGGTTTTATTACCCTTATCTCAATAACTTACACGAAAAATATAATCTGACAGATTAGAAACGTCAAATTTTTAAAATTAATTTTATGAATCGACATGCCTTTTTTCAAATTTCTTCCATTTCATCTATTTTACTAAAGATGAACAGAGACAGACAAAAGTCACGTGACTCCGAATGGGTATAATTTTGACTATACCCTGCTTTCCATTAGATCAGTAGAAAACTTCCCGTTAATGAATTCTTTTTCATCAAATCAAATTAGATTTAGGAGATTTATAATTAAGAATATTATTATAACTTGAGTGCACGATATTAATATCGCAGAATCTCAGCATTCAGTCCAATAGCACCAGTAACAATTCTGCATCGATGGAATGTTATGGGACGAAGAACTGCATCGCCCTGGGGTGCACGGATTCCAACAACTTTCTTCTTAAGGGTGCAACAGTGAGATTCTACAGGAACAAGGAACTGATTTGCCATGTGGTTACAAGGTTCCTAACAGCTGCATGTAGTTTTGTTTCCTCTCACAACTAACCAGTTTGTACTTCCTCGAATATAGCGGGTGGAGTAGTTTATTAGGGAGTATCGAGCCCCTTACTAAAAGCGCTACAAAATACGATAGGAATAAGAATTAAAAAAAAGCGCATTGAATGCAGGAATGTAAAAGAGGTCACAATAAAACAGTTCATACCTTGGTGTTATCGCGCTGTATTTTCACGCCAAAGATCCCCATACGGGTAAAATCTATTTAGTATAAATCATATAGATCTTAATTGCGGCATCGATTCACAAATCCAAAAATTGACAACCGTAAATACTGGCTGTAATATTAATCGATTACCACCTGCTAGCGTGAAAACTTAAAGTGCCATCGGTTCGAGAATTCCACAATTCTGGTCTAAGATAACGCCCGAAGACAGCCGGAGCTCGGGGCGCGAGATATCAAATTTAATTTTGAAATTTAAACTGACCAGGCAAAAGGACTGCAACCAAAATGCATCACTGTAAAGCTGGAAAATTTGCACCGTAACAAACAATTTTATAAATGACGCTAAACCAGAATCTTGTGATCCCTGTACCAGCTCATCGATATTGAAAGAGTTATCGATAGAGGATGGTTCAAATGTGGATTTGAAAAAGGTGGAAAGCATGGTACATATATCTTGTGCACCATTGGGTTTATGCTCTGCGAACGACATAACATTGTTATATCCATCGGAAGATTTCGGTGATGACACGTAAGACCAAAGGCTTTTAATGTCTTTTAATGTTTGATTGCATAGATGTTTCTACAGCTAATGACTTGTGACATTTTTGTGCTAATTTTTACTTCCTTTTACAATAAAGGAAGTATTGGATTCACCCCAAAAATTCGAAATTGAGTTTTCAACAGATCTTCACGTTTTAGACCCAAAAAACATATTTTTTTTCATTGGTCTGTCTGTGCGTGTGTCTGTCTGTCTGTGAACAGAATATCTCAAAAACTAAAAGAGGTATGGCATTGCAACTTCATATATAAGTTTTGTGTACTATGTAGATGCGACAGCAAGCTTTTGAAGAAGATCGCATAACCGGAAGTAGGTGTTTACGCTTGTGATTTTTCAGTTTTTTTCGATTTTTTCAAAAACGGCTCTAACGATTTTTTTCAAACTTCTCATTTTTATTACATTTTTAATGTGTATTGATGTGAGATAGGTAATTTTTCAGTTGAATACTTCTAAACTGGGTTTCTTTTGTTTCTTTTTCAATTTTTTTTATTAACTCCTATTTTAAATAGAACACCCGGTATAGTATTACATTTTTGAATTCAGCTTAAAATTCTAGAGAAAATTTCTCTCTTCACCTAACGCTCTATTTTGCACCGTTTTTGTAGAATTTGTAATTTTTTAAAATTTCTGACAAATGCTTAAAGATTTAAAATCAAATTTTTGGCGAATTATAAGATCACTGTAAAAGGAAGTTGTGTGAGTGTATCACACCAGATTTTTTAAATAGGGAACGTAAAAATTAATATTCCCTATAGCCCGAAAGATTCTTGTAAATCTTCCATTTTAGCCAGCACTTGCATTTTCCTTGATAATTTAATCAATTAGGGAGTATACCACACAGGGAATTTTTCGTTTCTGCAGGACTGCAGCAGTACATGTCTGTCAACTATATCGTAGATGTGGGCATAAAAATTACATTCTTTCTCCGTTGATAGGTCGTTATATTCGCTTTCCCAGTCTATGCAATTAATTTCAGCATTGATGACATTATAGTCGCTCTTTCTTTAGTTTGGTCTCCAGGGTTTTTTATACTTTAATGTGGTTGGAGGTACAATTAAGGGATCCAACACTAAAGCAGGGCGTTGCCTGTTCTCAAGAAGAAGAGGGTCACTACTGCGCACAACACTAACTTCGCGATTGTAGAAAACAAGATCGAGATATTTGCCATTTTGGTTTTGTATAGAGCTATACTGATGTAAATTTATATAGGACATAGTTAGCAATAAAGCACTAGAGCAACCTGCATTCGACGATGCCCTGAATGCAACCGCAGGGGAAGATCAGAGAGATATTGGGTAAATTAAAACCATCTAATAAACATACAGTGCTACCATCTTTTGTTAAGACTTGGTCGAGATTCTTTAGAAATATTTCGTAAGTGCCTATCTGTGAAGCAAGGGGTATGTAAACAGCACAGAAAACAAGGTTTAGAGAACTCGTAGATATACTGATGAATATTTCCTCAATCTGTGCATTCTCCCAGCCGCTATGGCGAGTCCCTAAGAGTTCTTTACGGACTGCTACTAGCACTCCGCCTCCATCCACTTTACCACTAAGCACACGGTCACTATCTCGTCTGAATACCATTATCGTGCATCTATGAATCCCGCCCCATTCACACTTGCTACAAGCCATGTTTCTACGAGAACAATCACATCATAATTATTTGCTGATGTATTCATAAGAATCTCCTGAATTTTAGTGCTAAAACCACCACAGTTTTGATAGTAAACGGATAAGGATGATGAAGTCATTTTAAAAATAATAATGAAAATAATGATGAAAAAATATGTTAACTACCATCAACTTATTACGAGTGCAGCATGTGATGAGAAGGAATAACAATATAATTTTGGGGTTGTTCCATTTTAGCAGGAGCGATGCAGTTGTTAGTTTCGTATAGTGTTTGTACAGTCGTGTGCAAATAAATCTGGGACAATGGTTTTTTCATATGTAGGTTGAGTTGAGAATTGGAGAATATCTCCATGGATTTTCTGCTACCAGAAAGAGCTACATTTTCATTTACTTGTCAAAGTTTAATGTAACTCTTTCTGATAGCAGGAAATCCATGGAGATATGCTTCAAATCTTAACTCAATTTACATATGAAAAAACCATTGTCCCTAGATAGTAGATCACATATATGCGATCGGGATACAAAATTAAATCAAGATGAGAACCTACAAGCATTACAGCAGTACATCGTGCTAAATTTAATAGGAGAAATACAATATCTAAGCAACAGAATGTAACGGGATAGTTAATTAGACTATTCAGTAATAATACCAGGTATTGACATGATGTAATATAGTGAACATCCATTGGTGCATGCGGTGACAGAAAAAGTGAGATAAAATTATTTTCCTCAAAAAATTACACGACGTAAATCGCATTGCTCTTGCTCTATAATATGTTATAGAATTGCATCCAGTGCTATTCGCCGATATTATTGATTCATTGTTATGTATTCCTTAATTCTTGTTTTTAAGTTCCGCATAGTTCTCC
The DNA here is from genome assembly GCA_940337035.1 of Agriotes lineatus. NCBI lineage: Eukaryota > Metazoa > Arthropoda > Insecta > Coleoptera > Elateridae > Agriotes > Agriotes lineatus. Next base: position 76,923,664 of record OW679195.1, on the reverse strand, counting down.
AAACTTACTTTAGGGCACAATGCATATTATAATTCGCATCTTTTGTAATTTTCTCCAGTATGCTTCTCTGATTGCCTCTACCTGGGTTTCACTTTGCTTCTGGTGTTTACATATTATGTTTTAGATCATGCTTGTTTAATTACAAGAAAAATCAATTGTGCCGTTTTTTCCTTGATTTAATAGAAAGCTTCACAAAATAAACTGCAACTGATAATTAAGTAAAGCTGCTTTACTTGATAATAAAAATACTCTTATTAAATAATCGTTAGCCAACTACACTAAATTATACCATGTTAAATATTATATTAAAGGAGCTCCGTGGCGCAGTGGTAAGAGCTGGATTTTGATTTGGAAAATCTTGATTCAAAATTCAATGGTGTCAAGGCTTTTTCAAAAAAGTATTCATTGCCTGAAGTCGATATCTCGACGAGTAAAGCCATTAATCGTCAGGTTACAATAAACAAATCCATCTTTAAAATATATTTAAAATAATAATATCTTTAAAGCTGTAGGAAACTATAAAAACTATAACAACTTTTGAACTCCTCATTAAAAAGTGCGTTGTTCCAACCAGCGTACTAATAGAATGGTATTGAAGTAACAAAAGTCGAAAAACTACCTATAAGTTAATCAACAAACAAAATCTGAAATGTCTACTTGTGCACAGCCACGGCTATCAAGGTACTACACATTTTCTCTACTTTAACCGAATCGCCATCTCAGAGCATATATGCTGTGCATTTTTATCTTAATCATAATGTAAAAGAGTTAGTTTATACGTAAAACAAATATTTGAAAAGTAGAACTTTAACTATAATTTTGAACATGCAGTCAATAAAATTGATATCTCCACAACTTTGACATCGATTTTCTCAAAGCCATAAAATAGTTTTGTTTGATCTTATACACGGAAAAGGCACAATGGAGTTACTGAAATGGTTCACTTATTATTAGACAAGTATTATGTGTCCAGGGTATAAAAAATAATGTTACATACTCCTAGGCGTAACACTGCAACAATATAAGCAAAAGAGTTCTGATCAAGATCAGTCCGAAATTGGTCTTAAGAAAGCTAAAGCAATGCAAAAAGTAATAAAAAACAAAATTTGGCATGCATTCGTGATGCATTTGGCTGAATTGTGTCATGTTGTTTAGAAGGAGTAGTTTTGCAAGGGTGCGGGATGCCTCGCATCATAACCTTTTGGAGTCGATTGTAACTATAGTTGGATATTCGAGAAAGTTTTTACATATAACAGAGAGTTGCCGAGAGTTATATGTTCACTTGCTTGTCATCTGGTTTACTCGGACAACATTATTTGAATACCCAAACGTCATCCAAAAGCGGTTAAATAGTCCCATGAGCTCTGGTAAAATTAGGTAGAGCACGATTGTGCATAAAAGCATGACTCGTCTTTAATCCAAAGATACTTCAATCAATAGTAGAGGAAAATAATTTTCCCGAAAATGCATATATATGCAGATTAATAGCAGGTAAAGTTAATTATTGCCCAACTTCGTATTTTTTATTAATTAAGATTTTCTTAATAAGTTCTTACATACATTACAGGCCAATCCAATTTGATTATGTTTAATTACGTGTGTCAATTTGACAAATCATATCACACTTGAAGTGACAATTTTTTGTGAAATTAGTGATCCAATGAAATTAATTCACTTCTAGTCATGTAAAAATTTAAAAAAATGCGGATAAAAACCTCCACAGAATGCCATCATTCGGAAGTGATGTAAAGCCGTGGGTCCCATGTTACTACGATGTGTAGCATGTAAAAGATCCCTTGCTAAGGTTGGAACTCCTTAGTCTCGGCAAAATTCTAAGTAGTGCTAAGGTACCGGGTACTCTGCATGCCTAGACCTTGTTCACGGGGTTGGCAAAAAGGGCCTATAAAGGCCTACTTGCTAGACAAGAGTCTCCCCAAAAATACTACTACTACTACCCATGGGTTGTTATCACTTTGTGTACAGCGCAGCGGTCAGTTCGGGTTGCTATGTTACATCAAGTTTTTAACAGCTCAGAATCAAATATTGTGACGTCAGATTTAACTTGACAGTTTCATAATTTGCAGAACATTTTTGTAAAATGGCACGTACACGCTTTGGTAGTGAAAATAACCATTCAATAAATAAGATAATAGAAGACAATACCCCACAAAATACTGTAAGTAGTAGAAAATATACATGGAGAATTTTTGCGTTGCCCGAAAATTTGAACTGAGTGAAAACCGTACCGGAGATGAATTGGGGATGATACTAAAAGACCAAGGTCCGTAAATATAGCAAGCTTTGAAATATAAGTCATCCCATGCATTTCCACTATGGAGTGGGAACCAAAATGGCGCCAATGGCGGAAAATTGAAATTTTGTAGTGGTGTTTTAGAATCAGTCAGTTGTTTGTTCGTTGGAGGTTAAGATTGCAATTGCACGTTTGTTGCGTTTCCGTTCATTTATATCCGTGTTTCTGCCTGTGTTAGAAAAACAGTATTTTTTAAGACTACATTTTCCTGATCCCGGTGTGATACGGTAAGTAAACTATCATTTTAATATACCTCACTAAAAGAGGTTATTTATAGGTTATCGGCAAGGATGTCCCCATTTAGCGTGCTACAAGTGGTACCGTTAGTAGTAGTGCGGCAGCGAAACTGGAGCAACCTGTCAATCAAACTATTAATTCCGCGAATTTAATCCGCGATTCCGCGAATAAATCCGCGGTTTGCCCTAATTAATTTCGCGGTTTGCTCTAATTATTCTTCATATGTGCTACTGATTAATCACATATGAAGTTTGATATGTAATTTACATATGTGCTACTGATTAAATTACGCGCGGCCATTTTTAATTTGCTTCCGGAATTACGCGACGGAGCGCATGAATGGATTAACACGATTTCCATTCGCCCTACCTACTATAGGAATCTTCCAGATTTTTTTTCTAAGTTCAATTTTTTTATTTTAAAATTCCCGGGGTGTCGGCCATCTTGGTTTTCTGCGCGCGCACTTCTCACAGGTGTCGTTTTTAATTTTGAATTTTCGCGGAAATATTTGAATTTCAAACTGCTAAATCTCCCTCTCTTGTGTTGCTTCTCTCTCATGCACGGCGGCCATTTTAATGGAATATTTGAATTTTTCAGATTTTTTTCAAAGTTCAATTTTTTTAATTTAAACTTCCCGGGGTGTCGGCCATCTTGGTTTTCTCACATTTATTTTAATTTCAAAAAAGCTTCCTGCGATGTCCCATGGCTGGAATCGAACCAGCGATCGCAGCATTACGAGTACGAAGCCTTAACCAACTGGGCTATCGAAGCGCTCGAGGTTAAAGGAATTAAACATAGCCACTTACGTGTCACGAGCCCAGCTTTAAACAAACTATTTTTCAAAAATTTAGATTATAAGAATAGGGGATGTGTAGCTTATTGTGTTTAAAGGTTGATACATTTTTTTAAAAAATTAGATTTGTAACAGCTTATTAATTATTTTATAATTTGTGCCTGCTATATGGCTGGATTAACGAGATCCTCATTCTCCCTACCTACTATAGGAAGTTTCCGTCTAAGTTCCCTATTTAAAACAGGCCGGTTCCTGTGTATTGTTTGGTTTTAAAGGTTTGAACATTGTACCCCTTAGCTGTTCTGACATTATACTTCCATATATACATATTATAAATAAATTTTAAATGTTATTTTCGACTAAGTTTTAGCTTCTTATAAATTACAACAGTACCCTCGCCCATATAAAATAAGACATACGCATTAAATAAATGTTTTTATTGTATAAGAATGGTTGTCCCCCATAAATTTGAATAAAAACAGACAATTTCGTTGAAAAAAAAATAGCTTTTCAATATCATTTGCAAATAAGACAAGGGATACTTGTAAAAATATAAGTCAAACCATTTTTCTTGTAAAAAATTACGAAAAGACGTAAGTGTTGGCGACAAATGAAAATAAATTTGAATAAAAACACGCAAAAATTACGAAAAGACTTGGTTTTAAAGGTTTGAACATTGTACCACTTAGCTGTTCTGACATTATACTTCCATATACATATTATAAATAAATTTTAAATGTTATTTTCGACTGAGTTTTAGCTTCTTATAAATTACAACAGTGCCCTCGCCCATATAAAATAAGACATACGCATTAAATAAATGTTTTTATTGTATAAGAATGGTTGTCCCCCATAAATTTGAATAAAAACAGGCAATTTCGTTGAAAAAAAAATAGCTTTTCAGTATCGTTTGCAAATAAGACAAGGGATACTTGTAAAAATATAAGTCAAACCATTTTTTCTTGTAAAAAATTTACGAAAAGACGTAAGTGTTGGCGACAAATGAAAATAATTTTGAATAAAAACACGCAAAAATTACGAAAAGACGTATGTGTTGCGACAAATTAAAATAAATTTGAATAAAAACGCACAATTTCGTTGAAAATCTTTACAAAGCGACTTTATAGCACCGAAAAAATGATGTAAAAAAAGTTTTAAGAGTTATTTCTAAGCATAATTTTGCAAACGTTTAACAAATAAACCGTAATTTTTTTAAATTATGAAATCGTAGTTCAATTTATATGAATTTTCGATACTTTGTATGTGAAAAAAATAGCTTCAATTACTAATATTTGAATAAAAACATGCGATTTCCAAAGCATTTCGTTTAAAATTTTAGAAAATCGATAGCATCTCCCATGAAAATTTATAAAAATCGGCATCTTGTCATATTAAATTCTGTAAAAACGACAAAAACAATATTTTTTTCACAACTTTCATTGAAAAATAGTAAAATTTTACGAAAATACGTCTGTGCTGACGACAAATGAAAATAAATTTGAGTAGAAACACGCAAAAATTACGAAAAGACGTATGTGTTGACCCCCAAAGTAACAAAAATTTGAATAAAATCACACAATCATACAGCATCTCACATAAATTTTCGCAAATATCGACATCATGTCACATAAATTATACAAAAAACGATATTTTATTCAATACACGATGAAAATTGAACAAAAATCATGCAATTACAAGCCATCTCACATAAATTTTCACAAAAATCGACATCATGTTACATAAACTATGCATAATTTTGCAAATGTTTTACACTTTTATAAAATGCATCGCTCAAAATTAAAAGAAATAGCAATTTCGTTGAAAAAATCTACTACCACAATCATTTCGATAAACAAAATTCAAAAAATCTTATACTTTTGACGGAAATATATGTATGTTGACCACAAATTAACATAATTTTTAAATAAAAACGCGCAATTCGTTGAAAAAAATATTCTGACACCATCAAAACACGCAATTTCATTGAAAAATATATATATGTTGTCCACAAATTAACATAAATTGAATAAAAACACGTAATTTTGTTGAAAAAATGTTCTGGCTGTAAATAATTTTGCAAATGTTTTACACTTTTTATAAAATGTACCGCTCAAAATTAAAAGAAATAGCAATTTCATTGAAAAAATCTACTAACACAATCATTTCGATAAACAAAATTCAAAAAATCTTATACTTTTGACGGAAATATATGTATGTTGACCACAAATTAACATAATTTTTAAATAAAAACGCGCAATTCGTTGAAAAAAAATATTCTGACACCACCAAACACGCAATTTCATTGAAAAATATATATATGTTGTCCACAAATTAACATAAATTTGAATAAAAACACGTAATTTTGTTGAAAAAATGTTCTGGCCCCGTCATTTCACTTAAAATTTTACAAAACTGCCATCATAACACTTGAAATTATACAAAATATATGTATGTTTATCACAAATTAACATAAACCTGAATAAAACACACAATTTCGTTGAAAAATTTGCAAATGTTTTACACTTTTTATAAAATGTGTCGCTCAAAATTAAAAGAAATCACAATTTTTAAATTATATCACGCCATTATGAAATCGTAGATTGATTTTTTTTGAAATTTTACACTTTGTAACTGTAAAATAACTTCAAATACTAATATTTTAGCTTTAGATTTTGTAATTATTGCAGATTCGTGAAAAACAAAAGCAGAGTAGAAATAAAAAACACAAACACTTTGTAATAAACAAATATATTGTTCTTATTTCGTATAATACTTAATAATATAAATATAAATGTACAGCAGAATGTCTTATTTCTAAAAATTCGCTAGCAATTTACAAAACTGTAGTTTGAGGTGCACGACATTTCAAATTAAAAAGACTGCAAGTAATAAAATCAGAATTTCATTGTGTAATTTTAAAGTTTAAGATGCACCCAATCTAGAATTCCCTTCGTTTTTGGTGATGATGACATCTGCCTTAGAGGCGTTTTTCTAACGGCCCTTTTTTGGAGGCGTTTCCTTATCGATGTTCTTCTGACTGAACCTTTTTGATGTGGACTTGGATGAGTAGCTGGTGTTTTTAATTTATATTCTAAATCAGACTCGCAGTTATCAGTTTCCATTCCGGTTTTTCCTATAGTACCAGTCGGGGTTGGCTTCTTTTGCTGTTTAGGTTTAGCTAGCAGCACATTAGCAACGTTAAGGTCTTTGATGTACTCAGCAAACTGTAGGCGTCCGGGTGGATTAATAGATTTTCGAGGCCGCAGAGTGTCATGAATTAAATCGACTATGTTAGACGCCGGTAAAATTTCACCCTTTATAGTAACGGTGCCCTTGTGATCCCAGCTCACATCGCTTGAGGTACTCAAAATGCGTAGGAAAACTTCAGCTTTTTTCTTAAAAGTTTTGGGAAGTGTAGATAAAATAACGGCATTTGATAGTCTGTCACTGGTTGTTTCAATAGGTATTTTGATTGGCTGCCGCGCCTGGTTTGTGAAATGAAGGAATCGTTGTAAAACCTGATTGTACTGGATCCATTTATCGTGATCAGTTAATTTGGACTTTAAAACTTTTTGCATTTCGTCATCAAGCTGTGATAATATATTTTTCTCCGCATCATCGCCAGACTTAAGACGTTGGACAAATTCCGGCGATACAATCAACATCTTCCGCTCTTTGTCCATTTTAGTCGAAAAGGAGCTCAGTCGTTTGTTCTGGTAGAGCCGTCGTGAATAAACTAGCTTAAAATCAAGACTTTCAAAATAAATATATAAAAAAAAAATATGACAGGTACGGGAATCGAACCCGTATTCTCTCTCGAGATCAGAGCTTGAATCTGACGCCTTAACCATTCGGCCCACTCTCTGCATAATTAAGAAAACATATAGTTTAAAAAGCCTTCTGCATGCAATTTCATACAATATTTCATATAAATTAAGCCATGTACAAATTTCTTAATCAGGTTTTGATATATATATTATCGAAAGATTGGACCCACAGCTACCGTTTTACTATTTGTCGTGATTCGTCATCGCTGAATTTTACAAGTGCCATCCTGCCTGCGATGTGACGCACGCAATGTTTCCATACCTTTTTATTTTAAAATTCTATAAAATCAGAGGTCCAAACTGCTGGCGCATCAGGTAACAGAGTACAATGGTTTAAAACGTGTTAGTGCGGCATCAGTCGGGCCTCTGTTTTTATAGAATTTTAAAATAAAAAGGTATGGAAACATTGCGTGCATCACACAGCAGACAGGCTGGCTCTTGTAAAATTCATCGATGACGCATCACGACAAATAGTAAAACGGTAGCTGAGGGTCCAATCTTTCGATAAAATATATATCAAAACCTGATTAAGAAATTTGTACATGGCTTAATTTATATGAAATATTGTATGAAATTGCATGCAGAAGGCTTTTTAAACTATATGTTTTCTTAATTATGCAGAGAGTGGGCCGAATGGTTAAGGCGTCAGATTCAAGCTCTGATCTCGAGAGAGAATACGGGTTCGATTCCCGTACCTGTCATATTTTTTTTTATATATTTATTTTGAAAGTCTTGATTTTAAGCTAGTTTATTCACGACGGCTCTACCAGAACAAACGACTGAGCTCCTTTTCGACTAAAATGGACAAAGAGCGGAAGATGTTGATTGTATCGCCGGAATTTGTCCAACGTCTTAAGTCTGGCGATGATGCGGAGAAAAATATATTATCACAGCTTGATGACGAAATGCAAAAAGTTTTAAAGTCCAAATTAACTGATCACGATAAATGGATCCAGTACAATCAGGTTTTACAACGATTCCTTCATTTCACAAACCAGGCGCGGCAGCCAATCAAAATACCTATTGAAACAACCAGTGACAGACTATCAAATGCCGTTATTTTATCTACACTTCCCAAAACTTTTAAGAAAAAAGCTGAAGTTTTCCTACGCATTTTGAGTACCTCAAGCGATGTGAGCTGGGATCACAAGGGCACCGTTACTATAAAGGGTGAAATTTTACCGGCGTCTAACATAGTCGATTTAATTCATGACACTCTGCGGCCTCGAAAATCTATTAATCCACCCGGACGCCTACAGTTTGCTGAGTACATCAAAGACCTTAACGTTGCTAATGTGCTGCTAGCTAAACCTAAACAGCAAAAGAAGCCAACCCCGACTGGTACTATAGGAAAAACCGGAATGGAAACTGATAACTGCGAGTCTGATTTAGAATATAAATTAAAAACACCAGCTACTCATCCAAGTCCACATCAAAAAGGTTCAGTCAGAAGAACATCGATAAGGAAACGCCTCCAAAAAAGGGCCGTTAGAAAAACGCCTCTAAGGCAGATGTCATCATCACCAAAAACGAAGGGAATTCTAGATTGGGTGCATCTTAAACTTTAAAATTACACAATGAAATTCTGATTTTATTACTTGCAGTCTTTTTAATTTGAAATGTCGTGCACCTCAAACTACAGTTTTGTAAATTGCTAGCGAATTTTTAGAAATAAGACATTCTGCTGTACATTTATATTTATATTATTAAGTATTATACGAAATAAGAACAATATATTTGTTTATTACAAAGTGTTTGTGTTTTTTATTTCTACTCTGCTTTTGTTTTTCACGAATCTGCAATAATTACAAAATCTAAAGCTAAAATATTAGTATTTGAAGTTATTTTACAGTTACAAAGTGTAAAATTTCAAAAAAAATCAATCTACGATTTCATAATGGCGTGATATAATTTAAAAATTGTGATTTCTTTTAATTTTGAGCGACACATTTTATAAAAAGTGTAAAACATTTGCAAATTTTTCAACGAAATTGTGTGTTTTATTCAGGTTTATGTTAATTTGTGATAAACATACATATATTTTGTATAATTTCAAGTGTTATGATGGCAGTTTTGTAAAATTTTAAGTGAAATGACGGGGCCAGAACATTTTTTCAACAAAATTACGTGTTTTATTCAAATTTATGTTAATTTGTGGACAACATATATATATTTTACAATGAAATTGCGTGTTTTGGTGGTGTCAGAATATTTTTTTTCAACGAATTGCGCGTTTTTATTTAAAAATTATGTTAATTTGTGGTCAACATACATATATTTCCGTCAAAAGTATAAGATTTTTTGAATTTTGTTTATCGAAATGATTGTGTTAGTAGATTTTTTCAATGAAATTGCTATTTCTTTTAATTTTGAGCGGTACATTTTATAAAAAGTGTAAAACATTTGCAAAATTATTTACAGCCAGAACATTTTTTCAACAAAATTACGTGTTTTTATTCAATTTATGTTAATTTGTGGACAACATATATATATTTTTCAATGAAATTGCGTGTTTTGATGGTGTCAGAATATTTTTTTCAACGAATTGCGCGTTTTTATTTAAAAATTATGTTAATTTGTGGTCAACATACATATATTTCCGTCAAAAGTATAAGATTTTTTGAATTTTGTTTATCGAAATGATTGTGGTAGTAGATTTTTTCAACGAAATTGCTATTTCTTTTAATTTTGAGCGATGCATTTTATAAAAAGTGTAAAACATTTGCAAAATTATGCATAGTTTATGTAACATGATGTCGATTTTTGTGAAAATTTATGTGAGATGGCTTGTAATTGCATGATTTTTGTTCAATTTTCATCGTGTATTGAATAAAATATCGTTTTTTGTATAATTTATGTGACATGATGTCGATATTTGCGAAAATTTATGTGAGATGCTGTATGATTGTGTGATTTTATTCAAATTTTTGTTACTTTGGGGGTCAACACATACGTCTTTTCGTAATTTTTGCGTGTTTCTACTCAAATTTATTTTCATTTGTCGTCAGCACAGACGTATTTTCGTAAAATTTTACTATTTTTCAATGAAAGTTGTGAAAAAAATATTGTTTTTGTCGTTTTTACAGAATTTAATATGACAAGATGCCGATTTTTATAAATTTTCATGGGAGATGCTATCATCGATTTTCTAAAATTTTAAACGAAATGCTTTGGAAATCGCATGTTTTTATTCAAATATTAGTAATTGAAGCTATTTTTTCACATACAAAGTATCGAAAATTCATATAAATTGAACTACGATTTCATAATTTAAAAAATTACGGTTTATTTGTTAAACGTTTGCAAAATTATGCTTAGAAATAACTCTTAAAACTTTTTTACATCATTTTTTCGGTGCTATAAAGTCGCTTTGTAAAGATTTTCAACGAAATTGTGCGTTTTTATTCAAATTTATTTTAATTTGTCGCCAACACATACGTCTTTTCGTAATTTTTGCGTGTTTTTATTCAAAATTATTTTCATTTGTCGCCAACACTTACGTCTTTTCGTAAATTTTTTACAAGAAAAAATGGTTTGACTTATATTTTTACAAGTATCCCTTGTCTTATTTGCAAACGATACTGAAAAGCTATTTTTTTTTCAACGAAATTGCCTGTTTTTATTCAAATTTATGGGGGACAACCATTCTTATACAATAAAAACATTTATTTAATGCGTATGTCTTATTTTATATGGGCGAGGGCACTGTTGTAATTTATAAGAAGCTAAAACTCAGTCGAAAATAACATTTAAAATTTATTTATAATATGTATATGGAAGTATAATGTCAGAACAGCTAAGTGGTACAATGTTCAAACCTTTAAAACCAAGTCTTTTCGTAATTTTTGCGTGTTTTTATTCAAATTTATTTTCATTTGTCGCCAACACTTACGTCTTTTCGTAATTTTTTACAAGAAAAAATGGTTTGACTTATATTTTTACAAGTATCCCTTGTCTTATTTGCAAATGATATTGAAAAGCTATTTTTTTTTCAACGAAATTGTCTGTTTTTATTCAAATTTATGGGGGACAACCATTCTTATACAATAAAAACATTTATTTAATGCGTATGTCTTATTTTATATGGGCGAGGGTACTGTTGTAATTTATAAGAAGCTAAAACTTAGTCGAAAATAACATTTAAAATTTATTTATAATATGTATATGGAAGTATAATGTCAGAACAGCTAAGTGGTACAATGTTCAAACCTTTAAAACCAAACAATACACACGACAAAAATCATACGAACTAGAGTGGTTTATTAACCATGCAAGCTTATCCCACTAGATTTTGTGTCACAGGGATTTTAGCGCCAAGCCGTTGGCTGCGCTGACCGGTAACCGTGCATTCTGTCGTCTGTCAACCAAGCAAGACTAGAAACCGTTGGAGTACGTACTGCTCGATCCAGACGAACAATGCATGCTGATTTAAATCTTGGTGCATTCCATTACGATGCTAATTATAATTACAGTCTTCTAAACAATCCTGTTTAGGCACGTTAAATAAAACTTTCCAATTCTATGCAACGGTTAAAAGCCCTACACAATCGCCGGCTAAATAGAAAGTCTGCCTGGAGCGATAACGTCTTTTGTAATTACGCATAGGTAGCAAACGGGATGGAAAAGAGAAAGCTGTAGAAAATCAGTGGGACTGAGTGAGATAGCGTCACTCATATTAAATTAATTACAGCAAAACTAGCTACAAAGTCAATTTTTTAAAATTATTAACAAGTTTCTAAGGCCCTAGACGGCACAATTCCGTTCTTATATTTTATATATTCGAAAAAATAGTTTGTTTAAAGCTGGGCTCGTGACACGCTAGTGACTATAGTTAATTCCTTAAAACCTCGACCGCTTCGATAGCCCAGTTGGTTAAGGCTTCGTACTCGTAATGCTGTGAGCGCTGGTTCGATTCCAGCCATGGGACATCGCAGGAAGCTTTTTTTAAATTCAAATATTTCAGCGAGTGAATGCACGAGAGAGACAACAGCTTCGAAGAGCGAAATAGATTTACCAGCTTGAATTTCAAATATTTCCGCGAAAATTCAAAATTAAAAACGACAGCCGTGAGAAGTGCGCGCGCACCAAGATGGCCGACGCCCGGGAAGTTTAAAATTCAAATAATGGAACTTAGAAAAAAAATCGGAAAAAATTCAAATTTCAAATATTCCCGCCAGAAATCCAAGATGGCCGCCGAAGTCCGACGCGTAATTCCAGAAGCAAATTAAAAAATCTAATGCGTAATTTAATCAGTAGCACATATGTAAATTACATATCAAACTTCATATGTGATTAATTAGATCAAACCGCGAAATTAATTAGATCAAACCGCGAAATTAATTAGGTCAAACCGCGGAATTAATTCGCGGAATCGCGGATTAATTCGCGGTTTAATTCGCGGATTGCTCCAGTTTCGGTGCCGCCATACTACTGCCGTTGTACATAGTAACAGAAGGTTTATAGCATAAAAAAATCCCTAGATTGATATTTGACCTCAAATACGATTAATCGTGTGTTAGCTCGTTTAGGGAATATAAAATACTGAAATTTCCTTGTCTTTATATTTAAAACTCTTCCATTTTCAAAACGCAATATAAATTATTTTCCAAAGAATTCGTTGCTTCATTGCTACTATACAAGACATTGCAACACAATAACTACGCTACAACATGATACCGCCAAAAATTCGAACCGTCTCAATCGTATTTGAGTTAAAAAAATAACAATAAGTTACCGGAAAATGTGCAGAATCTTGCGTACACCCAATTTAAAGTAAAAATTAAAAAGATGCTCCTCAGTAAGAGCTATTATGTAGTCTACGATTTGTTCAAAAATAAATTACATAAGGATTGGCCATGGAAAATAAAATTAATGTCAATAGCAATCTTTAGAATTTTCAGTCACGGTATCAGCACGCCATGACCAAATTGAAGTTTTCCATAACTTGATTGAAGCAAATGAACTACCATAACTCAGAGAGAACTAAATTACATCTTGATCTTGAACTATTTTCCTAAAATATACAAAACACGAATTAAAACAATTTTTATTGACTATTATGATTAATACACTCGTTGCTGTTGTGTAAATGCTATCTTACTTTTCTTTTTGGTTGATATAAGTAAACTTAATGAAGTGTAAACTTTTGCGTGTCACAGTGACAAATGTTTTCATAAACAAAATTCAATCTGACATTCTACAGGCTTAAGTTAAGACATGACTAGATTTTTAATCTTTCTTTCCAATGCCTGCCCTAAATGAGTTTTTTTTTGATAATACGATATAAACTTAAATAACAACAGTCATGGCAGAGCTGTATTGTCAGGTTGACAGTTAAAATATTTTCGAAATTTGTTGGGAATTTAGGTATTAAGCCGTTTGGTAGTGCAAAAAAAAGTATATACACCACGGTAGCGAATCGTCTTGTAACCTTCGCACTTTAGATACCTAATATGCCTCAGGTTATAATACTGCGCTTCGCTACCTTGATGTATAATATACTATTTTAACACACCTTATAAGGGCCTATATGTGTGATACCAATGTATGATAAAATCTAGTCTACAGTTTATATGTTTGATTGTTTGTACCGGGTGGTCATAAATATCTGATATCACATTACCTTTGGAATCAACACCGCTTTATTAAAGTGATGAATCCAGCTAAACTAAATGTCATTAATGTCATCACAACTAAAATTCCTATCTGTCAAAAATTATTACAGATTGCAATAAGTATTGAAATTAGAACAGTAGATTTTTATAATCGAGTCGTAGGCTAAACTGCAGAATCTGGGGCACATTCCCCTCCCCTTATTTGCATTTTATTACATTTCATACCAATACTTATAATTGAAATATGTATAATGCTAACCAACATTTATAAGTAGCTAATTCCATGGCTACCGGGATCTCAGATGTTTATGGCCACCCGGTATATTATTTGTAAAATTACCTACAAAATAGGTAAAAAATACCTTAATGCTGCTAATAATACTGAAACAGTTAGTATTAATGCGAATTACTTGAATTTGGAAATTAAAAAAAAACATTGCAGCCAGTAGGACTCGAACTCGCGTTTACTGATAAATGCGTATGCTTATCGTTGCGTTATAAATGACGCAGAAGCTTTCCAACTGTGGGCTAAATGCGCCCGATCGGTGTAGATGAAAAGATGACGTAGATGCGCAGGTACACCACACGTTTATATATAAAGATTTATAAAAGTCGTACTGACTACATAATAATATGCACTGTTTTTCTTAGAATTGTGTTTTATAATCTTATTTTCTGTTCTTATTTTATTTTGTTATTTTAACATTTAGCTGTTTCTTGTTCAAACTTTTGAATAAAAAAGGTTGGATTTATTTTTGAATGCCTAGCTGTCTGTTTTGAATACATTACATCATATATCCGTAGATAATAAATGTAGAAAGCATACAGTAACATTACTATTTTTTTCACATACATATATCGTTAGTGTAGTGAAGGGCGTAAAAATGTTAGCTTGCCTACAATAAAAGTTTGTCTAGTTACGGCCCTGTGTGTACACTACTAAAATATCAATAACTAATATGAATATATTTCATTTTACATAGTAAAAGAAAGTAAAGGGAAGCTTGATTTACCACACTTTTTGAAGTATAATAAAAAATATTTTAGTAATGTGCACCACCTTCGTCCCTCAACTTTTATATAACCGATTTTTATGTAACTTTCGTAGTTTTGGAAAGGGTAGTATTTAACCGAGCACCAGAGAAATATTGATTTGATTTCCAAATATTTTGCTTTTGCACCAAATAATATTTGAGCACCGAGATTTTAGTCTCAAATTATTTATAATTGATATACTCAAAACATAGAGCTTGGTTGTCTATTTATTAGTTTGAGCCCATTTAATTTTGCCACCAGAAATTATATTTGGGCACCAAAACTTGAGTATCAAAAATACATGAAATTCATACCAAAAAATATACAATTTATCACCAGAAATAATATTTGGGCACCAAACACGGAAATATATATTTTTTTCAGGAATTAAAGATAAAACTATGAGAATGTACGTAGGCCAGTTGTTGGATAATCCAATTCGGAAATAATTCATGGTAAAGATTTTATCGTTTTAATTTCTGAAGTATGTATATATGGTATAATCGATAACCTCGTTTTACCTTGCGGTATAGAGGCTGGTACCTTATGTGCTTGCATCTGGCGGTACAATGCTCAACTTGCCCCGGATTCGAGATACAGAGTTGAAGCGCGCCTTTGGTGCTTGCGCAGCAACCATTGTGTGAGGTGTCTCTTCGTGATGTGTTAACCTTGTTACTATATCTCTTAGGTATGTGGTTCTGAGCAGAGCACAGTTAATTTGGTGCCCAATTTTGAATGGTCTCACCAAGCCCGGTTCAAATCGCAAGGCAGCGAAAAATTCCGGCCCTCGCGGGATTCGAACCGAGAACTTGCTTAATGCAAGGCAAGCGCTTACCCATCTGCGCTACTCGGCTTCTAATTTCTTAAGTTATGGCCCAATATTACTATCCTAGGTTTTCCCCTTCCGCGGAGGTGAGCGTCGTCTCCTAGGAGCGAAAACGTGACCTAAAATCGGGTATTTTTCGGTTTTTCGAAGATAACTCTGAGAAAACCCAATAAATAAAAAAAGTGGTTTGTAAAATGTACCAATATGATATATTTTGATTCAGCTACACCTATACGGCCTTTTGTCAAAGTTGCACTATTTTGTCAACTAACCAAAAAATGTTCCTTTGAGGAACAATGGATTCGTTTATTGATTCCATAATTACAAATTATGCCTGAAAAGGATATCGTTGTTGATTAATGTTATGGTTTTTCAGGTAAACATTTTTTAAAAATTTTTGACTGAAAACCCATAGCATTAATCAACAAAAAAAGTTCGTTTTTCTATAAAAAAAAAATGCAGAAGTGGAGTAAAAATTATTTGTGACACAAGAAACGTTGCGGGCTGTTTCCAGCATTGGAGGTAGGGAAGCCGGATTGAAGTTCGTTTTCTCTAAATATTTTTCAAATAGGTGGAAACGTAACTCATTCAAGGTATCACCTGTCTTATCTCCATAGAGTGCTACTAAAAACTTTTGCCCGACATCAACAATAACTTCCGGGTTGGCGTCTTTGCTCATAAAGACATCACTTACTTTCGACAGATGTTCATTATGCACAGCCAGCCTGATAAGTTCTTCATTACTTGCCTGTAAGGTGGTGAAGTGGTATCACAACCACTAAAGGCGTGAAGGAATAGCAGAGCGTTTTTCACTTTGTCTGAATGTCAGAAACTATTAACTGAGAATATGTTCATTGGTACCTTCCCTTTTCAGGGTTTCATGAAGAAAATCTTGGTTTGTAGCTAAGCCAATGCTGTGAGCATGATAAAGAGATCTGTGTCTTCGCCTACAAGAATAGCACATTAATGTTCGTGTGTAGCTTCTATAGCAATCGTGATGATCAAGTGGTCTGCATCCTTCTTCTTTACCAAAAAGCCCTCGCTTTCAAGCTTCTTGGTTAGCATGGCTATAAGCCTTCCTTTGTTCCGATCGTTGAAGAAGAACTGCTCCTGAGTTATTGTCGCAGTCATCCACTTGCTGCCCAGGACCTCTGACGCTGTGCGTGTCCTAGCACGCCGTAGGCGTTCTGCTGACTTGGTGCTTCTCGCAGGTAAATCTTCTGGATACCCGTCAAAAACAACAATAGCGGCGTCATTGCTATAATGTCTCTTTATGTATTCAACGTATTTGTTGATAATTGCTTCAAATGTTTCACCATTCTTCCAAATCACACGATGCAGAAGGAATCCTCGATCAATAATATAGGCTGCACCAAGTAGGTTGACACTGTCAGTTATTGCAGCGAAAAAATAATAAAACACTGACTTAGGAGACTTCTACCAGTTTCATCAAAAAGTGACCATGGATAGGGTACCAACTCAAATTCAAAGTATTCTCTCAACTCATCGTCCGTTTTCTTTAGCAGGGCAATTCGGCGGAAAATTGTTTCGGGATTCAGAGGAAAGTCTTCACTACCAATGCTCACTTTGGACTTGAATGGTCGGATGAGCATCACTCGATTTTTCTTAATAAACTTGACTTGCTCAAAGTTTTTCCCGACCATGGTGTGCATAAAAGAATTTCAAATTTCAAAAGCTCTGTGGCAGTTTATTGTCTCATCCCCCAGAATGCCTGTACTGATGGACATCACAAATTCTAAAGTAGGAAATTGATCATGGGATTCAAACCAGTTCAGAAACTGTAGTACATCTGTATTGTCACGCAGTACTCTAGAATTCCTGACATCGACATGTTGTTCAGAGGTGGTGGATGATATTCCGCATAAATCTTCCACTTGTGAAATTTTACTAACAATGGTCATGGCGAGAATCCATTTACTTAGAGTACTGTCAGAGATACCGCGACCATGACTAAGCTCCCCACTACATTTCAACAACCGCATGAGTGTCCAAAATTTGTCCATTCACCACAAATCGTTCGTAGTCTGTTTGTGCAATTTTACGCTCCAGTCCCATAAAGTCCTCGACATAAAGTTGTGCTGATTTGGCATAGAGAAAATTGCCACTGGCGTAGAAATAGAGCAACTTCTTCTTCACACAGTTGATATGCAGCTCCCAATCTCCACTCCTCCCAGTCTGAATGAATTGCTTCATCAGTGTTGTGTAATGAAAATATTGAACCCATAGCTTGGCATTTCGTCCATTGAGCTCAAGCCGTTCAAGTTTGTTTGCAAATTTCTGCATTAGATTTTCAAGGTTGGGGTTTGATTCAAGGGAATTTTATTTTATTATTATCATTATTATTATATTTTATTTTTAACCTTTCAATGTACAGTCAGTTTACAGGAGAAAACAATTGTGAGATAACGCGTATTTTTTCAACGCGTTATTTTTATTTTATTATTATTTTGTAAAAAAATAACTTCTTTTAATTTATAACAGCATTTCATGTCACATGTAATCCATTTTGAGAGAATGGGATTTTAGAGAGGAGGAAAAATTATTCAATTTTTGAATTTATTTTTTTTTACTAATCAACCTATTTGATTCTCATTGTAGCAATATTTCTTGTGTCAGAAATCATTCTTACCCCATTTCTCAATTATTTTTTTGAAAAAGAAAACGAACTTTTTTTGGTAAGTTGACAAAATGCTGTTACTTACAAAAGCCCGTACAGGTATAGCTCGAACAAAATATATCATATTGGTCGTCATTTTAGGCAGAATTTAACGCTCTACAACTTTTATATAAACCACTTTTTATGATTTATTGTATTTTCTGAGTTATCTTCGAAAAACCGAAAAACGCCCAATTTTAGATCACGTATTCGCTCCTAGGAGCCGACGCTGACCTCCGCGGAGGGGGAAAACCTAGGATAGTAATAATGGGAGATATCTTAAGTGGTTAAAACGATAAAACCTTCATGAATTATTTCCGAATTGTGTTACTTTTTACTCCCCAGCAATTGGCCTAACGTTATATTAGTAAATAATAAAGGCATTGTATGATCTTTTATTTACAACCATATATGTAATGTTAATATTACTGACCTCATTTGAGTGCGGGAAGTTGTACATTTCCGCCTCACATATGTTCGAATGTTAAGACTGGGTTGCCCCTCTAGTTACGTTAATTACTAATTTATGGTACAAGTGTGTTATATTACAAATAAATCCATGAGAGAAAAGTTGAGCCCTCGAGGCCGCCAGGCCGAATAGGACCTCTTCTCGAGTGACTTATCTATAATAACACATGCGTGCTATACTAAATGTCATCCAACAACTCAATAAACATAAAAAAACAAGTTTTGTATTGGCCGCTGTGAAAAGTTAAAGTGACAAATTAATTGGAAGAGAACTGAGGTATCGAGAGATCAAATACATTTATAATTAGAGTCGCCTGTGGTTCGTGTTATACGTTTGTTAGTACTGAATTCAGTCTATTCCCAATTCGAAGTTAGCAGGTTAGGTTTTTTTTTGTTATTTGATACCGACTGACGCAAAACCTAATCTGCTAATCTTGAATTTGCCGCCAAAAATATACACCAACAGTTATTTACGGTTTTTATGTAACTATTGAGTTCTGGGCGACGTTATGGGTTAAAATCGATCTAGTTATAGCTTGATAAGTAGGAAGTGTTGGATAATAGTTATGTTACAACGTTACAAGTATGATATTAAGGACTTTTTGGATGAGCCGCAGTTTATGGCCAAGCGAGCGCAGCGAGCGAGGCATATAAATAAGGGGAGTCGAAAAGTCCGTTTTCGTGCGAGTTCTACTGCTTTGAAAGCGTTTTTTTTTCTCATTATTAAATTACAGTTTAATCGAGAACGTTGAGAAAAGTCAAGGAGGTCATAACGAAAAATGCTGTTAGTTTGTGTTGCTGTGGTTATTACTGCCGAAAAGTAAAAGTTACTAGTATAAAAAAGTGGAAGTTTTCGGCCGCTAAACGCTGCCGAAATTAATAGCTTTTCGATGCAGTAGAACAAAATAGTAGATTGTATACCAATGCACTGAAGTTTAACTTTTTATCACGAATGTGGATTTAGTTGCCGAGGCCCATAGGACTAAGGCAAATAAACCACTTTTTTTTAAATTCGCTGTGAGGAACGTCATTAAAATACGAGAAATCGGCAGTGAAATCATCCATTGCTTTACGACTTTTTGCAGGTGGCTATTTCGACATAACCTACAACAGTTGGTTAGAATGTTGCAATTTCGCGATTTAAAAAAAAACAATGTACTACACCTCGGCACTGAAGTTCCTTTTTATCCCCCAAGTGGTTTATTTACCTTGGCCCTACCAGATCCAGTGTATATAGGAGAGTGCGGCCATTCTTTGATTCGTGAAAATGCCGCCATCGCAGCCATTTTTGTTCCCATCAGCAATAACTGATTGAGTTATGTCTAAAATTTTACTTGAAATTGGCAAGACTGTAAGTCTATGTCAAATTCGAGGTTAGCAGGTTATTTTTTGCGCCAGTTTGTGTCAAAACTGATGCAAAACCTAACCTGCTAACCGCGAATTTGACATAGACTTACAGTCGTGCCAATTTCAAGTAAAGTTTTGGATTGGCAACAAACGTCACGTTGGCGGAATTGTGCTACAAACCTCAAAGTGACGCATATGTTACAGGAATAAATATCGCGGACTTGGCGATACTGTCCTATATACAGTATACACTGACTCTGGGCCCTACGAGCCTCAACAGCTAAATCCACAATCCTGATAAAAAGCTAAACTTCAGTACGTTGGTATAGAAATTACTATTACTTTCATCACTTTTGATACAAACACCTACTTTCTTCACTATATTGAGTGACGGAATAGTTATTTGTATAACTAGCGACGAAAGCGATAGTTTAGTACAGATAGTATATAAATTATTGTCAATTTAATAAATATGAAAATTGAGCAAGTTGGTTTGTAGTTCATATAGATTTCGGAAGATTTTCTATTTTTATTTGTGAAGAATATTTTCATCAGGCAGGACCGGCAGCTTAGGAACCGTTTGCAATCGAACGGTTACGATCGCTTGCAATCGCTTGAGATATAGACGTTGTTCGTCATACAACGTCTATAAAGAGTCATTGTTCTTGCATAAACACATTTTGTCAGCAGAGTACCTTCTCCACCTTTCCTGACCTTTCTTCCATTCTCTACACCTCCTTTCTCTCACCCATCTTATAATTCCCGTTCTTGGCTGAAGAGGGAAGCAAGGTCCCTAGAGCAGCCCGCCCCCAGTTGGGTGAATTGAAATGACCCTGAACATTTACCTTTTTTACGTAAACACATCTAAGCTCTACATTTTCTAGTGTTTTAGTTTTTATAGCTAGGATGCAAAGTCACAGTCTTGCAATTTTAGAAAACAAAAACAAACTTTGGTGCTATGTTACCACATGCGTATGCAGTTAAGGGCGCATTCACTATCGTTTATGTGCAGATTGCACTGACTTATGCAAGCGCCAACCATCGTTCGCTATCGTCCAGTAACAAAATTTTCCAGTCGATTTGAATTTCAAGGTGGATGGTCGATATCGACCGCAATCGATCGTGACCGTTCGACGTTGTCAGAGTAGACGCATTCAAGTAAATACATTTCAAACGTTGAACGATTGCTACCGATCGATATAATTTTTCTATCAGACTCCTGCCTTACGGTGATAATCTGATAAAACATACAAAAAGTCATTACACTAAATACGAACATGATTTATAGTATATTACGATACAAAGTCGGTAAGTGCATTTTACCAGGCCGAGAAAAAGTTAGAAAAAGGAAACCTGAAAAATAAAACCTGAAGAGTCGAGTTTTTTTAATTTCCGAGGCCCCATACAACCACTTAACGATTAAGTATTGTATAATATTTTCGCAGTATCGAAGAAAAAGGATATTCTCAAAATTGTGTATTTTATTATGTATTTTTTTTAGTTGAATCGCAATTAAAGAAAGTACATATGAAGGTAGCTATCAACCAAAAGGCGTGTAAGAAATTACAAATTACCATTACTGAAACATTTGTTTTAAACTAGTAGTTTCTAACCCTGTGAGTGTCTAAGTTAGTCGTGGGAAAATATGAAAAATGTAAAAGAAATACATATATGAAAATAAAAAATACAGGATTTTGAGGAAATTCTACTGCTGCATGCTTTAAATCTAAATATAATATAACAACAACCACACCAACTGTCAAATTAACAATTCACAAGTTCAATAAAATAGTTTAAAAAGTAGTATAAAATGTTATTAGGAGTAAAAGTGATACTTTGTGTGACGAGACCGGACGCGCTTGACTGACGAGCGTAAGTAAGTCAGACAAGTCCGGGCAAGATAAGCAAAGTCACTTTTGCTCCGAATAGCATATGCTGTTTTATTTTTAAATGACAATCAAGAAGGCCAATGTCAAAATATTCGAAAGCTACTTACAAGTACTCTCACTCCGCCGCGTCGGCGTAATAGTATATTACAGCCCGAGATGGGAAGTGTTTCATTACTGTCGAGAGATTAGTTAGCTGATTGAGACGCGAAGCGTCGAAATCAGCTATTATCTCGAGACTAAGGAAACTTCCTGTCGAGGTTTGTATACTATTTTATTCGCAACCACTTTATTCTAAACAAGAATTGGAAAAATTATTATATTAAGATACGTCAGGTTGTGACGGGCATGAATGGATGAACGAGATTCCCAGTGTCCCTACCTACTCAGTGGTCATGAATGTACTTCCCGCAGTCACTTCCCGCACTTGAGCGGGAAGTGAGTGTGGGTAGTAGCGGGCTGAAATGTACGACTTCCCCCACTCAAATGAGGTCAGGAATTTTAACATTACATATATGGTTGCGAATAAAAGTAACTACTTTTATACCTAGGCGTAAAAGTAACGCATTTACCTTGTCTGTCAAGTCACATAAGTTGCCACTTTTATGATGTTTGAAAATAAGCGTTACCTTCTTTACGAATATTTCGTAAAACAATACGACGTTCATGATCAATGATCACTAGTGTTGTTTAATAATTTACCAACTCAATTTATTTTTGTTTTGCTACAAAATCAATCCTAGTCCGGCAAAACTAATAACAATAATACTGCATTTTCTTCTAATTTTGTAAGATGATTAGTAATTTTGGTATAACTCAGTGTACATTGACGTATGATCACGATTTAAGTACACATTAACACTTCTGTATGCGCACAGTAAACAATATTAAGTTTTGTTTAATTCTGTGAAATCACATTTTTGAGCAAAGACTATGTCATAAATTGATCTTCATCTTCTTATCTGGAACAATCAAAGCGTTTTTACAACCCCCATCACGAAATTCAAAACGATATGTGCCAGCCTTCTGCCAAAAAGAAAATAACACGCCAGCGTAAAAACGCTCGCTCCGCGAGCAACCACCCTGCTTGGGGGTGAGTATAAGACTGCCCTCACTGCACGCCGGTCGCCTGCTTGGCGTTCAGGGTAAAATCTTCTAACGAGAGAAAACGAATACAACAATTCAGGAGAGGTGTCCAGATATGTGCTACTTGTGAATTACATTAATTAGTTGTAAGCCTCCACTGAATTCCTAGAATTTTGTAAACACCCCTCGTAAAACCGCGATTTGATTTTTTTAAAACATGTGCAAGGTAAAGTCTCACATTAATATTAATACGTACAAAACTGTTATAGGTTTTTTTTATTTACTAATCTTGCTCATTGTTCCTTTGTTTTATGGTTAATGTTATACTTTGCTATAATAAGCAATACTTATAAGGTTGGCTAAATGAAACAGTATTGCGCTATCACCCGCTTTCACCTTTCAGAAAAAACATCTCTAGATGCGACACAAAATTCAAAGTTTGACTTATTCGTTTGCTTGCAAGTTGGTTATGCTTTGCTTCGGGAATGTGACTCTTGGTATGGAATTTTAAAGGGCGTATTTTAAAACAACAAGACAAAAAATATATATCATTTCTTCCTATCGTTCGCAGTATATACGTATAGGGTGCTAATTTTTATAAGATATATTTATAACATTCTTACTAAAAACATACAGTATTGGTTAAATTAGTACAGTTCAGCAGAATTTCGCGGAGAACTTGATGTGGTGTTTAAATTGGACCTAAGCCCTCCACCTTCAAATATCCTAAAAAATATAAAAACAAACGAATTATTTAGTGTCAAATAATTAATCACTAGCGTTAGAATAAAAATAAAAATGGCTGCTTGTAGAACGTGTTTCCTAGAATTCAATCAAATCAGCAAAAAATTCATGGCAGCCTTAATTTTCGAGTAGTTTACAAGTTTCTGTTACATATCGAAAATTAAGAGGGTTATCAATTGTTGTCGGTTTTATTGAATTCTAGGAGAAAAGTTCTACAATCACCAATACTTATTTTTGTAAATGGATAAAAAGGATAACCCTGAGTGCGTCCGTCACGTTCAGTGTTGAATTCAGACTCATTACTCCGGGGGGGAAAATGAAACGTCTGGGGGGTATTTTTATCTATTCCCGCGCAATCCACCCATTCTTTTATAGATAGAAAAAACATGAATATGAAGTGGTAATGTTTTCGGGGGTGAATTTTGTACTGCCCGGGGGGGAATTTCCCCCCCGGTCACCCCCCTGAATTCAACACTGGTCACGTTGTATCGTCAACGAATTGTGATATCTGATATAGTTAGGTCATTGAGCACTTCTTATTGTTTCTGACACGCACATATTCCAATGGGAAAGTTAATAGTGATGGGTTTTACAGCTGATTTTATTAGGTAATCCCATTTCTACAGCATTTCTATAATGTTTTTTTAGTTTACTATAAGACCAAAGTCTCCTTCAGTCGATAATGTAGAATGACCTTTCTTATTATCGTTACATAATTTTTATTTTGATGTAGACGGTCATCATTAAATAGTAGTAACGTATCTGTACTGATTTCGTTATTATTAAAATAGCGAGGCAGTGAAAATATGACGTCATGTTGACTCTCTTTGCTACAGTTACTTCCATTATTTGTACCCGCATCGAGTATTTATAGTTGAGAGGAGAAAAAACGGTTGTTAGTTTGTGTAGGTAAGTCGCAAATTCTGGAAAAAAATTGAAGAAGGCGCCAACTCCAAATTACGCATTTGCTTTCTATTAATGTTTAAGTGCATGGAATTTGTCTGGTTTTGTCAAATTTTGATTGTTTCGATTATAAATCGACTATTACCAGTACCAACTATAAGCAAGGCCTCAGCTCTCCGGCGTGACGTCAGCACAGGCTGGTTTCTACCTAAATCGCATAGGCGCAGTATTTATAACTTAAAAAATCTGGTGTGATACACTCACACAACTTCCTTTTACAGTGATTTTATAATTAGTCAAAAATTTCATTTTTAATTTTTAACCATTTGTTAAAAATTCTCAAAAATTACAAATTCTACAAAAACGGTACAAAATCGAGTGTTAGTTGAAGAGACAAATTTTCTCTAAAATTTTAAGGTGAATTCAAAAATGTAATAATATACCGGGTGTTTTATTTAAAATAGGAGTTAATAAAAAAAATATTAAAAAAAACAAAAGAAACCCACTTTAGAAGTATTCAACTGGAAAATCACCTATCTCACATCAATACACATTAAAAATGTAAGAAAAATGTAAAATTAAAAAAAAATCGTTAGAGCCGTTTTTGAAAAAAACGAAAAAAACTGAAAAATCACAAGAGTAAACACCTACTTCCGGTTATGCGATTTTCTTCAAAAGCTTGCTGTCTCATCTACATAGTACACAAAACTTATATATGAAGTTTCAATGCCATACCTCTTTTCGTTTTTGAGATATTCTGTTCACAGACAGACACACAGACAGACAGACAGACAGACAGACCAATGAAAAAAAATATGTTTTTTGGGATCAGGGGACTCTAAAACGTGAAGATCTGTTGAAAACTCAATTTCGAATTTTTGGGGTGAATCCAATACTTCCTTTATAGTAGTAAAAGGAAGTAAAAAGGGCTTCCTGTAGAAACCGGGCTACCAGTTTTAAACTGAGCCTTAGTTGCACCCCATTTGCCCTTTTTGTAATCGAAAACAGAGTTTCAAAGTAAAAAATCGTAATTTTGAATACAATTATTATTACAAGGCGTACCCACTGACCACATTTTCTTCCTTATCATCGACGTGGGGTTATTATGAATTTAGTGGCACTACATATTTAGCATCGTCCTTTAATAATTTGTAAATACTTCGAGCATACTTTTGAAATGCTTATTTCTCTTACAAATCAGGTTCACTTAAAAATTAATTATAGGCAACCTTTTATTTCTATTTATTATTAATTGGTTGTAGAATTAACTGTAATTTTATATTCTATTCTATTTTCGTCCAATAAAATGAACTAAATAGTCCTTTCTTCTGTAAGAAATTTTAAAACTAGCAGCGACGCGAAATTTCGTTTCTTATGAACATTTGAAAATTGTTCTTCAAAATGTTCACGTAATTCATTGAATATAATATAATAAAATGAAATTCACCGCCGCATTATGCGTATACAACAAACCCCCACGGTTTAAATGATTGATTAAGCTGTAATTGTCGTTTACCGCAGTAGCCAAAGAATTTTTATTACCTACAAGGAAGATGCAGAAACGTTATTCCCATGATGAAAATATTTGTCTAAAAAACAAAATATGGTGTACAATTGTACACTATACAGTGCCACCAAGCACACAAAAGCCCTGGGTAGGAGAGGCTGGCGCTAGCTCCGTTTGAAAATTACACTCCGCAGAAAATTTATAAACATTCGTAAACGCAGGAAATTTAAAATTTTTATTTCTTTTACACATGACAGTGTTTAAGTTACTAAACCACTACTTATTAAACACATTTATTGTAACAAAAGTAATTGTAAATAAAACAATCAAGAATGCGATACATATTTTTATGATAATAAATTACTGCTTTACATTTGATGAAAATGGAACCAAACAGATACAAGGCATATATTGTAAAAACGACATAAGTTGTCAACAAGAAGCGCGTTCTATATAATCCAGTCGCGAGGACAAATGCGAGGCGGTCCTGAGTGGTCGCCTACAACCGATGGGCGGCGTTAAATCGCATTCGCAGGCGCTGAAGTTCGAATCCCACCACCGGTAATGTATGTTTTATTTTAAAATTGAAGTAATTTGCATTACAAAATATTTCAATGTATTGTTTCAGTATTATTAGGAGCTTTAAGATATTTTTACCCCTAGTTTTGTTTTTTGTTATTGCTAATACTGCAATTTCCTCGGAAATTTCTCTATGTATTTTTCCAGTATCAGATTAAAAACGATTGTAGATACAGGATTTTCTTGACTCAATCCATTTTCAACTATAAACTGGTCGGATACCATTCAGTTAATTTTGATTCTATTTGTAGTTTCCTCCAGTGTTATCTTCGTTAACTGTCTTAATTTTTCTGGTATTCCGGGGTTTTCTGGTTGTGAAGTCCTGTGCTCCTTTGAAGTCGATGAAGATCGCATGTATGTCGATATTATGTTCACATGCCATAGTTTGAAACCCATTTTGATGCTCTACTGTTTGTATTCAAAAGTGCAAAGCCAAAGTTGGGACATTATATGATTCTATCTTCTTTTTGTGTAGTGAAATTGGTACATATGGCGCATCTGTTCTTTTTGCAATATTTTTTTATCAATTCAAATACTTCATCCTTTATTTACTCGTCTCTATACGTTTTGAGCTCTGCTGAGATTCCATTTCTTCCCAGATTTTCTTTTTTTTTAAATTTTATCATTACATCTACTATTTTGTCCAGTTGGCTCTAATACTCTACTCTTTTCTTGCCTGCTGTCCAGTTATTCCTCATGTACATTTTCCACTTGCTCATTTAAAATTCCTGAAAGTGCTACTTCCACGTTTTAAATATCCCTTCTTTATCCCTTATTACCTTATCATTTACGTATATTATTTCTCCTTGGAAAAACTGTTTTGTCTCGTTGTTTTCATAACATCCTGCATCTTTTCTAATTTATATGTCTAGTGCTGCCTTTTGCATCTCTTATATGCCATTTTTGCTCGTCGTTGCTTGTTCTCGATATTTTC
This sequence comes from Agriotes lineatus, assembly GCA_940337035.1. NCBI lineage: Eukaryota > Metazoa > Arthropoda > Insecta > Coleoptera > Elateridae > Agriotes > Agriotes lineatus. The sequence goes on along the minus strand of OW679195.1, from coordinate 76,895,890 downwards.
ATTAAACTTCTATTCCTGTCAATAAAATCCTCTTTCTTTCTCTCTGATTCTTGTCTGTTTCTTCTTGACATTCGTTGTTAAACCAGCTTTCCTCTCGTCTTTTATTCCTTTTTTCTATCACATAACTATTACCAAATTGTTAAGATCAAAGCCTCTAAGCTCTCTCAAGTGGGATCATTTTTTCTTGCGTTTGATGCCTATATAACAGTTTTTACTTCCATTACTACCAACTTTTCTGAATTAAACAGTAACTATTGTCTCTTGGTTGTTGTAGGAGTGCAAATTAGTCTTACTATGAAATTACATAACATTTTTTATGGACCGGTCTTATATTACAACGAGGAGATCCAAAACTAATGCTAAATTTCTTTAAGAGAAACTAAGAGAAACAGGCAAATAGACTTTTTTGGATTCTTTCATCCTAAATAGTGAAATATCTGGCTCTAAAACACTGACTATAATCAATAACGAGCATCAGCACGGGTTCTGGTGTGTTTTTGTCTGTTTAAACAACCAAAAAAGCAATTGTAAATACGACTGGAAGAGAAACCTAACTCGAAATCTATAGAATAGTGACGATGTCCACTTTAATGTACGGGAGTGAGATATGGATGCCTTCAGTTAAGCTCAAGGCTAGGGACGATTGGATACCTAATGACATTATATAAAAATGGATTATACATAACCACACTCGATGAACAATACATTAACAACGACAATGGTGGGAAGACCATTTGAAGGAATCCTCAAGCAAATGTTGTTGATTGTTAGAGGGGAAGACTGAAAATCAAATGGTGAACGAAGCTGGAACAGCCATATCTCTTATAGTTTAACTATTTCTCTTTTTATACCATAACTAGCTTTTACCCGCGACTTCGTTCGCGCGAGGTTCGTTATTTGTGTATTAAATAATGACTAATTATTTTCTGTCATCCCATCCCATCCTATCCCCGTCCCCGTCCCTTTCTCCGTCCCCATCTCCGTCCCGTCCCGTCCCGTCCCGTCCCGTCCCGTCCCGTCCCGTCCCGTCCCGTCCCGTCTCGTCCCGTCCCGTCCTCTCCCCTTCCATCCCATTCCTTCCCTTCCCTTCCCTTTCCGTCCCGTCCCGTCTCGTTCCTTTTCGTCCCGTCCCTTCCTTTTCCGTCCAGTCCCTTCCTGTTCAGTCCCGTCCCGTCCAGTCCCGTCCCTTCCCGTCCCGTCCCGTCCCTTCCCCTTCAATCACATTCCTTCCCTTTCCTTTCCGTATCATCCCGTTCCGCCCCGCCCCGCCCCGTCTCGACCCTTCCCGTCCCGTCCCGTCCCTTTCCCTCCCGTCCAGTCCCGTCCCGCCCCTCCCCTTCCATCCCATCCCCTCCCCTTCCATCCCATCCTTTTCCTTCCCTTTCCGTCCCGTCCGTCCCGCCCCGCCCCGCCCCGACCCGTCCCGCCCCGCCCCGTCCCGCTTTGCCCCGTCCCGCTCAGTCCCGTCCCGTCCAGTCCGTCCCGTTCCGTCCAGTCTAGTCCCGTCCAGTTTCTTCCCTTATGTCATGTTCACCGTCTTGGACTTAAAAATAAATGCCATTTTCGCAATCAACGTCCCAATAAACCTCAATAACGACACCCATATCGATTTTTAGGCTTACTTACCCCATTTCACCCCCTAAGGGGTTGATTTTCGGAAAATCACGAAATACGTGTTTGCTTATTTGTTTTTAGGAGTACTCCTACGAAGTTTCAAGTCGAAATGTCTATTTAATATTATTTTTCCATACAAAATTGGAACCCCCATTTTACCCCTTTAGGGGTTGAATTTCGAAATATCCTTCCTTATTCCTTGTATACATCATAAAGGGAACCTCTGTGCAAAATTTCAGCTTTCTAGGTCCAAGGGTTTGGGCTGGGCGTTGATGAGTCAGTCAGTCAGGACTTTTAGAAATATATATAAGATAAGCAATCCAGGACACATTATGTGTAGTACGTCTACAAATTATGGCTTTAGGAACTGTAAATATCGCTCTTAGGTACAGAAATCATATTTTTTCTAAATTGGATATAATGAATCCAGACTTAAAAACTACTATTAGCCAATCGTAGCTTGTTAGCACAGAAGTAAACAAATCGCATGCTAAAAAGCAGCTAATTCAACTGATGTGCTGAGCAGCAAAGACAAAGTAGTCGTTGGAATTAAACAGGGTCGATGAGTCAATCTTAATAAAAAAATCAACTATGGATCATCGAATATCTGGCGTAATTTACGGTAAATTGTTGCTTTCTTTTGGTATATATTTAACGTTCGCAAAACTGTATTTGATTTGACACAATTGTGCACACGTACAGATTGAAATAAAAGTGCCACAAGCCAAGTGGAAGCTGTAATATGCAAAGGCTTGTGAGTTTTGTATTATATAATAGCTAATACAAACATTACATTTTATATTTGCGAAAACGCTAATGAAAATGCAAACGTTAGCATAGTAGGCTTGGAATATTATCTTTTCAAGCTTCTAGTACAAGACATTGTCGTTGTTAAATAATATTGATCGGAGGTGTAAATTTATTTTTGATACGTAATAGAGGAATAACAGTTTTGGTGCGAGAGCTTATTCGATAGTGACTAGGAGAGGGCAAATGTAATAACTACTAAAAATTAATTCAAAGCTCGAACGTATTCGTCAGATTATTTTCTGTAGTTTTCGTGATTCTCTTTATTGAGGTACAGATACTTTCTATAGTTCTTGCAGGGTTACTGTTTGCATGTGATGATTTCTTTATTGTTGATTTCCTCCTGGAAATAAATGGCGAATTCAATTTTTTGTCTCTCAAGAACGTTTTCGTGCCATATCTTATCAGTTATCATTCTGTGGTATTCGTTTCTAAAGTCACTGAACCAGCACTTCTTTTGTTTGATTGGGCTTGCAATAATTTCTTTTTGGGCATTTTGAAAATAGTGCTCCAAAAGGGATCATGTTCATTGCAATATATTTTTTGGAAAATCTTAGTAATAACATTTCACATTTTTTGTACGATAATTTCTTTATATTATTGATGGTAAACCCCCATAAAAACTATTTAACCCTATCGATATGTTAAATATGCAACTGTTAGATATTTTAACCACGAGAAAATCATCGTCATCCTCGTCCACAAGGTTTAAACTATAATTGCCTTGTTACGATATCTATTAATTCTACTATGAGAAATCTAAAATTATAATAACTGTTGCAAAATGGCACTATATTTGTTCTTGTAACAAAAAAATAGCATATATTCAAGCAGTGCGCCGTTATCCATAATTGTGTATGGTGAGAGCACAATGGAAATAATCTTAATAACCAAGTTAGCAAATAAAGAAGATGTAAGAAATTTTCTAATAAACATGGATGGGCCACAATATTTACTTTAACATGGAAAAAAAGCAAACAGTAACATCACTAGTTTTACTTTTTTTAAATATATTTGTTTATGTTTTCATTCAACATTATTTAAAATATACAGATAATGTCAGTTTTTAATTTTTTGTAAAATGGACCGGAGTTAGAATTGCTATTTATGACACAAGTTGCTAAACTGGAGTGTTTTAGGCACGCGTTGTGGTTTGTCAAACGAAATCGAAGTCGAGTTTGACATCGCGTCAAGTGCCTAAAAACTTCTTTGTAACGCTTACCATACAAGATTTTATCTAGTTTGCATAAAAAATCAGAAACTTTGAATTTTTAAATTTCATGATAATGTGACAATCTGTCAGTTGTCTGAAATAAAGGAGACCGTTTCGACGTTTTTCATATGAAAAGAACAGCGCAAAAGTAGTGCTTTAATAAACCTTATTAAAGCACTAGAGTAGATAAATTTTGTTAAAATTTGTATTTGGAACTATGGAAAGCGTAAACTAAATTCCAAAATAAAATCGCGATGTGAAGGATCAAATGCAAATGTTCTTCAAAACACGAAGAATAATAATTCGTATGCTGACGTTACGACTCTTTCCAACGTCTATGGATCGGTCTTAGAACGATCTTCGCTCACCTGTTTATGTGTTTTCATTCTGTTGATATGAGTACATATAGTACGCATCTAGCTACGTTCTAGCCCCACCGTTGTGAGTCATATTGTAATGAGTTGTTTGGTTGCCCCGTCGTTTTATACTTATTTACCTTTCTTTACCATCGAGCTCAGTTTACAACAAGATAACTCTTATTTTTTATCTCAGTCATGGTTACGGATGCTCAATGCAGCAAAGCTCCGGCAATTGACCCGCTCCCGCTCGCAACTTTGCAAATATTACTCCAAGCTTCTAACCAAATAAAAGCCAAATTTCATACAATCAGTTTAACACATGTATACAGTGTGGTCCATTAAGTGTGCAACAAATGGGACATTTTTTTATTAGTTGTACAATCGAAATTTAAATATTGCCAAAAGTTAGTGCATGTTCGATAACCATATCAGATGCCCTTAGAATGCCTTCAAGTCAAACCATATACAGGGCAGGACAAAAAATATGTAATTCGTTCAAGAATAAAGTTACGTTATTTCAAAAAATATAGCAAAATTTTATTGAGAAAAGTTGTTTAGAATTAAAAGTTATGCTCAAATACAAAGTCACGGCCTCCTATTCGAATTTTTATTCTTTTTTTGTAAAATTTTGTATTATCCCCGTATGATACATATTTTTATTATTCTGATTTTATTAAGAGTTTTTCATATGTAAATTATTATTAGTAAAGCATTTGCCTTGTTAAAAAAAATATTTGCGAAATTCTAAAGTTTTGTAAAATATCGTTGCAACAAACATGAAGTGGACGCTTACCTAAAAAAATGTAACTCCAAGTAAATTTTACAAATACGCTTCAAGTTGCTAAAAGTTATTTAAAAGGGATGTGGTTGTGGCTACTTTAAATACAAATAAAATCAAAATAATAAAAATATGTATCATACGGGTGTAATACAAAATTTTCCAAAAAAGAATCAAAATTCGAATAGGAGGCCGTGACTTTGTATTTGAGCATAACTTTTAATTCTAAACAACTTTTCTCAATAAAATTTTGCTATATTTTTTGAAATAAGGTAACTTTGTTCTTGAACGAATTTCATATTTTTTGTCCTGCCCTGTATATGGTTTGACTTGAAGGCATTCTAAGGGCATCTGATATGGTTATCGAATATGCACTAACTTTTGGAAATATTTAAATTTCGATTGTACAACTAATAAAAAAAATTCCCATTTGTTGCACACTTAATGGACCACACTGTATATTGGTCTTAAAATAGACACACAATGCAACAATAAAGATTAGGGATTAAACCCGAGAATAATAAATGGCCATTTCTAAACACAACAGTGTTAACTACTGTGAAATATTCTGCAAGCGTTTACCTATCGAACCAAAATAGACTAATTATAATTGATTAATATTTTCAGTTAAATAATATTAAAATAACCTCAAAATAAATATATTTTATACGCGAACATTCAACTTCATAAAAGTCCTATGTGCACGCGATATTTCACCGCGTTCCGCTCAGGGCTGCAGTTTGACGTCCCTAGTTGCAACAATGACTTAGGTGCTGCTTCAAAACTGTTTCACGGGCTTAAGGCGCAATATGATGTAAACTACTGTTTCAGATGCTTTCAAAAAGCAAAGATCACCGACCTTTTAATAAGTGCGTGTAACTACGCAAATCTACATTTTTGTACCTGGTGCAGGCTTCCTCAGGTTGCTCTGGTCTTGCAACTTCTAAACTACAGCGACCCTATGGAGATTATGTTAGCTCGTATTCAGAAATGACTATTATTCAGAGCCCGCAGAATTACCCTGAGACGACAGTTTCTGATTGATTGTTGTTTGAGTTGTTTCAATATCCCCTTGTATGAATATTTAGTTGCAAAAAGTTACAAATGTCAAAATAAGGCATGAAATTTTAGAAATTATCAAGGGTAGTTCTGTAGTTCAGTTACTGAACACAGCTTAAGTATCAAAATAAATCTAGTATCGCTATTGATGTACATTTGGGTAATTTTATACCCAAATATTAACCTCATTTATAATAATAATAATAAATGTCTTTATTTTCCAAGCAGAATACAATTTATTAGATATAAATATTAAATAATAAAAAATAATATTCTTACAGTGGTTGGCCATAGAAATCACAAGGTGCAGTTCAAGCTAGCAATTGCTCTTCCACTGTAGACTTGTAGATTGTGGAATTGGAAATATAGGACTAATGCCTAATGCTAAACATAAAAAGAATAAATAAATAATAATTAAAATCCAAAACCTGATGCAAAACAGTAACCCAGAGTTGGAGCTCCGTTTCCTTATTCAAAATGCCATCGCAAGTACTATAATCTTTATAAACAAAAATTTGAACTCTAGTCATGTCAAGATCATCATTGACTATTAGTTGGTAAAATGGCAATTTTTAACAAATCAGGGGTTGCCAAGTTTATTACGGTCTCTAATTTGTGTATGTCTATTATTATAACATTTAAAGGTACGCAACGGAAAAGTATTTCGTCTAAAGTGTAACGTGAGAATATTGGGAAACCCTTAATATGGAGTAGAACTTAACCGCAGACTGAAAATCTTAAAATGCCGAGGAGTAGGAAAAAGACGCCTCGGTGAATACGTTCAAATCAAAATCGGGAAACATGGGTCGTTTTCAGAATTCAAACAGGGATCGTCATAATAATAAAGAAGAGTTCTCCAAACAATAACACGCTCTGCAGTGAATTGAAGAAAAAGGAAAGTAAGTGAAGTAATAAGAAACAAAGGAATAAGAAAGCAAGAGGTTTAGATGCCATCGTAATTCAGCAGAGGAACCACCAGCTTTGACATTATTTTGGACACCGGAAAAATTACAGCACGGTGGTGGTAAATTATAACAATTGGTGTTTTAAGTACCGTTGATAAAAGTTCTGAATGATGCTCTTGCCGACCAGGAAAAGATTTCTGCATAGCAATGCTACAGGCGTAACAGATAAACTTTAATGCTGTACTTATTCCACGTGGCAACCGTTCTCTGTTTCGTCGATCTTACCCAGACATTTGATAAGTTTCAGCAAATAAACACCGATCCACCGATGGTAAGACATGAATATGAACAGATAATGAATTATAGGAAAAATTCGTATTTTAACTAGAACTCGACAGGAATACATTTTTGAGCCTTACTCTGTTTAATCTTGATAGAGGGAGTGAGCCGTTTAAATTTGATAGAGAGAGTAAAGAATAGAGGAAGAAGATATAGACCCGGAAAAAGAAAAGAAAGATTATCTATTATACGAACGGGTCTGTCCCACTCGCATAAAATGAATTCTTTTTAGAGAAATTGTAAACCAAAAATGTATTGGAATAAATAACTCAATGACTGTATCCATAGTCACATCCAATGCAAGGTCGCTGTTAACTATCAGACAATTCAACACTTTAAGTGGTTTAATTATCTGTGCGCCCTTATATCAATCTCCCGGAACATTGTCCAAGATGTTCAAGCACAAACCCAAACATTTTGCCAGGTTGCTGGTATCAGTAAGTGCCCGTAATATTATTTGGAGCAACCAATGCATGTTGATTAAAAGATGAATTGTCATCTGTACAAAAATATGAAAAAACGAAGAAAAATCTTACTCCAACGGAAATGAATGTGAAACATGTGCGACATTTAAAGGAAACATGTCCTTTATTTGCGCTGCCACATTGGGCTAACGGTCAAAAAGTACATTCAGTGCGGGGCTCGGAAAGAATACCCCGACTTCCAGAACTAGTTTATCGGGCTAGGCCTCAGATACAATAACTTTATATGGACAGTGTGGCCAATTCGAAGTGGCGGCCATTTTGAGTGGTCTGTCCTATAGCCTGTATAGGCAAATCTTGATATTTCGATTTAATTCAATAATGCAAGCAGTGATTGTAAATAAACAGGCATATTAAATGTAGAGTATAGTATTTTAAGTAATTATTCCGTTTCCAAATGGTAACAGACCCCCTTTGCATGGTTAACAGCAATTAAAACTTGCATGATTGTTTATCTACAAATAACTCCGATTTGATCAAAAAACTGTTTTAAAACCATGATACTGAAACTAAAAATAATAGTTTTCAGTTGAAAATGTCTGAAATATTACTGAAATATCACTATAAATACATGTGTAACCGGCAGGAGTCGCCTGTACACCGTTCACTCTATTTTTATTACACTGTAGCAGGCTTTACATGTGCATTTTTTAACCGTGTGACATTTAGTAACAAAATATCACTAAAGTCAAAATTCTTGCTTGGTTAAAATTTAGTTTAGTCTTACTTACTTTATATTTGTGTATAAAATTACACAAATATACTTCAATAATGATATTAGATTTATTTTAACACTTAAGCCATGTTCAGCAACTGAACTACAGAACTACCTTTGATAAGTTATAAAATGCCATGCTTTATTTCGACATTACCAACTTTTTGCAACTAATTATGCGTACCACAGAATATTGAAACAATTCAAAATGGCGGTTATTAAAATTGATCACACTGTCATTAATATAGCCACTTTAGTCTCAGCGTAATTCTGCGGGCTCTCAATAATAATCAGTTGTGAATACGAGCTAACAACATCTCCAGCGGGTCGCTGCAGTTCAGGAGTTGCAAGACCAAAGCAACGTGAAGAAGCCTGCACCAGGTACAAAAACGTGGATTTGGGTAGCTACATGCAATTATTAAAAGGTCAGTGATATTTGCCTTTTGAATACAGCGCAAACAGTAGCTTTCATCATATTGCGCCTTAAACCCGTGAAGCAGATTTGAAGCCGCACCTAAATTATTGTTGCAACTAGTGAAGTCAAACTACAATCCTGAGCAGGAGTGTTAATATTATATCGCGGGACGCGGCGAAATACCGCGTTCAGAATCGGACTTTCATGCAGTTGAATGTTCGCGTATAGAAGACAGTTATTTTAGGGTTCTTTTTAATAGTATTTAACTATAAATATAAATCAGTTATAGTAACTTTATTTTGGCTCGATATGTAAATGCAAATTGCACTCACAAACGCTTGTAGAATATATCTCACTGTTGTGTTTAGAGATGCCCATTTATTCTCGCGTTTAATCCTATTTATTGTTGCTTTGTGCATATATTTTGAGACCAATATATACTAGTGTTAAAATGATTGTAAGCAATTTGGCTTATATTTAATTAGAAGCTTGGAGTATATATTTTCAAGGTTGCGAGCGGGAGTGGGTTAACTGCCGGAGCTTTTTTACATTGAGTATCCGTAACCATGACCGGCATGAAAGGTAAAAGTTCTCTTCTTGTAAACGGAGCTCGCTGGCAACGAAAGAAAAATAAGAATAAAACGATGGGGCTACCAAACGACCCATTACAATATGGCTCACAACGGTGGAGCTTGAACTGTAGTATAACTAGAAGCCTCATTACAAAGTCCATTAAACCGATAGCCAAAGTTACACTAAAGTGACTAAACGACATGAGGCAAAATTGCGAAGACCATAACGTAGTTAGATGTGTACCATGTCTGCTCGTGTCATCAGAATGAAAAATAATAAATAGGTGAGCGCAGGTCCTTTTAAGACCGATCCATAGACGTTGGCAAGAGTCCGTGAAGTCAGCATACCAAGTTGAAAATAACAATATTTAAAAAGAAGCAGATGATGCCTGTTAGCGTGAGATTTCTTCTTCCATAAAACTGTGACATTTGTAATATATTGCACTTATCTACTACATACGTACATTTAGATACACTTAGTTTAGGTAATTTCTTAAATAAATGAGAATATTGTGATATTTTAATATAATTTCAAACGTTATGCTTATGACTCTCAAAGAGTTACAAATACAAGAACAAGTAACTGAACCCTTGTTATAGAAAATTGGTAACGCAAAAAGTATGCCTAAGACATTTTTCAGTTAAACTTCGAATTTGGCAGAAAATGTCAGTTTACACATTCTAACGTACGTTTTCATGTACTAAAAAATGCTACTAGAAGCTTGACAACAATACGAAAAAGATATTGTATACTGGGAGAATTAGAGCCATTTACAGTAGCAGTGTTTGTATTAGGATAACCCATATAAGACATAAATAGCATAGTCATTTGAGAATACAATAGCACGATTTCCCTTCTCATGGTTACAACTATAATTAGCTGAAGTAAATTTTTTACTACTTTAGATATAGAAAGAGCTAGGGGTTACAAACGAAATTCTTTATTTGTTAGTGTTTCCAGTCAAAGGTTATTTAAAAAATATGGAGACAACATTCGTTTTCAGTTTTTGTAAAATGAGGCGGAGTTAGACTTTTATAAAAATATTTTAAAAAATCAATGTTGTCTTATTTTTAATAAGTTTTCGGAACTACAGTAAACATGGTTCTGCAATCCAAGTAACTCGACCACGTTCAAACACCTTTCGGTTTCTTTATTGACTTCAAACGTCTTCAGACATCTTCCAATCCTGCAATTCCTTTGCTGCTTCCGACCACCCAAACACTTCGTTGCACTGCTATATATTTTTTTCTAGGTTATGTGGCATATAACTTGTTGCTCATATACTATGGATGGGCTGTAACAATATTCGATGAAATTAAAATACTTGGATTCACGTTTAAATACGAAAACTGGTTGCAATTTGATTGACTCTAGTTAAACAAATGAGATTTAAGCAGACCAATCAAAATTGATGATATTTGGTAAAGTTATATTAAATTATAAAATAGTAAATTCGAATCTTATTACTAAAGTAGGAGCTAATCTCTTTGCAACACTAAATTGAGCTAACAGTTTCCTACATTTTGATAACCACATTTGTTTATTGATTTTTGTAATTATTACAGTTACCAATTAAACTGTTATTTTTCGTTTTTGCACAAATTTAGATTGAACACCCTTGAATATGGCTGAAATTAACTTTTTGAATGCCTTAGAAACATAATATATACATCTTTACAAAAAATCTCATGTAGGAATCTGAAATTTCAATTTGTTATTAATTCTTGCATTTTTTCTATTAAATGTTTACGAGTACATTTTACAAATTACCTAAGTTATATAGTTTGCAATCCTTAAAATACACTTATAACTAGAAAATTGACTATTTACAATCTTTAGATTCTGACCTTCCTGCTTCGTAGAAATTTCGTTATTCAAACAACTTAAACCCAGAATTTAAATGTGGAACATGAATTACAGATACTTGTTTATACCCAAAAAGATAAGTGATTTTGATGCCCGCAAACTTCACATTGATGAATAGTAATAATATTGGTAAGATCGGAACTGTTTTTGAGTTATGTTTATGAATTTTCCTGTAGAAATACTACTAACTTCCTATAAACGTTAACTCTAAACTTAATTAAATAATATACAAATTTAACACTAATAAAGTGTCTTCTGTTATTTCACTAAATTCTAATGTGACATAACCTCACGTTTGTATTTTACTTTATATTACCTTTTATTTATTTTGCATGGCTTTTATGAGAAATAATGATTTGTCACCATCAAATCATCTCTGACTGATTATGTTATTAGCTATTTAAGTAACAAGGAATATAAGGACCTATTAACATTTGAGGTAGGCAAGTACAAGCCAAGGCAAAGCTGCGGCTTGTTGCCTGGCGAAAACGTTAATAGGCGATACATTCCGAGTTATCTTATTATATTTTTCCAGCTGCTTATCGAAATTTTCCTAGATTAAAAAAAAATCGTTTGGTTTGTCACCTGTCGCCAGGATTAATTTTAGTGAGTTGTGTTACCTGTGAGTGTCACATGTCACACAAACACTTGCAGTTCTAAACAAAATGTCTAAGTCTGCATCTTGCGTTGTTAATTTTATTATCTTAGGAACTTAATAATAATACAAGCAAACCGCGCGCTACGCGCTGCGAGTCTTGAATCGGCGCGCACGTGAAATAGGATACGCGAAAGGTCAAGCTCCGACCCGAGCGCTAAGGTAAGAAAAACAAATATAAACATCTGTGAAGCCGGAACGTGAGATTTTATTTTGTGCCACAGACACACATTAAGGAAAATTATATTATAGATTAAGTTCCGTCGTAAAGGGAAAGCATGAAACAAACATAATCGCCGATTTACACGTTTTGTTACTAAGGCTGTATCACCGACTTACATGATCAGAAGCGGAACAAATTTAGAGAAACCATTGTAATTCAGTCTGTTCCGAGGTTGTTTCTGTTAAATTTTGCTTTTTTATTCACTCTTATTATATATACTGGAACGCGCGTAGCCAGTCTACGTCTGGCTAACAATAAAAATGCTTGCTTAAGCTGGTAGCCAGCCTACGTCCGGCCCAGTATGCGGGCCCTTCATGCTGCGTGTTGGGGCGCAATCGGCATGTGCGCGCGCCACTTGCTTACGGTCGGCATGCGTTCTTATAATATAAGATATTGCACCAGAAAAATATTCCATACTGGGAGATTTAAAACAATCTATAGTATCAGTGTTTGTTTTAGGAAAACTCATATAAGACTTAAATATTTAAATACTAGCAGAGTACCTACCTGCTCTTTACACGGTTTTAATATCATTCAACATGTCTAACTCTTGCAGTTCGTGGTAAGAAATCGGTCTATTAAATAGCTACCTGCAGTAGTTACCGCGTAATGACGATTTTTAGAAAAACAGTTCTACCCATTTAACCCATTCAAAGGGGTAAATTCCGAACAACCTTGAAAATTGTTTGACCTGTTATGTAGCAGCAAATTTTTTTCCAAATTTTAACTTCTTACTTCCAGTTGTTTCCGCTTTGAAGCGACCTGTAGAAAAACATGTCTACCCATTTATACAATTGGGGAGTGCATTTAGAAAATCCTAAAAATGGATTGACCCGATTTATAAATGGCACCGATCCGGAATTTTAACTTCCTACCTGCAGTAGTTACCGCGTAATAGTGATCTTTAGAAAAACAGATGTACTCATTTAACCCCTTACTTTTCTTCCTTCTTCTTCTTATCTTAGGCCAGTGGACTGTTTTAACTACGTAGTCATGGTTCTGTGACCCCCTTTGCTCGTAAGTCGGGTAAGTGGCTAGCCTTGCCCGTTGAAACTGAGACAGAGTTCATTTGTTAGGGGTTAACGACTACCACAGATGTTAGCGTGGCAGTCGAAGAGCGTACGTTTTTTAAAATCCCGGTGTAATCGCCCGGGATCGAACCCGAGCCGGCCGCCTTAGAGTCGAGCATGCTGCTTGCTCGGTCATACGCTCTCATTTAAAATTCCTTTGAGGCGCCAATTCCGAAAAATCCAGAATGTTTTTTGACCCGATTTGTAAAAGAAACTGGTATGCCGAATTTCAGTTTGTTACCTGCAGTAGTTCTCGCTATGTGGAAATCCATTTAACCCCGTTGGGGAGTGAATACTGAAAAGCTCTTAAAACGGCCTAACCCTATTTGCAAATAAAACTCTTTGACCAAATTTCAACTACCTGGGCGGCCGGTTAAGCGGATAAAACCGCAATAAATGAAAAGCCATTTTTATATCTTTATCTCTTTTATACCTTTTGGGGTTGAAATTTTGATAAACTCCGTCTTAGTGGGTGTGTAGGTAGTAAGTGGGCGAAGGCTGCATATTTTCTTCTTTCCAACGTTTGCGGTAATTCGCCCCTAATCCACATTCATACATTTAGGGCTTGATTACATCCACCCCGTTTAACTCATTTGGGAGTGGCTGTTACGGAAAACCCAGATAGCATTTTATCCGATTTGTAAATTAAATTGCCGAATTTCAATGTCATACTTCCAGCAGTTATCCCATTTAACTCCTTTGGGGGCGAGTTTCAAAAAAACCTGGAAAATGATTTGATCTGATTTGTAACATTAACTGATGTGCCGCATTTCAACTTCCTAGGTTACCGGTGAAGCGGATAACCGCAGCCAATAACAGTTTTTACTCCTTTTGTATCCCTTGAGGTTGGAATTTCGGAAACCCATGCCTTAGTAGATGAGGTCTGCAAATTTGATTGAGATTTTGTGATTATCTATCAGTGTGTCAGTTAGGATTTGATATATTAGATATGTATGTATTACCGTTAACCTCGTTTTACCTTACGGTGTAGAGGCTGGTGCTTTATATATATATTTTAAAAATCTTTCATTTCTTTGACTTGATACTTTTTCGTATTTAAATACAGATTCCCTGTGACCGGTTCATGTTCACTTTCTACATTTTCTTTTTGTAGAAACATAGTACATATCATGATTTAAATTGGCATCAAAGTCAGTAACACTGTAATATCCAGCATCCACAAAAAAATAATTACAATAGTATATTACAGCCAGAGATGGGAAGTGTTTTATTACTGTCGAGAAATCAGCTATTATCTCGAGACTAAGAAAACTTCCTGTCGAGGTTTGTATACTATTTTATTTACAACCATATATGTAATGTACTTCCCGCACTCAAATGAGGTAAGTAATGTTAACATTACATATATGGTTGTAAATAAACAATATTTCCCGTGCCATAATCACCAATATTATTAGTATCTTCTTTATGTAAGTATTTTATACTTACAATTAGTAAATAATTTACCTATAATATAAAATTCAATAAGACCGGCGTATTCATTATCCAGAGACATACGATTTTCGTAATCTAACGAAGTGTTAATGGAAAACCGTTAGGTTTAATGCCAATAGTGAAATCTTTATAATCGTCTCAGCCATTTATAATTTGTGCTGCAATTTCTAAACGTAACTCACGATGGCGTTTCTGGGTTTAGTATAAACAATATGAAACGGCAAATAAGCCTTTGCCATAACGTTATTAGTTCATGCACTTCAAACGTCAAACACTAAATGACAGCGGCTATCAGGCCGTGCGTGTTGTACTGAGTAGTTCAAAAAGTTGGCACTGCGAGTGCATTTACCGTTCTCGAGCGTATCCAAATAAATATTTTTAAATTTATGGTTTTAAAAACATAAAAACCTTAAAAAGTAAGTAGTGTTGGCTAATTTAGAAAGTTTCAATATAAAAAAATCATACAAATCGGTCGTATAAAACTTGTAAACGAAGTGGAACAAAAATCAGCCTTGTGTTTTAAATATATTGTAGTGGTAACTTCTTGCGACTGATAATTAGATATAAGAGTATTTCTAGGTAGGATATTATTTTGAAAGAATAAATTAATTAGCAATTAGATAGTATAAGAGGGGTTTTATGCATTAAAAGTACAATATAAATATTTGAGATTTGTTTAACGAATGGGAGATTAGATATAGTTACTGATACATTGTGAGTAGTGTGGGATAGTTGTTTGGTAACATCCGAGCTTAGATCTTAATTTGTATTAACTGACAATCGGAATAACTAAAGTGAAAGCCAAATTTTAATGATTATCTGAAAAAGTCAATTATGAAATGTTATAATCAAATATATCATTTATAAATGTATCCAGGAGTGTTAGATTGTAAAAAAATGGTATAATTATGATTGCTAGGGAAATTATATTATTAAAATAACAACGATTTTTTTCGGAATTTGTAACTTGTATTTTAAGTAAAAGCAAATTTTAATAATAAAAAACCCTTTATAATAATGGTATTTAATTTATGCATGGTGTATTAAAGGGTGTGCTAAAGTGAAATTAAAGAAACGGAGAATAAACGAATTTTAATAAACAGACTGGATAAATAAAATAACAAATCGTATGAAGAGGAATAAGAACAATTAATAATGGTAAATAGTCTTCATGGAATAAATAAATCTGCAGAGGATTTGGATAAACTGCACAATAGTCACTAATAGGTATCCTGTTTGAATTGGAACTTCATGTGAGTACTGTCAGGTGAATACATCTGCGATTGATATGGAATTGGATGCACACTACATGTGAATGTACTGTTGAACTTGGAAAGGCTTGTAATCCATGGATTTCTACACCTGAGTTGTATCCTGATGTAGAGAGCACTGAGGTCTTGTGGGACGTCACAATTGTCCTGTAATAATCGGATAAAGAGTATTGTTGTCACTGCTGGAAGTAAGGAGATTTCTAAACACAGGGAGCTTACATTGGAGGTGAAGGCAGTTTGGAAGGCTACCGGCTGGTGGATGTGACAAGGAGGGGCGATTGCTGTGGACTTGGCTTTTTTGCAGTAGTGGTGTCTGCATTGGAGTTATAAAGGAGGTGATAAACAACCGTAGCTGTTATAGCCTTGTTTTACTGAGGTTTCTAGAGGATCAGGAGGCGGACTGATTGTGTTGTTTCAACTGGCATCCTGTGGGAAGTGCTTAAAATAAGGTATATGTTAAATAAATCAAAAACAAATAAGTCCTTAATACTAAGTGAATTACATATTTGAAAGAACTACTTATTTTAATAGATATTTGAAATAATTAATATGTGACAGAGATCAATTGGTTGAGTTTTCACTTTGACAGTTGTCGAAATGTCATAATTTATAAATAATTTTTTGTGTGCTGATTAACTATCACAAATAATTATTGAAATATGCATGGACCTAACTTGAGTTACG
This sequence comes from Agriotes lineatus, assembly GCA_940337035.1. Classification (NCBI taxonomy): domain Eukaryota; kingdom Metazoa; phylum Arthropoda; class Insecta; order Coleoptera; family Elateridae; genus Agriotes; species Agriotes lineatus. The sequence goes on along the minus strand of OW679195.1, from coordinate 76,879,407 downwards.
AGTAGTCATTCTCAGCAAAAGAGAAATAAAATAACATGGAAATTTTATGAAAGGGCATATATCTAACATTAACTTATTAAAATCAAAAGTTATTTCAATACAAGAGCTTCAATAATGGAAAAACTAACTGATTTAATTAAATTGAGTAAACTAACAGCACCGTGAGGAGGTGTATAGCAATATGTATTGATTTCAGACATTTGAGGAAACAATCGGACGTAGACTCATCTCATGGTTAATGTTATGATTTATGATTAACTAAAGTCAATTTTAATTGTCATGGCAGCAATACAGTCGTTTTTTACACATTTCGCTGTACGTAAAGCCGTTTCCCTTTTTTGTTTAATTCAAATATGTGAGTGCTCTAATTAAACCTAAAACGAGATGCGAATATGCAGATGTGATTGTTAAATCATTAGTGACTTTTTTTGGGTCAACACTGTTAAGTAATCTTTTCATAAAAGGATTTCTGTTATGATTAATACAGTGAAGGTGAGATCTATAACAAATGAAAACAAATTTATAATTTCACGATATGTGGTTATGATTGCTTCTTCTGTAAGTCCTTATTCGAGTGGCATATGCTGAAGATGTTGCTATGGTGCTTGAATTTGTTTTTTATCGTATTTTTGGATACTTACTAGAGAACACTCAAATTTCATTATTTGGTTTCTATCTGATCTGCATGAATTCACGAGCTTGTTAGGTGACTATGTAAGGACGAGTAGAATGTGTGTCAGTTGATTACTAAGAATTAATATTACTTGTTGCGCGTTGGAATTATCTGTTCTAATATGGATATAAAAAACCACTAAAATATTTAAGTATAGCTATAACTATTAGATTGGCATCAGTCCTTATATGGGTGTAGTAAAATATTAACCTCATCAGCCTATTAGACTTCAATATTATATGGCTTTGATTTTTTTTAAATATTGAGTCCTCTTCTGTTATATAAAAGTACAATCAGTTGTAAAGGTTTTCCTGCATTATTTATTGACAATATACGTTGGAAGGGTCAACTATGAATCATTCGCACGACTTAACTTCACATGAAACGATATTATCTGCAGCTGATATTCGAGTGATAGCACTTATGAGGTTAATAATCTGAAGTGCTATGATTTCCATGCGAATACATGGCTGTACCACATGCAATAATTATAGTGACGTTATCTTTTCAGCGTTTTTATGGGTTAATGCTAATAATTTAGCATAAAAAATCGTTTTGCACTATAACAATATTAATAAAATAATAAAAAAATGTCTGTGGACAGTTTTACTGCAGTGACCATATTGCGGGGACAAATTACGAAAGTCTGATCCTTTAAATTGTTTACAATCTTGTTTAATTTTACTACACAAAATAGTTAATAACATTAGATAAAAAACCTATGATGACATAACCGCCGATATTACAAAAAGCCTTTCAAAGGTCGAGAACGCAATTGTTTATCAACATACCGTAACAGCGGACGATAAAGCTGCTTTGATTTGCATGAAAAGATCACATGTGAGTTTTGTTTTAGTTTTTAAGCACGTACTGAAATACTACTAGATCTCGCTAAGGCCAATGTCATTGCTAATTCCGAACTCATCTTTCTTTTTCGGGTTGATAAATGACAAATAATCAGGCCCATGCATAGCCGCCTGTTTAATTTTAATGAGCATTTCATTAGCACTATGATGTGAAATGGCCAGTTTCTCTAGTATCTGTGCTCGGTTCCAAATATAGCTCTGTACGTTTAGTACCAGTATGATCAATGTGTTTACACGTGGGTATTACTATATTGATTATTTTTTCTGTTATGAAGAACTGTACCTACCTGTTAATGAGCTGCATGATTTTTCAAGCCAAAAGATTGCTATGGCTATACACCAATTCAAGGGATACAAATTTGAGTTTAACAAATGATTTATGAAATGAAGTAAATTACCATGCGCAGTCAACAAAATAAGAACTATGTTGACATGCAGAGTCCTCTTCTAATTAATAACAATTCTATACACTATAATTAGTACAAGGCAATATAGTCGCGATAAAGCAAAATTTTATATTTTCAGACTTTCCGATCTTGGATAAGGTTTCCGAGAACTCTATCTCAGCGTTTTCAATTATACTTATGATTTTGTCCAAACACATTGTACTGTAACTAATCTTACTAGGGTGGGTTGTAAACACCTTAGCAACTCATAGGTTTTATCGGAGGTAAAATGAAATACACCTTACGCTAGAACGATTTCGGAGACAACGTGAGGTTATGCCACTTGAGTGTAATAAACTACTTTTTGTAAAATAGTGTGCATTTAATTAATTAAATTTAAAGATGTTATTTGTTATTTATTAGATCTAGGGAATACCTGTAAATATGTCATTAATAGTTTAAAATGTTAGGATGTTCAACAGAATCGTTACGTTTGTTTGTGCTGCAGTTGAATTGAGGTCGATTAAGCTGAAATTTTGAATGGTTATAGTTTTCCAGGTAGCAATCATATTCTATAGTTAACTCTGGGTATTGGGGAATGTTTCTTTATGAGTTGTCTCAACTGAACCTGGAAAAACACCCTTAAAATGTATGATGTAATTAAAAAGTTGTATAAGATTAAAAAAGTATGCTATTATATGCAAATGAAGGCGTAGAAAACGATTTTGATATTTATTTAGGCCCATGAAGTGGCCAAATATTTTAAATAGTCGAATTTAGATTGTTGTCATCTGTCAAAATGAAAGAGGCTTGTAATTTCTACAATTTAATTCAGAATGGCTTAAAAATAAGATGTATGTTGCAATAATGTTACTTAAATATTAAAATAAGAGTTAATTATTGAATGATATAACAAGTAAGGCATAAATTAAGCGAATTAGGTCATGGGGCGCTTTAAAACGGTTCTTGCAAAGCAACCAATGTAGTGGTGTTAATTTTAATGTCATTTTCTGTTTAGTTAATTTACGAAATACTTGTTTACTGTATAATTTGAAATCACTTTTAGTGGTAGGGTCTTACTTATCAGCCAATCAAATTAATGCAATAGCATTTGTTTGAAAACAATTTTTAGTTACTATATACGAATTCGCAGAACTGAGAGCATCTCCCTTTTCATATTTTGCCGGTGCGGTGTAAGAAAACATGCTGATGTGTATACCTGAAAATACAAATGATTCGTTTTTATAAAAACTTGGGTAAGAGCTGAGTCGTAAAAATAAGTAAAGGCTTTTGACGCTTACCTGTGCTTGTTTTATTTGCAAGCTGTCAGTCCAAAGCAGCAAGGTTAAAATCAAATAATTGCAACAAGCTAAGGCAATCTGTGATTTAGTAATTATTTTTTTGGTTATCTGCAGAAAGTAAGATGGAATGATAGCAACGAGACAAATTGTAGAGCTACGATTATATAAACCTGGTGTCCAACGCAGAAGATAAAAGGGCTAATAAACAGTTGGCTAGCGATGGATTACAATTTGGAGTGTGCGTTTGATGGGTAGAAGTGAGCAATAGGTAGTGCCAGTGTGTGTTAACGGGAAAATAAGCAAGGTGGGGTTTTGTTTATGCTTTTGAATTTTACTTTTGAGTTGTTTGCGTCAATTTTTGGTTTTTGAGTTAAATAACGAGTTGTGTATTTGAGCGAAGCCACGTCAAAGTTAGTTTCAAATCCTGAGATTAAAATATTTCGAAGTAGTACAAGAGTAATTTTGTGATAATTTGTGTTCGCTTTAACAATTTAAACAAGAGTCGCAAAAAGGTGCATGTTTAAAGCTATAAACCTAATAGTAAGCTAGATATTTAAAAATTCCGTAAATTCAAATAAAAACATGGCTTTATCATCGTAATATTTATGCAAATTTAAAGTTATTTTCACAAGGTTTCTTCTCTTGTGTTGGAATATTTAATAAGTTTAAACAATTTAGCTTATTAACAATCATACGTACAGCGAGGTCAGCTTTCTGACAAAATTTTAAGATCAAAATTGTTGTGATTCTAAGCAAGTGTTAGCCATACAGATGACGACTTAATATAAGAGGTAAATTAGAAGAAAAACAAGAGGAAAGCGAAAAAGAAAGTGCTCCAAAATTAAATTAATAATAGAAAATTAGAAACGAAATCAATTTGTTTGGTATACAGATGTGGGTAACGGAACGTTATTTGGGTATCCATAAACATCGATACTGATCACAAAATTGATAGAATGGACACGAAATTGACCAGTTGTTAAGATTTGTAGTTAATTAGAATTTTCTCTAACACTCCAAGATTCGTTAGTAGGAGTTTCTGCGAATTCTTTCATAAAAATAGACTTAATCATAACTCTCTCGTGTTTTTATGTGAAACCCATTTTTAAATGTAATAGTCTACGTTTATTTAATTATGCTAAAGCTGATACATGCAAAACACAATTGCTATGACCTTATGTGTGTTTATTTTTATTCTGTATTATGTACTTTGCGTGATCGATAGCTTGTGTAACTGGGCAACATCTAACTATATTCTATTCTAGCAAATAATAAATATAGGTACATAACTCATATTTAGTACGAAATTCAATGTGTACATCTTCGTGGGATTTTTTGAGTAAAAAATAAGAAAGAGTAGTACCCATAACATTTAATACAGGGTGTTTCAGAAAATGTGGTAGAAACTTTCACAGCATGTAGATGTCATCAAAATAAGACAAAAATTTCCTATGAACATAGGTCCTCGAGTGCGTCATAAGGGCGCCACAGCCTGAGAAGTTTAATAAACCAATACGGATTTTATTTAATTAAAATACAGGGAGATCAAAAATAAACTTGGTCGAGGGAGTCATTGAAAACAATAAAACTTGTCTAATCCCTAGGATAATTTTTGTTGACATAGAAGTGTCAAATTCTATTTGAAGTTTAAAATTCACTTTATATCTTGTTTAACTTATGCCATTGTTATTTTAGCGTTACCTTTCAAGTTAATTCATAAATTTGTTTAAAATTATATTTTTTTTAATATTTATGTAGCTTATTGGTGGTGGTGGTGAGGCACTAATACCCCATGAAGGAGCTTGGCCTGCAAGGCGGAAGGTTAGAGCTTCCGTATCCTCGCTATGTAGCTTATTAGACTGTGTTAAAGTCACATGATCTTATAATTCAGCTAATTGTAGTTCAGATGTACTTAGTTCTATAAAGTACAGTGTAGACAGTATTTTTCGTGGGTTCCCTTGATCAATTTCATTTTTGATCGCACTGTAGTACCAATAAAGCAAATATTTTTGTAATTTGGTATATCTACGCGATTTTATATTCTGAATTGGATGACATTGAAAAAAGTTGGTGTACTGTTTAGACGGGTAGTTTAAACAAGCATGGGGGGATGCTTTATGTCATGACTTTTTACGGTCAAAATGTTAAATAATAGAAAAGGTTAGATTTGTCATTTCATATGCTCATCATAACGATGAAACAATTTAATATGCTGTCAGATAAAAGAACTCGTATAGCATGTATGAAAACCACCTTCGAACAGCTGTTTCACTAACTTTTTAAGAAAATGTAAATAATATTAGACTGATAGTTTCTAATGTTTCTAATAAAATGGGCAATCCATATTCCAGTAGAATTGAACGACTTATGTTTTTTTACATACCAACATTTCAACTTTCAATGGTCGTAGTTCTGTTAGAACGCATAAGACGCCTTTAAGAGCCTGTGCATGCGAATATTTTATAATGACTTTTTTCCTCCAAAAATCTTGGCCAATCAGAGAGCTAGAAATTCAAAGTTTCAGTCAATCACATGCGAATGACATCGATAATTTTGCACTAGTGCAAATTGTCGATAATTTTGCATTTTTTCACTAACTCAAATTGCCACACGTTCTGAACTATATAAAATTTATTTGGGTTTTGTATATAGATGTGTATTAGAATCGTGATGTTTAGTACCACTTTCTAAGGTCTGACATAAATAAAAATTTATAAAGTTTGTAAAATATAATCCCTAATTTGTAGGTAGCTGCGTAGCTATTTAAAAAAAGTGGTTCTTGACCTTCTGCTTGTCGTAAAATTGATTAAATTGTGAAAAATAATTATGTAACTATAAAAGCAATCTTCTTTATTTCAGATAATAAGAAACCCAGGCGTATAATTAAATACAAAAATATGATTCCTTAATTGTTAAAGCAAATAAAAAGAAAGCATTTTTCATAAAAAATTGTAAACGCAAATTCTTGATTAATAATAAATAATAATAATTGGAACTGTACTAGTTTAAATGTTACGTATAACATTCGCAAACTATATCTGTAAAACTTAGATTACCACCATAACAGGGTCAAAGTTGATGCTTCTGAAGTATGTTAACTGGAATCTAATATTTAAAAATTTTTATTACATTATTGCGATTATAGTGTACAAAAAACTTATAATAATAACATAACGTTAGTAAAAAAATACAACAGTTAATAAATTTAAACAACTCATTTGAATACGAACTTGGTGGGCAACCCATCTAAAAGAAGAATAAGGCACAATTGCTTTACATATCATCCAAGTAAGTTCTTACCAAATCTTTGACTCTACATCTTCACCTTTCGATCATGTGGTATAGAATACGCTCCTGAATTACGTTGGTGGGAGTTGAACAAATTAATGCATCGCACTCATTAAATCTTAGAAAATATTTATCACCATTTCCTCTGCACAATTGGTATTTGCCTCGTTTTCCTTCTATTCGAACTGCTTCACGGGGACGTTTTGGCAAAGATCTTCCAGTTGCTTCAACAGCTATACACGTTGGCTTCTTATACCCTTTGCCATATTTCTTGATATTATTTGTCATCCTTTCAGAGCTGGGCAAATTACTTTAAAAAAGTAATTAATTACTAATTACCAATTACCGCCCAATGAAGTAATTTAATTACCAGGGATTCAATTACTCACACGAAATAGTAATTCAAGTACCAATTACTTAGTAATTGTAATTGTAAACATCAATTACTTTTTCAATTACTTTCAATAAAAATAATTGTCATATAGTTCTATTTAGTAGAACTTTCTTGCAAGTTGCAACTATCATTAGTGTCGTGTCGATTCGTAATCGTAATCTAAAAATGCTTACTTTTTATGTTTTGTTAACTATAGTAACCTACATACTTTAACACTTTTGAAGGTTTTTTTATAATTAAATCTTGTAGCTACATGCACCGTTCATCAAAACCAAAACTTTTTAGTTTGTTTTGATGTAAGATGTAAGTAAATACATCAAGTCAAGGATAACAATTATACAGGGTGTCACAGATTGGTCATAGATTCCTTAGGTTATAATAAACCGATTAAACCTAATATACCTTAGTACAAAGTCCATTCAGTAAGAAGGTATGGGGACTTGGAAGTTCAATTTCAATTTTTTTATTTTTTTATTAATTTCCGAATAGGTTATCACTGTAGTTGAGCTTTTATCACGAATGTGGGTTTAGTTGTCGAGGCCCGTAGGGCCAAAGCAAATAAACCACATGAGGGATAAAAAGGAACTTCTAGTGCCGAAGAGCATATTGTTCTTTTTTTTAATCAAAATCACGAAATTACAACATTTTAACCAACTCTTGTAGGTTATGTTGACGTCAGTTGACGTTTACCTATCACCTAGCCGCCTACAAAAAGTCGTAAAACAATGGATTACTTCACTGCCCATTTCTCATATTTTAATGACGACTTCGACGTTCTTCACTGCTGATTTAAAAAAATAGAAGTTTGTATACCAAGGCACTGAATTGTAACTTTTTATCACGAATGTGGATTTAGTTGCCGAGGCCCGTAGGGCCAATGCAAATAAACTACATGCGGGATAAATAGGAACTTCAGTGCCGAGGGGTACATTATGTTTTTTTTTTAAATCGAGAAATCGTGAAATTTCAACATTTCAACCAACTTTTTTAGGTTATGTTTACGTCTGTTGACGTTTATCTGTCGCCCCGCCACCTATAAAAAGTCGCAAAACAATGGATTACTTTACTGTCGATTTCTCGTATTTTAATGACGATTTTGAATTACTTCACTGCCGATTTAAACAAATACTTTTTTTCCGAATACGAAGAAATGTCGAATTTCATTTTGGCTAGATTTTGTAATGGCATTAGAAAAAACAGCAAGCTGAATGTTATAAAAGTAATTTTTCCATGTTCGTGTAAAATTAATCCACTCCCTTTGCATCGTTCGCTCGTAAATTAAATGCTGAAAAACTCTCACTTTTCTGAACTTGTAGAACAATCTAGGATTTCTTAATTGTTTGACAGCAAAATTCTATTTAGATTTTGTAAAGAACACTACATGGTGATCCAATTGTCGCAACTTGAGCATTTTTTGTTGGCTCCGTTCGAAAAAAAGATGTTTACCCCTTTACATAAAAGTGACATTTTCTGTCGCCTGTAAGGGTTTCCCGAAAATATACGTTTTGTTCCCTGGTCAGTAATAGATTAACTAGCCTCCTGATTTTCATATTTAAATATTTTTGAATGCAGCTGAATACAAAAAATACGCTCATCATAAAATGTAAACGTGTCATATGTATAAATCTGGACTAAAATGTAATTTCCTCCCTTGCATGATTATTGATTACAATACGGCTGATTGAAATAAGAATTGGTACATCAGATACAAAAATAAAAGACATTTGCTCAAGCACGTAACAATGAAGTCATTTTTACATTCAAGAGACCTTTATAATTATCATGTGTTTAAAAAGAAATTACATAAGGGTTGGCCATGGAAAATAAAACTAATACCGACAGCAAGCTTTAGAGACAGGAATCTTTAGAATTTTCAATCACGATATCAGCGTATAATATAAACTTACAATAACAACAAAAGTGATGACAGTTAACGAATTCTAAGGCTTGCTGTTGACATTACTTTTATATTTCATGGCCAATCTTTATGTAATTTCTTTTTGAACACACCGTGTAAGAAACGGGGAAAAATACTTATTTCATAAAATTACTGTCAACGTTTGACAAATGGCGCAGCTTGCTTTCATATTTTTAAATTTCAAAATCTTAACATCTTCAATAATACCTACTAATTTACCAAATTTTTAATATTACCTATTGATTTTAAATTTAGGGCAATAAAATATCTGGAATTACATAAATTGGGTCTACGCACGGTTCTTTTAAGAAAACTAAATGGAATTTTGTGTAAAACCATTACGAAGTCAATATTTGAATTTCTCGTAATTAGCATGGTTTTGTATGTTTCGTCCGTCAACACAGCACCCTATATAACGTAAAAACGTAATGTTGGCTGAGGTAATCGGATTTATAAGAAAGTCACGATTTTTATAAGGCACTATTCCAGATTGTTAATAAGAATCAAACCTAATATGCTGCAGCAGTCCGTATACAAAGCAGCATGTGACCATTACAAAGCAAGAAAGCGATAAAGCATTGGTAATTTACAAATGTTCATTGCAAGAATGCGGTAAACTTATGCGGTGTTTTTATATTGTATTAGTACTATACCCCATACTGCATTTTTGAGTCAACCAGGCGTGGAATTTCGCAATTAGGTACATTTTATTTATGTGTTTTACGCTCTTTAAATGTTACCGGATTTTGGCCGTTTAGTTCAATTACTCATTCAAAAACGTAATTGTCTGAACTTAACGCCTGTTACAGTATAGCCCCCTATGCTAGTACATCATTTAAAAGAAGCAAATTGAAAGGAATAAATAATTATTATGAACCAATATCGTCTAATGGAGCTATTTTAAATTATATTTTTACCCTAGGTATTGTAATCTATAACGTACTTACCGCAAATATAATTTTAGCGTCTTCAACAATAAATATTAGTTTCACTGTTACAACCTACGTATCACATCTACTACATACACGCACTCTTTACTCGTGATTCGTGAACGCGTCGTACAGAATGCAAATGTTGCACAAAAGTTGCTGCTATTCGATTGTCAAAGGAGATCATAAATTAGGCTTGGGGAATACCCTACCCCGATTTGTTTAATATGTAACTTAATAAGACCTTATTGTATTTTTTTTGCGTTCTGCAAATTTAGCACTCAATCGAGGTCAGTAATTGAAATACCACAGAGTAATTCAATTACCTTCAGTAATTTCAATTACCACCTGTAATTCAAATACTTGTAAAGTAATTTAAATACTTCAGAGTAATTTCATTACACAAAAGTAATTGAGTAATTGAATGCAGTAATTAATTACTTTCAAAAAGTAATTTTCAAGTACTTTTTAACAAAAAGGGCAATTTCCAATTACAATTACCGCATTTTGAAAAGTAATTCAATTTCAAGGCAAATACACAAAAAGGAATTTAATTAGTAATTTAATTACAAAGTAATTAATTACTGCCCAGCTCTGCATCCTTTCAATATTTCCTTTCAATAAAATAATTGCAAAATTTCCAGGACCATGTTCCTTTTACTTTTGAGAGGAACTCCATAATTCCGTAATCATGCTATATTTTTGGGTATTTTGCTACACTACAAAATGAAAAATATTAAAACATGAACGTTTTGGAAGACAAATCTACTTTCGTTATCAAAATTAACTAATTAAATATTAAAAATCAAGAAAAACTTAGCTTATTTTATTGAAGATCTAGCACACGACTAACCTCCCCAATAACAGGTTTATTATTTGGTTTTCTTTACATACAACCAGCTGTCAACAATACTTTTATACTTGTTACAGCCCCAATTTTTACAGCTTATTATTTCTTAATCAATTAATTACCTAGCAACTGAGGTCTCATATCGACTTACTACTAGATTCGATTATAATTTTTAAAATATCACAATTTGACAGTTTACTTAAACACATTTTACTGACTCTCTTCAGAAAATACCTTATTTCTTATATTAAATTACACATTGTTTATGTGATTCGTGTAGAAATTTCCTTGTAATCATTTACATGCTTATCTGATCATATTTTCCGGTTTTTACACAATTTGTAATTCAAAATTAATTTTAACAGGTACTAATAATTATTAAGCATTTCACATTTCTATTCAGTTACTAGTCTCATAAATGCTACTTACTCCGAATTTAAGTAAAACAGGTTCACAAAAAATAGTTAACTCTCATCTTGATACATCATTCATCGTTTTATTAAACAGCTTCTTTAATTTATCTAATATGAAGGTTTTTAACGATTAAATCAGAACCAATTCTGTTATTTTTATTTAATTATGTTCAAAACATAGCTGATGAATTAAACAGAACCGCTTGCGAGCACAATATCATAGCAATAAAAAACAAGAGACAATAACTTATTATAAAACGCAATACATATACATGTTGGAGTGTTATAAAATATAACAAACCAAGTTTATAACATTTAATGGTGACTCCCACGTGATCTGAACACGCAACCTACTGAGAAAATGGCAACTTTACTCACGCATTTGAGTGAAGAAAGTGAGTACTTTCCGCAACGGAGCAGGAAAAATATATAAAAGATTATTTCTAGATGTGAATTAAATAGGGCCAAATATATATTCTTCTTAAAATGGAATTTCGGAAAGTCGCACTTTCACTCTGATGATGCAAGCTGCAAGGTCTTGCGAAACGTTAGTGAATATGGATGTACAAACAGCAAAACGGTCAAATCTGCCTAAGTATCCTCGTTCTCAAGATACTCAAACAACACGAGCCACCAAAGAGCATGGCCATCGCGCTGGTTTTTGCTCGACTGTTTGTCGGGAAGAAGCAAGGGATGGGTCTACACGAGCTCGAATTCACTCTGGAATAGATCTACAATATTCAATACAAAATGCCATTTCCTCAATAGAAGTAGCCTGTCTGTGCTACTTGAAGATGATACAGTAGAATAAAAAGATTTTGTATGATAGTTAAGCATAGTAATAAGCAATTATTTTAAATACAAGTTTAGCGTGTGGCTTCATTCAAACGTAAATAAATAAAATACATGAACAATAACCAATTTAATACTCAAACTTATACAGATATAAAAATGTAGAAACAACCATAGTAAACGCTAACACGATTACTCATGTAGTGGGAGCTGTCCAACGACAATGAGCAGTTTTGGCTGTCGAAATTTTCCGAGGGACTACTATGTCCGTGAACGGCTCCAAGGTATTTGCTACAGAGAAAACACAAATTAAAAAAAACAGTTGAACATTCCAAGCCTAGCATTGCTAGACGAACGAACTACCGTACAGCATTAAAAGTGTTTGCTTAACATTTATATTTTTTATTTATCTGCCAATTGCTTTTTGTTTCTTACGAAATAGGAGGCTGGTTCTTCAGACATTCTGATTCTACTTTTTTTATTCTTTATTGGAAGTTAAATTTTAAAATTCCGAAAAAACGCACATACGGAAAAACATACAAAGAGGTTTTCCCGCTATTATGGTGTGTAGGATAGAAGGCACGATTTAGTTTAATATACCAATGGTTTGGTAAACTCTATTGGACAGTTTCAGCAGAAAATACAATGCCTGATTAATGGAAGCACTTTTGGATGTACTCGAAACACCACCTTCATATAACATTTTCGACCCAAATTTTAATTTTTTCTGGTGTACAATATGATTGTTCCTCTAACAGACAGTTGAATTTAGTATTTCATAATGGCGATGCAGAACAAAATCCAGGAATATCTGCTTTGGTACACCAGATTAGAGGTTCAAAAACAATGGTAGTTAGAAAGTTCGCTTGAGTCACAGTTAAATATTTAATCCATTATAAACAGATTGAAAATGTTTTGAAATTTTATGTGTAATGTCTAATGTCTAGTTAGTAACTAAACAGCTCAAATGTCACGCGATAGTGGCAAAGCAATTTTGAATAGTAAGTATACAGAAAAACTTAAAAAAGTCACACAACAAGTAATGTATATACACAACACAGAGGGGTGTAGGTTTAAAGTTAATTAGGTATTTAAGTATATTGCTTAAATCTTCCACGGCTCTTCCGAAATTCATTGTCACGTCAGTTATCATCACAATCATCATTATAATATCCGCACTTCCTCGACAAAAGGTATTGCACAAATGTAATAGTGATTTATGCTACAAGAGATGTAAGTAGCATTTACCACGCAAGGGCTAACAAGAGAGTCCAAGACTGGTAAGGATACGCGAGTGGCATATTACATTTTTCCACTCTCGCCAATTAAAAATAAAAAAATATAAATAAAAAATAAAAATTTTAGATTTTGCTCAAGTATAAAATGTATTTTTTTGGCTTAGCGCCCTAGGGAAAGTAAATATCAACTTACATCCCGTTGCTAATAGCAACCATAACTTGTTTAGTACTTCCATCAAATTAGTGTCATAATAGTGTACTTACAATGTAGGGAGTGGAAAATAGCTATTTATATATATCTAGGGAGCATTAAACACACAAGGGAGGAAATAACCTGAAACATTTTTTTGGCTGCGCTTAATTGTTTCGCCATTTACCAATTTAGTTCAGGCCTAACCTGTATATTTTTATTTGAATTATAATCCATTGCATTTCTAATTCTTAAATTTTCCAAACCAGCGCATTTTATACCTCTATTGAGTTCCTATCGTTCTCACGATGCCCTTTTGACCCGCTCTATTTGTTATCGCTGGCCGTTGGAATGCGTCCTTTTCGCCCCGGCCGACGCGTTTGGCGCGGCTGAGGTTTGATGATTTTATTAGTCAAGAGTACGTGCGCTCAACCAATTTTAATAGAATTTTATTTCCAAGGGCTGACTATAATCAGGTACGATAGCGTTTTTCTGTTTACTATTCTCCTATTAATTGCATTTATTTAGCTCTTAACCGACAGTTTCACTCGATGGTTTTAAAATCAGCTCTTATCCGATAATTTTGGACCTGGAGGCTAGTGTCCTGTCTCATTAAAGAACGTTATCTGCCTTCAGCGTCGATGCTGCCAAGAGCAAAACGTTCGACCTTTTTGTCAGATTTCCCTGGCAAGGCGTAGCATCACGTTAGGTGTTGATTCAGCTGAATAATCTGCAGTAGCTACCCTTTGACAGCGCGGTTTCTAGGAATTATTGAGCCCCGAAGGTTAGTGATTTCGGTTAATTGTGGACAGTTACGCGGGCTGGTTATACCATAAATTCAGTTTATTGAAAATCTAATAGCTCATTAAATCTGTACAGTTAATTAAATTTAGCAGTTAAAGCTACTGATTTTTATATGTATTCTATACCTCTTGTGAAAGGAACACCCACGTTTTTGCTTTCAACAGTCTAGACAGAAAGGTTTTTTTAAATGGCAGCGATATGCATATCACTCGATTTACATTGCAATTACAATTAATTTAACGACCCACCAAAGGGGTTATTTGTATTAATGCGTGTGGCCACCTTTATTTAGCTGGCGTGTAGTTCAGCAAATTTTCGAATACACTACAAATTACACAAATTACCTTTGTTGACTACGACATTGATTTTAATATTTATATTGCATTACTTTTGACCACCATCGTTTTATTTTTTTAAAATATTTAGTAAACCTTATCAAATAGTAGTTGGTTGATTATTATCGGAATCATCTTATGATTCCTGGCGCCCACTTTTTTGTTTTGAAGCATCTCCAGGGTGGTACAGTTGATAAGAATCTACGATCCAAGGCCGCGAAATTGAGCTAGTTCGACCTACGCGGTAAGTGTCGGGAAATTCTTGTATTTGCCGTGTAGTAAGCGCAGCAAGCAGGTTGATCTGCGGTCTTTTGCTATAACCGCAGGTCAGCTTCTTTGTTGTGTCAAACCCTTTGCTTCAGTGATTGGCATTTTGTCTGATTTTTTAATCAACATAGCGTTGTAAAGCTTTGGTGTGCTATCCATGATAACATAAACGCAATTGTGGGAGGTAACAAATATTGGCTCTCGCCGGGAGTTAATAAAATTTGCCTCCTGCTGGTTGGAAATTAAGCTTTGTTTCCTAAAACTAAGGCGCAAAAACCAACTTTCTATACAGTGAAAAAATATATTTCCTAGTCCAAAATTAGCAGTTATTTTTCTTCATAAAGGAGACTTCTCAATCTTCCACATCTTGCCAGTATTTCAGTAAGCTGCCTTTTCGTATATTTTGGGACTATTTCGCGTTTTCTGTACTTTAAGCCCGTGTCCTTCAAATTACTTCCCATAGTAAAACTCCAAATTTTCGACCAGCGTTTATATGATATCAAGGGATTTATTTTCTTTACATACCTTGCATACCCAATTTCAACTTTCTATCCCAAATGTTTTTATTTATTTAAGAAAAGAAGAAACATTTTTCGTACTTTAATGAGTTATGGAAACGGTATACTTTTTCATAGAGAAGTTTTCCTAATAATGACATGTAAAGTGTCACTTTTCAAAACTGACTGAAGTTTCGGAACGGCACACTTTCGTAACTAGTTATGAATTAAAATATTTCACAACTAGCGATGAAAAGTACATCAATTGACAAGCAAAAGAGCGAAAGCATACTTACTTCATTTTCAATACATTGACATTTATTTGACATGACATTTTTGTTTGTTTGTTTGTTAATGGACAAGGTCTAAGCATGCAGAGTACCATGTACCTTAGACACAGACTACTTTGGTCGTATGGTCAAAGTCCTACTTAGAATTTTGCCGAGACTAAGGAGTTCCAACCCTAGCAAGGGATCTTTTACATGCTACACATCGTAGTAACATGGGACCCACGGCTTTACATCACTTCCGAATGATGGCATTCTGTAGAGGCTTTCATCTGCAGTTTTTATTTTTGAAAACCTCACCGGGACCGGGAATCGAACTTACGACCCTTAGATCAGTAGTCAGGATCCTTACCACTGAGCTACCGACCCCGGCTACATGAAATTTTTAATTTAGCGGTTTAAGGTTTAAAGAACGATGTTTTTTCAAAATTAGAAACAATCAAACACGTTAGGAAATGCGATTTTGTGTAATTGTGGCACAAAATGACGCATTTTCTAATTGGTTTTATAAATAGCTATTAATCTTTTTATTTTGACTCCAGAAATATTTGTGACACGTTTTTAGGGACACTATGTATAATAAGTAAAATAAAAGGAGATGAAGAGTATAGAAATTATATAAAAAACGTAGTTCATAAAATAAAATAAGAATATGAACTATTTGAAGTTAGAATTTGAGATAACAACGGAAATTGTATAATAAATTTATTATAAGAAAATCGCTAAAATGTATTATATTCCTCTGAGTACGTGTAAGATTAGAAAAAAAAACCATTTGGCGATTTGGTATATTTACTTTCAACCATGCATATGCAACAATATGCGATTTTATTGATTTCTTAATTTAACAAATATACAAATTATCATCTACTATAGACGCTTATTCTGATAGAAAAGTTCCTATCATAGAGACGAAAAATGAAAAATATGGTAGGGTTTAGACATTTATCGAAAAGAGCATGTGGAAGGGACAGAATAATTTTACGAATAATATTAATGCAGCATATAATAATTTCAGAAGACGATGCAATTAAAAAAGTACTATAAATTTCAGTGTGGAATACAGTGTGTCCAACTTAAGAGAGCCGTCGGTCCCGGTTGTCATTCCTACCACAAGCCATACGATATAAAAACAAATAAATCTTTTTTAATTTTTATTAGATTTGAACCAAACTTTCCTGAAACATAGAACATTTGTGATACCAAAACAAATAGAAAATATCCAAAAATCATATTTAGGATTTTCACGTCCAAAGTTTTACTAATAAAAGTTGTTCAAAATTACCCAAATCTTAAATCCAAAGTTTAATTTTATTGTGATTTTTTATTTAAAAATATTTTTTCACAAATTACAAATAAATACAGTTCAAAATAATTAAAGATCATTTGCTAACCCATTAAGATATTTTTTATTTTCGTTTTATACTAAATTTCAGTATTTTTAAATTTTGATCAATCGGATTTAAGATGTTTGGGTAACTTTTATTAGCGGAATTTTTCGATTAAAAATGCCTAGGATTTTTAAAATTTTTCTATTTATTTTATTATCTAGAACAAAAAAGACTTTTACGTTCAGCAAGTTTTCATTAAAGAAGAGGTCCCAATGTAGACAAAATTTTCTTTGAGTTTCCGCTATCGTGGAGCTGTGCAGTTTTCGAAAAAACGTTTGATACTCCATTGCGAAATTATTTTGCATTCTCGAATGTTTTTTTTGCTCGCGATGCTCGCAAAATGCAAAAGTAGCATTTCGCATCTAGAATCAAAAATGACTATAAAAACATGATAAAATTAAGAAATGTTCCCCTCTTCTTTTGAAGCTACCAGTATCTCTATGCTTCACAGCGGCTTTCTGTGTCACAGATTTGTTTGTGTTCAAAGTTCTAGCCACACCTCTTTGAGATCTCATCGAAGGTGAAATGACGTCTAGGTATATTTTAGATAAAGAATATAAAAAAATCATAATTTTTTTGAAAATGCCATAGAGAAAGCTATCAGTTTTTGTAAATTAAAATTAGTTTTAAATGCTTTAAATAAACTGACCAGGGTAGTTCTGTTCGTATTTACGAACAAAGTCCGTTGTTTGTCGTTTGGTTTTCATGACATAATAATTAAATAACGTAGAAAAACAAAAAATTTAATTCTATTGTTTTTGTAAAATTCTTTAAAATTTTATCGGTGCTTCCTTAATTTTGTCCAGAAGTGTATTTTGCAAGATCGGATAAAAGATTAGCAAGTTTATTTTTTAGAATTTTGTGACAATAATTGTTATTTAAAAAAATAGTACGTTTCTTAAGCGACATGCATTTCTGTTTTTTTACAAAAGAAGTTGTTGTAGTATAGGTAATATTTTGATATAAAAAAACACTTCTTCGAAAGCCATTTAACTAAATCGGTCTCTGAAAAATATTACTTACTGAATATATTTTATGAAACGACGATTTCAAACGTATTGTCCAAACAAATAGAAAGTTGTACTTATTTATTTTTTCACAAAATTAAATAAATTTTAGCTTTTATATTAATTTAAGAAAAACAATAGTTTACAATTTTTCAACACAACTAAGTAAACTCTCAAGAATAAAGTGACTTAAAGGCACATCAAGAACTGCTCTTCAAACCAATATTGAATATGATGTAGCGTAAACAACTGGTAACCTACCCAAATTTACACACACATAGATACAAAAATGTTACTGCTCACACTGAAGGGGCACTATACAGGCACACTGTTAAAAAAATTATACACGACCGCAATCTCCCAGATATCATGTACCAAACAGCTGTTAAGCACAACAAGGAATTTTTTTTTGGTGCGATTAGTGTTGTGATGTTATGGGAGATAACTAGTTACTTGACGTACGCAACTAATCAGCCCAACCTTTATAGCCCCAATTATAGAATTTCTTTCCTACGCCTGATATAATTACTCTACCTCAATGAAGCACGTGGCCCTACTATTTGCAAATCGGAGATTGCCGACTGACCTTTTTATCGCACCGCAGCTTTAATCGCTTTGGTTCAACACACTTGTTGCACCTTAAAAAATCTTGACGTTCATCACGTGAAGCTAATCAGTTATTCAATGCTCTTCTTTCGGGGTACCTTGTAATAGGTCATTTCAAGGTCCAAAATATAATTTGAGGTGATTCCTTTGCCTAAAAAGATTTTTAAAGCAATTTTTATGTATTTACATATACCTATAAGCATCACTTGGGTATATAAGCTTGACAAGTAAATAGAAAGTAAATAGGAGTAATATACAGTATTAAATCAGATTTTGATTTATTAGAATTATAAGCGTTGTAGGTGTGATTCTTTCAAAAGATTCGAGTGTCACGAGAAGTTCTGGGTAAGTCCTAACAAATGCTAAAATTGCTATGAATAAAAAATCAAAACAGCAAAAAGTTTATAGAAAAACAGTACTAATTAACAAAGCAGTGCCAAAGGGCAAGATCGTCAAATAGAAATAACAGGAATAGCTAAAGTTATCTACTGGGTTACAAACATAGAAGAATCTTGCGGTCTTCTTTCTATTCATGACCAGACGGGTGTGCATTATTACAGCAAAAAGAGACCATCAATTACGTGTTTTTTGGAACGGTCTGATGATTCGCCGGCGTTTTAGTGCCGCAGGCAATTCCTATGCGTAGACAAGGTTGTCAAATCATAAATTGTTTGGTAGTTTGAAAAGCTCGCCCAAAATTTATTTTTTAGCTCGGCGTTTGTTTTTCTGAAATTCAGGTACACACTGCCACCTAAATGTTTAGATTTGGGGCGACCAGTAAAATGAAGAGTTGGTTATGGTTGAAAATGGTTCCCTCTAAAAGTCCTTTAGAATTCATTTATAGTAATTAATCCAAATCACATAAGTTTTATAATTTTAAATATTATTAATAATAATACAAGTTAAAATGTTATCGCTTCTGTTTATATTAAATTGCTGAACACCAACACCCAGGGCTGGCGCTAGACTTTTTGCCGCTACAGGCAAGATTTTTTTTGCCGCCCTAGTAATAAAAGAAAAAAAACGGATTTTTTTGTATGTATTATAAAAACTAATAATACGAGTACAATAGATATTAGTACAAAGATTTATTAATTATTCATTCGTAAATATAATATTAAAACATCTGGTGTGATAGACTCACATAACTTCCTTTTACAGTTATCTTATAATTAGGCAAATATTTGATTTTTAATTTTTCAAAAATCTTCAAAAATTGCAAATTCTACAAAAACGGTACAAAATAGAGCATTAGATCAAGAGACAAATTTTATCTAGAATTTCAAGCTGAATTCAAAAATGTAATAATATATAGGGTGTTCTACTTAAAATAGTAGTTAATACAAAAAATAGAAAAAGAAACAAAAGAAACCCCATTTTAGAGGTATTCAACTGGAAAATCACCTATCTCAAATTAATGCACATTAAAAATGTAATAAGAATGTAAAGTTTGAAAAAAATCGTTAGACCTACTTCCGGTTATGCGATTTTCTTCAAAAGCTGGTTGTCGCATCTACATAGTACACAAAACTTATATATGAAGTTTTAACGCCACACCTCTTTTCGTTTTTGAGATATTCTGTTCACAGACAGACCAATGAACAAAAATATGTTTTTTACTTCCTTTTACTATAAAGGAAGTATTGGATTCACCCCAAAAATTCGAAATTGAGTTTTCAACGGATCTTCACGTTTTAGAGTCCCCTGATCCCAAAAAACATATTTTTTTTCATTGGTCTGTCTGTCTGTTTGTGTGTCTGTGTGTGTGTCTGTGTGTCTGTCTGTGAACAGAATATCTCAAAACGAAAAGAGGTATGGCGTTGAAACTTCATATATAAGTTTTGTGTACTATGTAGATCAGACAGCAAGCTTTTGAAGAAAATCGCATAACCGGAAGTAGGTGTTTACTCTTGTGATTTTTCAGTTTTTTTCGATTTTTTCAAAAACGGCTCTAACGATTTTTTTAAACTTTACATTTTTCCTACATTTTTAATGTGTATTGATGTGAGATAGGTGATTTTCCAGTTGAATACTTCTAAAGTGGGTTTCTTTTGTTTTTTTTCTATTTTTTTTATTAACTCCTATTTTAAATAAAACACCCGGTATATTATTACATTTTTGAATTCACCTTAAAATTCTAGAGAAAATTTTTCTCTTCAACTAACACTCGATTTTGTACTGTTTTTGTAGAATTTGTAATTTTTGAAAATTTTTAACAAATGGTTAAAAATTAAAAATGAAATTTTTGACTAATTATAAGATCACTGTAAAAGGAAGTTGTGTGAGTGTATCACACCAGGTTTTTTATTATACCTGCATTAGAATTGCCTATTAAAGCACGCCTGAGCATGCGAAAACAGGCGATTAAAGCACGCCTAGCTTTAAAGGTTGTCAAGGAAACAAGATATATAGGTAAAATTATAATTTCATCGCTATCTTTATTTTGCTGACACGACTGAATGCAACAACGGACGTGGACGCGACAAAAACGCAAACAATTCTCGTAACTATAGTAGCAATATTATTATGCCCTCTCGATTTATCACGACAAAAAGTATTTCCAAGTTTTTAGTGCTTAATTTATTTCCAGTATTGCAGGTATAATAAAAAATAGCGTAAAGTATTCGTGGATAACTGGTCTTTAAAGCACTTGCTCTATTTCGATCACTCCGGCTACGCCGTCGTGCTCGAAAACTCGCGCGTGTTTTAAAGACCTTGTTATCCACTCATACTTTAATATACTATTTTGGTTCAGGGGACTCTAAAACGTGAAGATATGGTGAAAACTCAAATTCGAATTTTGGGGGTGAATCCAATACTTCCTTTATTGTACTCAGTACTCAGTGTGTACAAGTAGTGATCACCGATTAGTAAAAGCCCTATTTACAATAGACCTGAAATTGGAAAGGAAGAATATGGTGAAAGGTCAGAACAAAATGTTTCCAACCACAGTCATCTTGGAAAATTGGAAAATTCAGAATAAACTGAAACGTAAACTCGAACCATTAAACTCCTTGAAATGCATGTAATAGCCCAGCTGTCCGAAAAGGTCATATCCAGTATTTAAGCTGCCGCCAAGAGTTTTCCTTTAAAAAACAGAAAGTAAATAAATCCAATACTGAAAGGAAGAAGAAAGTGGCACACGGGAATATGAAACATTAAACAAAATCATAAAGAGAGAAACAAGGTAAGATGTAAGGAAATATAACACAAAGCTTATCGTTAACGCCATGGAAAAAAACAAAAATATGAAATGAACATATTAGAAAAACCAGACAAAAGAAGAAATAAAATAAAAGAAAAAAAAGTTATAAGCTGCAGAACAATACAAATTTCGGATACAAGGAAAAGAAAAAAAAACTAGAGAGTAAATGGAAAGAATTCAAAGAGAATGTATTAACAGCAACAGAGGAGAGCTGCGAAACAACGAATACAAATATAAAGAGAACAGAATAGTGTAGTAAGGAGCTACAAAAAAGAGTAAGAGGGAAAAAAGAGAAATGGAGAAGATACTTGAGCACAAAAATGTTAAAAAATTACGACAAATATAAAGAAAAGAGAAAAGACGCAAAGGAAGCAGTGAAAGAAGCGAACAGAGAATCATGAAGCAAGTTTGGGCAAAGTATGGATGATAACTTCAGGAACAACCAAAAATTGTTCTATGGTAAGCTAAGACGACTACGTCAGAAAAAAGAATATAGTATGAAAACGTGAAAGATAAAATTTAAGTTGTGAAAATTGACATTTAGTAATTTAACATACTAGTTTATGGAGATAAATTATGTCAATAACATTTTGAAAATATGTGTTATATTATTAATGCATGATTTTCACTATTGGAATAGTAAAAAAACCAATAAGTCGTGACATGTTTAATATTTAAAACTTTTAAAAATTACAAGACGTTTCGCAACTTATGGTTGCATCGTCAGTTGTTAAAAATATATAGTTTAAATATTACATTTCTGAAAGGAAAAACACAGATTAGCGAATACATTCACCTGAATAAACCTTGCATACTTACATAACGATATTATATAGTTGAAATTTGACATTGTGTTGAATTAATTACGACTTTTTTGATTATGAAGTTTTCATTTTAGTTTTTATGTTAAAATTTTATATGGTTAATATGTTGATTAAATTAATTTATTTTAATAAATGACAGAAAATGCACACCTAAACGGGCGAACACTGTGCAATGAAAATTTTAAATATAAAGTTAACATTCGGTATTAGCATAGTAGAATGCAGAAGGTAAATGAATTTTAGATAAATGCATGCAAATCTGTAAAAAACTGTTTATTGCCAAAGTTTCTACTTTTGAAAAATTCACATATTACTATTCAAAATCATAAATATAAAAATCATTTTTTAGAGATTCAAAATAGAACTGCAATGAAAAATTTAACTTTAATAATAAAAGACAATTATAGCTATTTAAACACTTAAAAAAAACTTAAAAAAATGCAGGATTGTTTCAATAATTTTACTAATAAAAATGTAGTCATAAATTTCCTAGCAACTAAAATAAAGCAGAATTTAAATTTTTAGAACTGTATTACACATAAAGTTAAATAAAAAAATTGACCAACTCTTTAGAAACAACCAATCGTATTGTAGTAAAGGCAATCAAACATACTCAAATGTTTTAAAATTAAATCATCCTTTGAACACCATTTTATCAAATAATGAAAACCCAAATAATTTCATTCATAACTTAACTGACATAAAAATTCCTGAAAACGTTAATAATATTTTAAAATTAGGTCCAAAATTTAATCATTGTAATCCTAAAAACAAATTACCGATCGAAAATATAATTTGTAATATTAAAAACAGAATTCTTGTTTAACACAAATTGAACAAAATGCTAACATTTGCAATATTTTAACTAATTTTAAACATAATAAAGATAACCAACAAACTCTTACTTTCGCACAATTGCAATACAACAAGGAACTCACTAAATATATAAATGAAACAAAAAACTGTTTAAACAATAATAAATAGCTAATTGTTGTAACTTCTGCAGACAAAACACAAAAGACAGTTATAATGACTAAATCTGATTACCATGAAAAAATGACTGTTTTATTGAGCGATGAAAATACATATAAAAAATCTGGTGTGATACACTCACACAACTTCCTTTTACAGTGTTCTTATAATTAGTCAAAAATTTCATTTTTAATTTTAACCATTTGTCAAAAATTTTCAAAAATTACAAATACTACAAAAACGGTACAAAATAGAGCGTTAGTTGAAGAGACAAATTTTTTCTAGAATTTTAAGGTGAATTCAAAAATGTAATAATATACCGGGTGTTTTATTTAAAATAGGAGTTAATAAAAAAAATGGAAAAAAAACAAAAGAAACCCACTTTAGAAGTATTCAACTGGAAAATCATTTATTTCACATCAATACACATTAAAAATGTAGTAAAAATGTAAAGTTTAAAAAAAATCGTTAGAGCCGTTTTTGAAAAAATCGAAAAAAACTGAAAAATCACAAGAGTAAACACCTACTTCCGGTTATGCGATTTTCTTCAAAAGCTTGCTGTCTCATCTATATAGTACACAAAACTTATATATGAAGTTTCAACGCCATACCTCTTTTCGCTTTTGAGATATTCTGTTCACAGACAGACACACAGACAGACAGACAGACACACAGACAGACAGACCAATGAAAAAAAATATGTTTTTTTGGGATCAGGGGACTCTAAAACGTGAAGATCTGTTGAAAACTCAATTTCGAATTTTTGGGGTGAATTCAATACTTCCTTTATAGTAAAAGGAAGTAAAAAGAACTTAAATATCCTACCTTAATCATTCAAAATAAAAACAACAAAATAATTAAAAATTTATTTAACAAAAAATGCATTGATAATATTATATATAAAACTTTAATTTCACATAATGGTCTTCCTCCTAAAATAGACGGATTGCCAAAATTACATAAAGACAATATACCATTAAGACCTATTGTGGCATCTTATATGAGTCCAAACTACAATCTATCAAAATTTCTGTCAAACATTTTAACTAATGTAACATCGCTTAATAAATTCAGCATTCACGACTCATGGAAATTCAAAGAACATACATATAAACAATACCAAACTTAACCATAACCATACTCTTTTTTCATTAGATGTAGTCTCTCTATATACAAACATACCGATTGATCTTGCTTTAAATACTATAAAAAATAGCTGGAATAGAATTAGAAAACATACTAACATTCCACTAAATGAGTTTATTCAAGCTGTAGAATTTGTCTTAAATACCACTTATTTTACATACAATAACACAATTTATTCACAAACTTTTGGTTGTGCAATGGGTTCACCTATATCTTCAACAATTGCTAATCTCGTATTAGAAGATATAGAGACAAAAATTCTTAGTTTAAATTCCAATTTATCTCTTTATTTAAGATACGTAGACGACATCATAATGGCAACAGACCCTCTGTCTAAACAAACAATTTTTTTTCAATCTCTTTAATAAAGTACACCCCAGACTAAAATTGACAATTGAAAATGAGGATTCCAATGCCTCATTAAACTTTTTAGACCTTACGTTATTCAGACAACCAAATGGGTTAATTTTAACAAATTGGTACCGCAAAAGCATAAAAACAAATAGATACTTAAATTTTAATTCTAATACAACAATCAAATATAAAATTAGTGTTATAAACAATTTAGTTGACAGAGCAATTCAATTATCCTCTAAACAGTTTCACAATAAAAATTTAGAATTAATTACTAATATTTTAGTTATAAATGATTATCCTATTGATTTTACTAAAAAACAAATTAACTACCGAATAAATAAAAATAAAAACCAACACAAACTTAATCAATCTATAAATGTACAGCCTAACTGCATTGGCAACGAATTTAATATTTCAAACACGTCATCACAAAACAAATGTGTATCAATTCAAATTCCTAAACTTGCTGAAAATATAAATTTGAACTTAAAAAATATTGACACTCCACTTATATAGGTCAAACTAAGCAATTATTAAAAAACAGAATTAGACAACATAAATATTCTGTTAAAATTAACAAAATATCACCCTCTTCCACTAAAACTGCGTTAACCGATCAACACCAACAAAAATTTAACTTTAATACACCTACTATCTTACATAAAGAGAGTAATTTAAAAAAACGCTTTTGCATAGAAATGACAAAATAGCCCTACAACTACTAATTATAAAACAGATATAGACAATCTAAGTTCAATTTACCATAACCTTTTTAAATAAGTAACTCTTGTAATTACATTTCTCAAAAATTTTCACATTTTAACAACCCATAATTTTTCATAATGTCAGTCTTTAAAACTTTTAAAATGCAAGTTAATACAACCCTGTCAAAATTAATAGCAAGCTACATATTCTCATACCGACTGCGCAGGATGATAACAAATTAAGGAAACAACCTTGCATGCATTTATCTAAAATTCACTCATTTTCTGCATTCCACTATGCTAATACCGAATGTTAGCTTTAATTATATTTAAAATTTTCATTGCACAGTGTTCACCCCTTTAGGGGTGCATTTTCTGTCATTTATTAAAATAAATTAATTTAAATGTCATTTTAACCATATAAAATTTTAACAAAAACTAAAATGAAAACTTCATAATTAAAAAAGTCGTAATTAATTCAACACAAAGTCAAATTTCAACTATATAATATCGTTATGTAAGTATGCAGGTTTTATTGAGGTGAATGTATTCGCTAATCTGTGTTTTTTCTTTCAGAAATGTAATCCCAATATTTAAACTATATATTTTTAACAACATAAGTTGCAAAACGTCTTGTAATTTTTAAAAGTTTTAAATATTAAACATGTTACGACTTATTGATTTGTTATTAATCCAATAGTCAAAATCATGCATTAATAATATATCACATATTTTCAAAATTTTATTGACATAATTTATCTCTATAAACTATTATCTGAAAGATAAAAATGGTAACATATCACGAATGAGAATAAAATAGTTGAAAGATGGCGACAATGCTTTAGAGAACTATTAGAAGCAAACTAAGAGTATGAAGTAATAGAAGAAGAGGAAACCCACGAAGAGCAAGAAGCCCTACCAATAACAACAGAAGAAATAGCAAACATAAAATTGGGAAAATCTTCAAAAATTGACGACATTACACCTGAAATGATCAAATATATGGATGAATCAGGAAAATAGGCCCTAAGAAGATTACTGAACATTATAATTAAGGAAAATAAGAAAGTACCAAGAGAATGGAAGGTAGGTGTTACACTACCACTATATGTATAAAAAGGGAGATAAAATAAAATGCATAAACTACAGAGGGATAACACTGATGAGCTTATTAGCCAAAATATTAACTGGGATAATAGAAAAAAGATAATACATTGAAGGAGACACAGTATGGATTAAAAAAAGGAATGAGTAAACAGAATCCAACTTTTATATTACGCCAAGCGATAGAGAAGGCCATAAACAAAAACAAAGAAATGCATATAGAATTCGTAGAAAGGGCTTTCGATAGAATTAAAAGAAAAGATGTCTGGGAAATCCTATAAATAAAAGAAATAGACAACGCAACAATAGACATAATCAAAGGTATGTATGAAAAAACATATAACATCGTAAGAACACAGAACGAGGAATCGCGAGAATTTGAAACCACAGAAGGCCTAAAACAGGGATGTGGTCTGAGCCCACGTTGGTTCTCAAGTGTGGTGGACAAGTCTATAAAGAAGGCAAAACAAGAAATGAGACCATTACATCTAGGTTTTTTAGGAAATTCAACAAATCAAACTAACAGAACTACTATTTTCAGATGATATCGCAATAATAGCCGATTCAGAAGGCAACCTATAGCATAATATGAACCTACTAAAAGAAGAAATGAAGAAAATTAACATGAAAATAAACGCACGGAAAACAAAAACTATGATAATAGCAACAATAGATAAAACACACCACATCACTTTAGACGGGCACAGTATTGAATAAGTGAACCACTCCAAGTAATTAGGAACTGTAGAAGCAAACGCCAAACAAAATAATACAGTGAATGATAAAATAATAAAAGTTGGCAAATTATACAATGCACTAAAAACAACATTCTTTGGAAAAAGCGAAGTATCGAAGGAAGTTAAAACACCAGTGGTACAAAAAGTAGTGACACCAGCATTGGGAAAATATGGACACTCGGAAACAGAAACAAACGCAGAATAAAAGCAGTGAAAATGAGGTTGCTAAGAAAATACAGGAAAACAAGGAGAGACAGAATTAGAAATGAAGTCTTCAGAGAACACTTAAACACACGCAGACTGTACACGCGAAAGTACTGGGAAACAACAGAAGGGGTAGACCAAGGAAAATCCGGCAAGAAGAAGTGAAAAGAGCAGCAGAAGAGGGAAGGATCCAATGGAAGGAGTTGAAAGAGCTAGTCTAGGGCAGAAAAGAGTAGAAGAAGAAAATTAACTCAACTCAATAGTCATATGGTAGAAAGACTCCGGATTAAGTAAGTAAGTACTTTAATCGTCGACTATACCAAATCCCCAAGCCAACAACAAAGACTGGTTCTAATTACTGGTTCCCAAGAAATTCCTGAGATGAGCCGGAGTGAATTAGAAACTGCTTTAAAGCAAATAAAAAATAATAAATCTCTAGGCGAAGGTAAAATGACTTCCGACATTCTAAAAATGGGAGAAAACGAACTCTCTGAAGCAATAAGGGTACTGCTTAATAAATGTATGAAAAAAGAAACAATACCTGTATACTAGAACATAGCGAGGTCATACTTCTGTTTAAACAAGGCGATCACGAAGATCTATCTTCCAAATAGCTTATTAGCACATTTATACAAGCTTCTTTCTAAAATCTTCACGAACTGGCTAACAAACAATTCGACATAGGCTATATCATGGTTTTCGCAAGGGTTTCGGAACAAAATATCCAAACTCTTCACTTGATAATAGAAAAAATAACCGAGTACTACGTTGGTATTCACTTAGCTTTTATCGACTACAAGAAAGTTTTCGACTCCCTAGAACAATAAGCAAGCATGGAATCCTTCAAATTAATATATGGAATAGCAACAATGTCAATTAAATTAGATAAATATTTGAAAACGGACTGGTAGAAAAAAATTGTAATGGATGATGACACATATTTACAGCATTTACAATTTTTAGATCATGGACTGAAGATCCATGATTGAACAACTTAATCAAGTTTCGCGAAAAGTAGTACTTGAAGTGAACATAAAAACAACAAAACTTCTTAACTCATACGTAAAATATAAAAATAAAGAGCAAAATCTAAGAAATTGAAGACGTGTAGGAATATGGAGTTGGGCCGAATTTAGAAAGTTATACTAAAGAATAGGGATGTTCCCATAAACCTTAAAATAAAAGTATATGACGGTTGTATACTCCCAGTTAACACATATGGGCTGAAAATCATGACCCTTACGAAAATAGCATCCATCGACTCCAATGTACTCAACGAGTACAAACGGTGGGTGTTAGCCTGAGATAACAGGTTAAGACAAAAAAGAAAACTAACATATATAACAAAGGGAAGGCAAAGCTGAAGTGGTAATGAGTTGGGCATATTTCTACGAGGACCAACGATAGATAGACAACGAAGCTGCTTAAATGGAGACTATGAAAGAAAGAGATGTAACATTCCTAACAATGTGTTTCCTTCTTTGTTGAAAATAACTGCTTCGCTCTTACTCTAACAGATCTAAGAATGTAATTGCTGGATTTAATAAATGTGGAATATTGCCTTGAATGCTAATGCGATTGGACTGCTTCCTGTGCAAGACGCAACAAACGAACGTCCCTGCTGGAAAAAGTGACAAAAGTGTAGCAATTGACAACTTTGAATCTTCTGACGGAAACAGCCAACATGTTAGTACTATTAATTCCAATTCTGATATAGATTCCATGTCAAAATGAAGAAAAGAACAAAGAACGACTTGTTGCCGAAAGTGAAGTTTATTCAGCTGTTGTAACGACCTTTCTTGGTTTTGGCGTTGGAGGCTTAGATTCTCCTTATGAATGCATGCCTACTTTTGTCTTTATTATTATTACTAGCTCACTGGAATTTTGAGGAGTAGAGCTGCAATGAACATGAATTGTTCCGGAATTTTAAAATTCTAATTTCAAGTCCCCGCGAAGAGTGCTTATTTAAGCTTGACCAAATTCGCTAAATTTAGTTTCAAACTGGTTGGAAAAGGTAGGCGTAGATGATCCGTAGCTCTGATGTACTGGAACCGACAGATCTGAAACAGACTATATATGAGCCGGCAAAGATGGCGTTTGTTATTGATAGTTTACGGACGGACACATTCAATGGAAAAAGGTGGATTATGGTGTCTGCAATGTCCTTTGTGAATAAGTTTGGACCACTCGGATTAATATAAACTGAATATTTTTCCTTTTACAAAGTCCGGTTCTTTGCAGTTTGAATCGTCGGTGAGTGCTGGAAGATCTGGGTCGGTCTGAGCTCACGGCCTGCGTCGAGGCATCTGGATTATGCCGGCGGCCTGAAAAATTCTTCTAATATTCTGGTAAGCCATATTTTATGTTAATTTCATAAAGGGGTTATAGCAATAATAGCGGGGGGAATCAGCTGGTGCAGGAAGGTTAAGGAATTTTGCAGTGAGATGGAAACCGAATCCACCGTCGCTAGACAGGTGCAGGAATTCTTTAGCGAGATGGGAACTAAGTCCACCGTCGCTAGGTACACGAAAAAGAGCAGGTCAAGCGGGCTAAGCCCCGAGGGAGCTTAGAGCTTGTAGTCAGAATTGGGAAGTCAGGTTCCCACGTTTCAAGTGAAGTTAACTAGCTTCGGATTTCCCTTTTATACTCTTCTGGCATTTCGATAACGAGCTATTTCTAGAGGGGATTGGAGAAGGAACTGCATGGCATACCGGTTTACGATAAGTCCGCGCATAGCGGCTAAGATCGCCTTATCGAAAATCCGAACGCCATTCAAATTTCTAGCACCCTATTTGTGCCTTTGGTAAATTTGACGCGAGGGTTATGTTACAGAGCCAACTTCACAACTTTTCTCTGAAGCAAGAGTAGTAGTATTTTTAAAAGCTGCCGACCGTGAGAATTTAATCTTCCCCGTCACCCTCAATCCAAGGTTGGCTTTAATCCCGTTTGATTTAGTGGTGCTAATTAGGCGATTCACGTTATAGGCCCGTAATAGGAAACGTTAGGAATAACTATGAATCACTAAGATGATTCGAGGCATTCGTTTAGCGCCGACATGCAGATCTTTTGCTAACTGCACCGCTTCTATCCGTGATAGCTGGAAAATTCTGAAGTTCTGCAAACTTTGATCCGAACTTCGTTGCATTCTTGTGAGGCGATGGTGTTGCAGCCCCCGGAAAGCTAGATGGTCGTAGCTGCGTTAGGGCATTAGCTCTATTTAATAATTCTTACATGTACCTAATTAACAGCCAGTCTTATAAAGGCCATTAATCTGACGTTAACTTTAATTCGCTGTTAAAATAAACAAAAGCGAATCAAAATTTGTTTACTAATGAATAAAATGTCACAAGCACTGACGTTTTGATGCGCTTTTGTTTATTTTAACAGCGAATTAAAGTTAACGTCAGATTAGTGGCCTTTATAAGACTGGCAGTTAGAGTTGTGGATAAGGTAGTATCAAGAAAAATTTCCTCTCTAGCGCCCAAGACAACTAGTGAAAGGTAGTCAAATATTATTTTATTGATACATGACGTTTTTTATACTTAATAAGTTTTTTGAAAGCCTAGCGACAATCTTGATATTTTTTACCAGTGTCTGACAGGCTATAGTCAGCTAGCATGGGTTTCTCTGACACCTAAGCGTAACTATATTATGATTATAAACCTTAATACTATTAAATGCGCAATTCGCCTTTAAGCCAAAGTTTCAGTAATTTTCTTTCATATTTAATTTTTATCATTTTGTTCAACGTAGCTTTTGCTTATTTTATTAACATCCTAGGTTATTTTCCATTCAGCCACACAGTTTAACCAATGTGCCCATTTTATTTTGCATTGTAACATTTAAGCCTAGGTGTATCTTTAAATCCATAAGCCGGATTTAACATTTATGCGTCCAAGACGCTATTTATTTTCATTTTGTTATTATATTAACTGTATTCAAACCGTAAAATTATTAAAGCATTATTTTTATCGCTTAATACTGGTATATTATGTTTTATTTGACCCAACTGATACCTGCTCGTGTTTTAAAGTATAGGTTTGTGTAATTTAGAAGCCGTACACGATAAGTGAGTTTTATTTAGACTGTGTGTTCGACTGGTTTTTTGTTGTTGTCGCGATTGACAACTGGCGCCCTTTTGTACTTTGATTTTTCATTTTATTTCATTTAATAACCTTAAGATCCATAGCCCGATCCGTACCCATGATAACAATCGCCGAGAGTTTGAGCTACTTAGTGTTCTGAGCGCCTTTTGCTAAAGGGTGGTACACTGTTATTTATTAACTAATATTATGTTTCGTGTTAATGGAGAAGATGTCAATATCGATGAGTGGTACCTGTCAACTTACTTTATGCCGCTAAGCGGAATGAAGCAGTTATATCAAGATTATTCAATATATTTGTATAGCATACATTTTGTAAATGAATGCAAATGGTTATAAAGGAAGTTTCATAAGATACAAAACTACCAGGGACTATTATAGATACATTTACACCTATCCAGATGCAAAAGACGAATGGGACGTTCAATTTCAGCAATCTTCAGAAAACTAGATAATCCCGAACCATACGGGCAGAAGCCTTCAGCTTAAAATTAATTTATTTGAGTTTAAAAGAAACTATATGCAGATTTAGACAAATTATAACCAATTTATATTATATGCTATTGAAGTATACCAAAAATGAGTTTCTTTTTAATTCAAAGTTGAGTAATTATAAAAATACACGTTCTCCTCGCAGATATAATTGAATAGGACCAGAAAACAACAAAATTATTATATGAATATGGAAATGAATACCTCAGTTATAGACTCATGTTTTGGTATACATATTATTTTTTTATGTCGATTATTTACGGAGCTACGAAATTTGAAAATTGAAAAGCAATCCTCTTCACTCCATTCAACATCTTACCCTGGTGCAGACATTAAGTTTGATCATGCCCATTTGTTAGTTACTTCACTTGAAGTTGAAGATAAAAGTAGCAGCTACTAAACGAATTGATATATCAAGATTATAACTATAAGATATTCATATACACTCTCAACTCTACCAAAAGTTAACAGAGAATTAGATAAGCACAAGAACAAATGAAGCCAGTGTAAATCTTTATGGCAAAAATTTAAAAATATAGTAAACAGTGCTGGTGCAAAACTTTGAAAAACTCTATCTTAAGGAATAAAGAATAAGAAGTAGATGACTGATGGCTAATTAAACAACCACGGCAGCTAGAGAACTGAAAAATAGAAGAAGTTGGGTAAATAAAGAAAAAGACAAAATGGTAGGACACCAACGAATGACAACGAGCTGGAGAGGATGCACGGCATTTACCGTATGCATAGGAAAGTAAGAAATGTTGCTGACATATTGTAATAACCCTTCCCATTAATAAATATTAATAATAATATTAATTAATTAATGGCAAGGGAAACCACACTTTATAATTATTAAGTTTCAATTGAAATTCATCTGCCAATATCAAGGCAAACTAAAAGAGTGTACTAAAAATTACATCAACTAAATGGTTTATTGCCCTTTTCTTATTCTATCTATCCGCAATAAATTTGGGACTAGCTCCGTAGGCATGAGACAATCTTGGTTCAGGGCTGTAGGTTAATAAAATTTAGGAAAAATTTGGTATGACAAATAACTCGTTATATGACAAGTACTCTCAAATATTTCGGGCAAATACACAATTTCATCTGACATATAGCTAACCTTTAAATTTGACTCAACAAACACAATAATCTGCTAGTGCACAAAACAGCGTAAATTGAATTCTAAAACCACCAAAATGGCAAAGACGCGTCAGGTAATTATTAAGACTGTGACGTAGCAACTGCTAAGCTCGTTTTGTTTCTAGCGTGACGTAGCCGACGCGAGACAGGTTTTTATTTTACATCCGGCACAAAACTGAAAAATGCCGCGTCATTTCGCATTTCCAAGGGACGCTATCTAAATATCTGAAAACTGGACGGCTCTGGACCACTGGAATATTGCTATTCACTTCGTAGTTAGTCTGGTCTTGCTGAAGTCCACAAATTATGGACCTAGGCCAACACTTTCCCTGAGAAATTTTACCTTTACCGGAGACCTCTTGGACTCTGGACAGGCTTTCCAATTGACGCCACAGGAATAATCCACTTGTGAATGGTTGGTTGGTTGAATTTTCTGCATGCACTAGCTCGTGAATGTCTTCCCTACAAGTAGCAGGCATTATTCTAGCTGCGCGAAGCTGCTTGCATAAGGAAATGGGCCCCCGAAGTCACTCGCACTTGGACAAATTTCTTTCCTGGCTTATCTGCTTCACCTGGACCTCTTAACACCTGGAAAACTATACCCACAGATGCACAGGACACTCGTGAATAACTTTAACCACAATTGGTATAACTAAGAACTTTTTTATTTATAGTTTTACATGATAATTAAGGAGCTTACAATGTGGCCCCAACACAGAATTTTCAAGCTTGTTTAGTTATTAAAAATAAAAGACAGTCAAGTCACTTAGCAACTAGATTTTCAAATGTTTATAAAGGAAATTAGAATTGATAACATGTTTAACCTTATGGACTACAGTTTTGATGTCATGACTTTGCCTAACCACTAATATTGTCTTTTTCTTGGAATAATTGTTGCTACACCTGCTGGCTGTTAATTCACTTTTGTTTATAATGCACTAATACATGGAGTTCATTTAACATCTCACTAATTGTCTTGCGATGGGTTACCTTCCATTTTCATTGCTCTTTGCAATTATTATTTTGCCAGCACGGTTTCGTTTCTGTATTTATAAATCATTTCGTATTATTCTATTCACATTATGTCTGACATTAATAAGCTCAATTCCGTCAGTTACAAATTAAACTGCATTAGCCCTTCTGAACTTTTATCATATATGAAACTCTGAATGTAACGCTTCTAAAACTGCCTTGTTTTATGCGAACTTTTATCCCTCAAATTATTAGTTACTGCTGCTCACATTAAGTGCACTTATTAATGTAAAGTATTGATTATCTTGCAATAGATAAAATATTCAATTCTGTGCTCATGTTGACCTTATTAATTTAGTTAATTAGGCAATCAGAATTTCTATGGCCGGTGAACCATTTCAATATACAGGAAGCACCACCTATAATTCCGTTTAACCATTCTAACAAACCTTTAACTAACGAAAAAGGAATATGGGAATCGTGCGATCGAGATTCTGAAACTGATTAGCAAAATGCCATATGATTGGCTTAAATCTACATCCTTTACGATTCCTAAGAAATCTCGACCTGGAAAATGTAGTGGCAATCGCTTAATCAGTTTATCGAGTAATTTACTACAAATCTTTTTCGGTATATCCACTTAAATATGAGAGCAAAATGTGAGTTCGATTTAGATAACGCGTAACTAGCATTTAGGCACACTTTTGGAGCGTGGAAACAATACTTGGTATTAACGTACCTCTCAAAAATGTAGAGATCAACACAAGTACTTATTTTGATTACCAAAGAGTGTTCGATAGAGTGAAGGTACAGTATATCTAACGCGTTAAGATGACACGAATTGACGTTAGGTATAAACATTATTTGGTTCAAGCTCAGATCCTCAATTTCTTATGAGTTATTTCGTTTAAAAGCAGATAACTCGTTAGCGCTTCTAATTCTTCTAAATATTCTCTCAAGTCATATGGAAACTGGAAGCCTTAGCTTCACAGACCGAAAAGAAACGTCATGGAGATCGAATATTTAATGGCACAATTACGTAAAACAGGTGGCGGTGGCTTTTTTCCGCTGCCTCGATATTATTTCGGCAGTTTGGCGTTGATTTATCTAATTAATGCGACTTGTATGTATGAATATGACGGCGTCGTCAATGGGCTCCGTCTTAGTGGCCATAGTAAAATCACGAAAGATAAATAGGCATAAAAAAAAATTACGAAAATCAAAACGTACAAACAGCAAGTAAGGGCTGCAGTTGGCACCTTATGATTCACGTAGCAAAAATAAAAGTTAAGAAAGGAATTGGTGTAATCCAAAAACCTACTAACACCAAGGAAGGGCTGCAATGTCAACGTATGATTCACTTAGAAAAGTAAGAAAAGAATGTTACATCATTACTCCGGATAATTCTCGGAGTTACCACGTACAGCAGATCTATTTTATCTATCTCCTCTGGCCGGCGAGATCCAGATCTGTCTTATACAAAAGAGTAACAAATTAAAAGGCCTAATTTTCGTTGAAAGAGAAGCCATGCGACAAATGAATTAGTTGATTGAGTGCTGTCCTTCCCAACTCAAAACTACAGTTGCTCTTTTCTCCAATAAAATTTTTAATTTGAATTTCCTCTGGTGTTCTACCTGAAATAAAAAAATGTTCACGAGTACTCGCCCTTTACAGAATGATTATGTTTTGACGCAATCGCAGGCAGTCGCAGTGTATGAAATACCTTTCCAGTATTTAACACTAATTGCAATGGCAATGGCAATAGAACTCTGAAATCCAAATTTGGTGGCATAAAGTTCTCTCGTTTTGGTGTCAATTAACTTTTGGAAGTTCTGGTTTGTTTTTTTCTTATCGCATTAAACCCCCTTTTTCTTATTCTTTTGCAAGATTGAGGCTAGCAGAGAAATTATGTATAATATTTCTAGCAGGCTCTTCTAATCTCTGAAGTTATTACAATATTTTAAGGTCACTCTGGTGGACTTTCTTTCTGGCCACCTTGACCTCACATTTAAGTGGAATTATAGACGCACATTCGGACTTACGCTCTTCAGACAGGGGTTAACATCTGAGCTAGCATGTCGTTCACTCGTCGCCTCCCCGGCTCACGTAAGAGCCTGATACGGGGAAGAAATAGATGTGTAGTTGGGAATCCTGGTATTGTTACGCCGGGAGATTTTATCATTAATTCGGGTGTCATCCCAAAATCGGTTAGTGCCGGATATAGTAATTACTTCCGCATGGTATTAGAGCAACCGAAAATTATATCTTGCAGTTTGCGTTTGTTTCAACGACCTCCAAGTTTACTAAGCGGATTTTTGACTATTATTGACCCCGATTCCCTCCCTAATCTCTGTTTAGTGCCGATTGGAGGCACCTTTATCGCCATTTATTTTTTTCCCTGTTTAATAGTCGCTGCTGAATGCCTTGCCAAAATCAATTTTCCACCCTCAGGAATTTGGCAGGTTAACAAGCAGATATCAGACACCTTTCCTTGGTGGAGGAACTGCAAGCCGCTAACCAGGCTAGAATTGCAGATACTTTGCGTATAATAAGAGTGCTTAGTTTGTAGCATCCAACCCTGTAGCATAAGGGTATGAATATTTATTTACCGCGGGATAGCTCATGAATCGGAGATATGTTCAATTGTTCACTCAGACATACGTAAATAAGCAGGCAAACACCGACGGAGTATCCTGTATAACAATTTATTATACAGTGTGTCCCCGGATTGAGTTCACTATAGGTATACTCGACAAAAAATTTTACAATTTTATTTTAATGTTTTGGGATCCCGCCCTGCTTGATCTGAAAACAATTTTAAGTTGAGTTTTAATTTTTAGAAATTAAGTCGGCTATGAGAAATGTGAAAAAACTATTTTCTATTTAGGTAAACTACCCTTTTTGTTCACGATACGGCAACATTTTGTTAAAAAAAGTTGTTTAGAATGATAGTTTATGGCCCTATACAAAATATCAGAAAGATCTGTCGACTTAGAAAAAACCGTTACATTTTAGATAATTGTATTTAATTTTCAGGTAAACTATCCTTTTTGTTCATGATACGGCAAAATTTTATTAAGAAAAGTTGTTCAGAATGAAAAATTATGGCCCTGTACGAAATTTCAAAAAGATCTGTCGACTTAGATTAAACCCTTATTTTTTAGATTCAACAAATTGCATTTATTAAAAATGACGGTTTCATCTAAGTCGACAGATCTTTCTGAAATTTTGTATAGGGCCACAACTTCTCATTCTGAACAACTTTTCTTAATATAATTTTTCTGTATCATGAACAAAAAAAGTAGTTTACCTGAAAATAAAATACAATTATCTAAAAAATAACGGTGTTTTCTAAGTCAACAGATCTTTCTGAAATTTTGCATAAGGCCGTAATTTTTCATTCTAAACAACTTTTCTTAATAAAATTTTGCCATATCATGAACAGAAAGGGTAGTTTACCCGAAACGAAAATAGTTTTTGCTTGACTGTCAAGGCCAACTTGTGTTTTTAAAAACTGTAAATATTCTTAAAATTCTCTTCAGACCAAGCAGGGCGGAATCCTAAAACATTAAAATAAAATTGTAAATTTTTTTGTCAATTATACCTGTAGTGAACTCAATCCGGGGACACACTGTATTTAGCTATAATACAAAATAAATATTCATGTAATAACGAAAATGAAATGTATATTGAATAAATTAACGTTCGTGTAATAAAACGGCGTTGCTTGTCCCTACGGATGCTGCAACCAGATCTACACCCGTGCTAGGCGTATCTGCTGGCCTCGTGCTTGATCCGTCCTGGGACGTCGTGCTCGGCCGGGCTTCTAATTCGTTGTATGTCGGGACGGCCGCAACGGCGCTGTGGAACCTGTCAGTTTCGCTGATTTGCTACTGTTCATTATAAGAACAAATTAGATTGAGGGTACTATTTCTCACCCGGTTTGTGCGGCTACAGTTGTTATCAATACACCCTCTGGAGATTTGACACGGAGCGGGGAAATTCTGTGTTGTAGCCGAAAGCTGATTTAATGTCGCCGGACCGCGATTCATCGGTTAACCTCCAAATATCCATGTGATAGCAGTGCTCTATGAGGACGATCCCTGCGGCTCGTATTCCCCCAGGTCTTAGAGAGTGCTTGTGTAAGTCGCTAGCTGTAATCCCGATAATTAGTAAAGCAAATCGGCTCGCATAACCTGCGGCTTTATATATTGGATTTATAGGACGAAGTTCTGAATTTAAAATACAAGGGGGAAATTAGGACTTGCAACTTTGTTAATAGTGGCCGGCTTCCAAACGGGCTGAGGGATTCCGGTTTCTGGAATCGTGAAGCTAGTGACCTAGATATTCTCTTGCAAATCACCGGGTCGAAACTAGCTTTGGGGACGGATTTTACAGGAAAATGCAGGCTAATGACATAGATATTCTCTTGCAAGTCACCGGGTCGAAGTTAGCCTTGGGTTTAACAAGTTTAACAATAAAGTTCAAGCTAATGACCTAGATATTCTCTTGCAAATCACCGGGTCGAAATTAGCTTTGGGTTTTAATAGATTTAATAAGAAAGTTCAAGCTAATGACCTAGATATTCTCTTTCAAATCACCGGGTCGAAATTAGCTTCGGGTTTTAACAGGTTTAATAGGAAAAGTGATCCTCGCAGAGGATCCAGGAAAAATCTCTCTGGAAGAAAATCTCTTCGGATAGGACGGGAAAACAGTGTGGGGACGGGTAAACCTGAGACAAGCTCAAGCTTCGGGTTCAGGAACTGGAATCGGGATCTGAGAATATCTCGATGGAAAATCTGTCTAAATGAGCCCTGCAACTGCTTTTATACGGCTTTGGATGTTCATAGGTGGGGGAAGAACGGCGCGCGGCTTGCCTTTGTGTGCCTTCCGTTATCTCTGGATGCGGCCATCGTCCACGCTCTTTATCTTCTGGGCCATTGACTCGCCGTGATTGGTGATAACGCTGAGGTGGGCGAAGTATAAATTTGAATATATTATTTAATATTTGCTTAACCAAATTCATACGGAAGCTAGCGTTACAAGTTATACAGTGTACCGTCAGTACGTCTAAGTTCAACGTAAATAGTCGTATCAGTGTTATTACGCACCTATAAGATAGATCTGAAATCAAATAATTAATACTTATCGCATCTTGCGCTATTACGCAAACACAGTAAAATTAAGAAGCCCCGCCCGGACTGTAGAATTGTTGAATAATTAAGTCGGTGATTGCTGGTGTAATCAAAATGCTGTTTAGACTTATAGTGTATACAGTGACGTCACTTAGGGTGCAGATAATTTTGAACGTTTATGTACAGGAACGCCTTTATCACTGTATTTTATGTGTGCTCGATAGACTGATTGATTTCAGCAGTGTATTTTCTTTGTAATTTCCTGTAAAGCAACTTGCAAGAAGTGTTCAAAAGGGAGCAAAATCAAAGTTGACATGACATGTTAAAGGTACTCGCAAATTCCTTATTGAAAGGATCTGCCACTGCACCTCGACAAGGCTTTTTAGTTTACGTTTCGTGGCTTGAGTGGATCTACAGCAGCTGGCTATCATCGAATACGGACCTAGTATAACCCTAGTATTTATTTAACATTGACCAATCTATATTCGGAGTAAGTGCGCATACATACTTATAGCCGAACTGAACCTTGTCTAGGCTGCAAGTGATCCGAATCAATTTGTTGTTGCAGGGTTGTTCGATTTCGTGGGTTAATGAGGGTTTAGCAGAGCCATTGTATTGGTTCATTAATTATTCTTAGTTAACGACAAAAGTTATGGTATGTACCAGATCAACACATAGAACACAAACGCACATCAAGATAGGCAATGAAGAAATACAAGAAGTAGACGAATTCACATATTTAGGCAGCAAGATAAGTAGAGATGGAATATGTAAGAAAGAAATAAGAAGTCGTATCCAACAAGCAAAGAAAGCGTTTCTCAATAAAAGGAACTTAATGACATCAAGAAACATCTCTCTAAAGACGAGAAAAACATTTCTACAGACATTTGTATGGAGCGTTGTACTGTATGGATGTGAAAGCTGGACTTTTGGATACCAGAAAGGAAACACCTGGAAGCACTGGAAATGTGGTACTACAGAAGAATGCTCAAAATCAGCTGGATGGAAAGAATAACGAATGAAGAAGTCCTCAGAAGAATAGGAGAAGAAAGAAAAATGATCAAGACAATACAAAAAAGAAGATGTCAACTCATAGACCATATCCTACGAAATAAAAGCACGCTAAACACAATAATAGAAGGACAAGTAGAAGGAAAGAACCAGAGAAGACGACCACAGCTAAAATACATCAAACAAATAATGAGTGATGTAAACGCAAGTACCTACAAGGAACTGAAAGAAATGACACAAGATCGACGAATGTGGAGAACTGTTACAAACCAGTCGGAAGACTGAAAACGAGAGAGAGGGAGAGAGAGAGAGAGAGAGAGAGAGAGAGAGAGAGAGAGAGAGAGTTAACGTTTTGAGCTGCAACAAATTTGACCCTGCAACATAGAACGCTTGCCTGTTTGTTATTGACAATGTCTTAAACACTAATTAACCTTTAACAAATAATGGCATTGCATTGCAGCCCCTTTCCCTGATTTACCTCTCGCTCTTATCAATTTATCATCATCATCATCATCATCATCAGCAGCTATGCCATCCATCGTCGGATGTAAGCCTCCCCTAACATTTTCCATTCCTGTCTGTTGGTTGCTTTCCTCATCCATTCGTATCCCACATACTTCTTAATATCATCTGTCCACCTTGTTTGCGGCCGTCCTATACTTCTTTTATGAGCTCTTGGTCTCCACTCTATTATACGGCGGGTCCACCGGTTATCCTGCGTTCTGGCAATATGGCCTGCCCAATTCCATCGTTGTTTACACAGTCGATATATCACATCTGTTACCTTCGATTTATTTCGGATCTCGGTGTTAGTTACGTGATCTCGAAGTGTGATGCCCAGCATTCGTCTTTCCATAGCTCGTTGGGCAACTTGTAGTTTATTTATTATGGATTTATTCAGTGCCCATGTTTCCGTCCCGTATGTGAGTATTGGTAATACGCATTGATCGAATGTGTTAGATTTAATTGTATTTGGCATCTGGGATGTAAATATGTTATGCAATCTCCCAAAGGCTGCCCACGCTAGTCATATTCGTCGTGTGAGGTCTGCGTTTAAGTTGTTCTTTGTTATTTTGACTTTTTGGCCAAGGTGTATATATGAATCCACTTTTTGTAGCCTTTTGTCGCCTATTCGTAGGTTTCGTTGGTCTTCATTTTCTGTTTCTTCATTGGTCATATACATTGTTTTGGCGGTATTTATTTTCAGTCCTATTTGACTTGATTTTTGATTCAGTTCCGTTAGCATATCTTGTAGTTTTTCCCCACTTTCTGATATCAGGACGATATCGTCTGCGAAGCGCAGGTGATTCAAATTCTCTCCATCGATCGTAATACCTTTGTCGTTCCAGTTGAATTCTTGAAACATGTCTTCTAAGGCTAGTGTAAACAACTTTGGCGAAATCGCGTCGCCCTGTCTCACTCCTCTGTGCATTGTAATTTTATTCGTTTTTTCTTTCCTTAGAACTTGGAAGGTAGCGTTTTTGTAAATGTTGTGGATTAGTGTTGTGTATCTGTGGTCCACTCGGCTGTTGCTTAATGCATTTAAAACCGCCCAGTTCTCTATGGAATCGAACGCTTTTTCATAGTCTACGAAAGCTAACCATAGATTGATATTATATTCGTTAGCTTTTTCGATCAAAGTTCTAACTACTTGAAGATGATCTAATGTATTGAACCCTTTTCTAAACCCGGCTTGTTCACGTGGTTGATAGTTATCCAATTTATTGGTTAGTCGTTCTGTTATTATTTTCGTGAACAGTTTGTATAATACAGATAAAAGACTGATAGGTCGATAATTTTTTAGTTTGTTTTTGTCTCCTTTTTTGAACAGTAAGATTACCAAGGCATTATTCCAATCTTGAGGGATGCTGCATTCATGTAAGCACTTATTGTATAGTTTCTCTAAAATTTTTAAAGTTGGTATCCCTCCACATTTGAGCATTTCAACGACAATCCCATCCTCTCCAGATGTTCGTCCATTTGACATTTTATTTAATGAGTTACCTATTTCATTTGTTGTAATTTCAGGTATTTCCTCAGATCCAACATTCCTCACTTTTATTCGGTCTTCTTTTGTTTTCCCCGGTGGTGGTTGAACTTTACTATTGTATAGAGATTGGTAGAAGTTCTCTGTTTCTTTTATTATTTCTTCCATTATAGTTAGTGTTTCATTATTTTCTGTCACTAGTTTACTTATATTGGTTTTTCCTTCTGACATCGATCTCAAAAAAGCATTTAAACTTTTCCTTTCCTCTAGTGTATCCTTGATTTTCTTGTTATTATAATTTCTAATGTCTGTTCTTATTTTCTTCTTAATCGTTTTGTTTAATTCTGCCATCCATATGTTGTTCGTTTTGTTTCGATTCAATTGTTTTCGATGTTCTATCAAATCTATTGTATCTTTACTGAGTCTATTCTGGTTTATCCTTTCTCTTTTTGCTAGGGTTTCGGATGTTTTTATGACAAGTTGCGTTATCTCGTTGTTTAAGGTATTCAGAGGCATATCATCATATTTTATCATGTTTAGATGTTTTTGCATTTCTTCTTGGTATTGAGACTTTCTTAATTTCAGTTTCTCTACATCAATTTGAGGTTTCTTCGTTTGCATTAGTTTCTTTCTTTCTAACTTCGTGTTGATATAGATCTTAGCTCTCAGCATACGGTGGTCGCTTCCGGTATTTATGGAATTTAGTACATTTGTATCAAGTACCATATCCTTATTATTACTGATTATGTAATCAATCTCGTTTCTAACTGTTCCATTCGGGCCTTGCCAGGTCCATCGTATTTTTTTCCGGTTTTTTAAAGTATGTGTTCATCAGATATAAGTTATTTTCTTCTATGAAGTTTATTAGCATGTTCCCTCTAGTGTTTCTAACTCCCGAGCCGAAGAAACCTAGACCTATTTCGTTGTTTTCGTCTTCTCCTTCGCGTTTCCCAACTTTCGCATTAAAATCTCCTATTATTAGGACATATTTTTTCCCATTTGTCTTTAATGCAATGTTTATATCTTCGTAGAATTTTTCTACCTCCTCGTCGACGTAGTTTGTGGTTGGGGCATATACTTGTATTATTTTGAGCTGATAGCGTTTGTTAATTTTTATGTCTATCATTATAACCCTTTCAGATATACTTCTGTATTGTGTTACGTTTGGTGCTATTGTTTTGTTAATTAGTAGCGCAACTCCTCCTATTTTCTTATCCTCATTTCCTTTGTAGAATAATGTATGTCCACTTTTTAGGGTTACGCAAGCCTCGCCGGTTCTTCGCACTTCTGACAGTCCTACTACCGTCCATTTTATTTTTTCTAATTCTGTTTCTAGCTCTGTTAGTCTATCATCTGTCGCCAAAGATCTGACATTGAATGTGGATACGTACAGAGTATTTTGGTTTTGCTGTTTTCTTAGTTTTAATTGATTTGTTCGAATCATTTCTTTATTCGTTGTATTTCTCGACCGTTTGCTCCCCCCATATTCCGTGGAGCAGACCGACAATTTCTTGTCGGTGTGGGATTCCAAACTTGCAGTTTGACCCACCTGGGGAATATTTTTCTTAGTCGACATTCTCATGTTTATGTTTTCGGGGGTTTTGGCCATACTCTACCACGCTGGCCTATGCGGGTTGGTAGAGGGTTAAGGATATAGGTAGGATAGTATAGGTTTAGGAAAGGGTTAAAAGATTAACGGTTAGGACACGACTTTCTTCTGTCTATAAATTTATACTTGCGATATATAGACATAGGCCAAGACTATTACAACCAGTCCAAACATTTGTACCGTATTTATCTGGCCTTGGAGAAATATATTGTTTGAAAAGTAAACATTGCAAATGAATCTAGGTCATTCTCCACATGAGAGCAAACTAATGTTACAATAATTTGCTGTGTTGTTTATCTGCTGCTGCGCAACTAAGACTCCAGATGAGATGTACTGACAAGCCATAATATAGTCCTTTCACTTTTTTGTGGATTTTAGCTCTAATGCCATAGCATAGTCATTCAACATAGTATATTATAATACTTTCTCTTTATCATTTTGTGTCTAATAGTGTAATATATCCTGTTGTTGGGGTATATGACGATAGTAATTTTATAGCAAGAACTTTTCAAAGGAAAATAAGGAAAGTCAATTATATTTTAAAATCTCAGTAGCTAGATTGGGTTGGTAGGATAATACGAAGCTGTAATATTTAATTTAAATAAAAGTTAGAAAATTAAATTACTCTATCTACCCTTGATGTTAAAGTGTTACTTTATCTACCCTTGCTGTTAAAGTAACACTTGACTTTTTGTTTTGAGTAGATTAAAGTACACTTTAACATTTGCTATATAAAAAATGATATTGATGTTATATCAATATAGTAAA
This sequence comes from Agriotes lineatus, assembly GCA_940337035.1. Classification (NCBI taxonomy): domain Eukaryota; kingdom Metazoa; phylum Arthropoda; class Insecta; order Coleoptera; family Elateridae; genus Agriotes; species Agriotes lineatus. Next base: position 76,834,502 of record OW679195.1, on the reverse strand, counting down.
TTGACTTTACTTTGTTATAAAATAAACTTACTTCATTTAGTTCATGATTCATAAATCACATAGAACGTATAATCTTATCAACTTGGCATTTATTACATTTTTAAAAGTTAAAATTAACACAGACCACGACTAGTTATAGCTCAATGCAAATGAAAAACCGTTTTCTCAGACAAATGGGTATGTTTTCATTAACATTTATTCCTTGTATCGCCTTTTCAATTTGTTGACAGTAAATTATCAAATTTTTTTATTATTGATTGAGGATATTACTTCGACACGAAGTGTACGAAGTATTGAAATTCCATATCGAAAACCACTATGAGTCAAATATCTCTAAAATTCGTGTCAACCGACTAATAAACCCACCATACCAAATTTCCGTCTCGGCTGTGGTTAAGACCCCAGATCACTAGATCCCTCCCTCGTATTTGGGGGGGGGGGGAGGGGGTGCCTAAACGTGATGTGCGGTGTACGTATGTTAGTATATGTACACGATTTCGGTCGCCAGGAACTTTTCTGAAGGCTTGGATCGTTTTCATACAATAGGTCCTCCGAAAATGAAGGCAACATCAACTTTTGAGGAATGGTCGAAGGCAAATTTTTTTTTTGTTTTTTTTGACAAATAACTGGTTTATAATATTTCATTGTACTAGCGAACGAACTGATGCTGAGTGTCGAAGTATTCTTGGAAAGCACCGAAGGGCGCTTTTTTTGGGTGGGGGGTGCCGTATATTTTATTTAATTCAAATACCTTCCAAAATAGTCATTATTAACTTTTAATTATGACAAACTATTTCATTTGACTTGACATTTACAAATAAAAAATCAAAGAAACTTCAAAATTTCATTTTAATATCTTGATCCAAATTTTTCAAAATTTACATTATTTATTAAAATTATAAATTATCTAAATTAATCCAAAAGGTTAACTTCAAAGTATGTATTGAGATGGTATTTAGCCCGTTACTCAGCTCTGCTTGCAGCATAGATAAATAAAGCAAGTCAATAAAGCGCAGAGCTGGGGTAAATCAGGCAACTGCAAGAAGTTACATCAGAAATTTTAATTTATAACTACATTGGTAAAGCATTGCCGATATTATATGGAATTACTTCAGAATAAATGGCAATAAGGCAGAGCTCAATTCGTAAATTATAGTCACATAGTCAATTAGCATAAATTAAGAGGTTGGTGAAAAGTAAAGCCAATCAAAATTCAACAAATCTATCACCAAAGGGTTTATTACATGCGTGTTAAATAAATTTACATGTCAGTATAATTGAATAAGTACTGTTCTATGAACTTTTTAAAAGGTAAGAAGGACAGAATGTTCTCAATACAGTGCAAAGAGAACACAATACTAGATCAAATAAGACTCTAAAAAATGGAACGGTAATATTTGAAGAATGGTGAAAAGCAGGCAATTATTATAAAATACAAGAAATTCACACAACAGGAAATGAACGAGATTGGTGTTTAAAAAAATGAGTCAGTGAAGTGACATAAGTGAACAGACAATCCAAATAAAACATAGTGAGTGGCGCTATAACCTAGTTTAAATACGAACGTGAACAAACAATAATTTTAGAATTAAGATTTTGTACATTTTATAATATAAGTTAAAATTTAGTTTATAAGTAACTGATTTGTACTTGGTTAACATCCACAATTATGAATTTAGATAGGCAATTGTTGTTAACTACCCAGTGGAGAAACAATTGAATAAAAATTATTTCATGACAGTCTAATTTGTCTCTCCAGATTAATTGAGTTTTAAGCCATTTACAATTGAAATAAATTAAAAATAATTATACCATCGTGATCAGGAGTTCGTAGTGCATATGTGAAAATGTGGGTGTGAAATCCATCACCTAAATATTATTTTCATTTGCGACCACCTTCCGAACCACTTCGCCAACGACGAGAAGTTTACGATCATCAGATTTTGAGCACAATTGAGGTCAGGCGTTTGAAATTTTGGTAGCACCACATCCGCACGCCGTGTAGGAGTACACCGCAGCAGTTCCAGCATCCTAGGGTTCCGCTTCCAGCAGCGAGCATCAGGAGAAGCTGTTCCGAGCCAGTTCCCGCAGCCTAAAAAAGGTCAGGTTAGTGTTGCAAAGTAAATATCCGTGCTAGAGTTTCGACACTTACCATGAGGAACGACTCCTATAAGAGGAAGCCGATCCCAGTCTTACAATACTTCGAAAAAGAGCATGAGGTCCAGAAATTGTAAAAATATAAGTGGAGGTTATGTTTTTTCACATGAAAGGACGCGTTCAAAACAATTGAATTCGCAGGAAGCCGCGAACAATCTAAAAACAAAACACGACTAGTGATGCTTAATAAAGCGCGAGATTCGAATTACCCTTAGAACAGAAAATAGACAGGAAGGCTCATTTCTTTTAACTTCGCTGTAACATCATTTTAAAAACCCATGTATGACTAATGAGGTGTGATACTGGTTTGACAGTTGTGGATTTTAATTAGTTTGAGACTAATTTTGGCTGTTCTCAGACCCCAAATACCAGGACTTTGGGCATTACATTCCATCAGTAAGTATTAATATTACTTTTCACTTCAAATAGTGAGATAATTTCGCTGAACATGTCACTTGTCATACGTACTTGTACACAACAATAGTCATGGGCATAGAAGGGAACGTATAATGGGGTCATTATTTGTAATCACACAATCTGAGAAACCAATTTAAATTACAGACAGTGACTGAAGTCACACAAACTCACATGTAGTCATAAATCACATAGTGTAAAGTGCACTTAATAAAACTGTTGAAATTGTTTGCTGCACATGCACCCTCTCGATATGATACGCCACTGCCAAAAGGAAACAACCATCCGCCATTTTGAAAACCCATCGCGGTCGCACGGATTTCTTACAAATGCGGCTTTTTGTTTATTTTCTGTTCTAAGGAATTACCTGATAATTTGTTCATAGATTTGCCTTTGAATTAACTTGTAAATACAATTTGTTGATAGATAAATTGACAGCGTAGTGAGTCTGCGCGTTGCTGCTTTTTAATTTCACAGCCCAGTGGCGTAACACGGGAGTTTAAATATGAACATGTCGGTGAACCTAACTTGCAGATTTGAGTCTTCATGCCTACTGAAAGCTAGCCATAAATAACTTTACTTGCAGATGTGCGAATTACTATAGGGGGCAAAACACTACAATCAATGAACCCATTTATACAATTATTTATTTACTTTTATTCAGTGTTGTACATGATGTAAGTATTAAGCTTATTAAAAATTACAATAGTCCTGTACAGTATATGTGTATTGTATGCAACCTCATTTTAACTGCGGTGTAGATTCTGGTATTTTATACGCTTGCAGAAACCTAAAACTATCAAGCTTTGATTTAACTTTCCATTTAGAATATAAAATGATAATTATATTAAATCTAAATACAGTTCTTACAAATTTTATATCAAATCAAACTTGATAAAAACACATTGAAATCTCAATAAAAAGTTCACTGACCTTTCCTTCGAGGTACCTGACTTAAATCTGCTCTCCTTTGTGGAAAACATCCCCTTGTTGTTTTACTGGTTGGCTCTGCTCCACAAAGCTCGTTGTAGAACATTTTCAAAATATTTCTCTTCTCACCATAGAAACCATTTTATTGGCATAAGAACAACCACTCACTCCCTGATTCTACGTTAAATGGATGATGTACTCTCTTGTATATACTGTAGAACAGTATAACTCAGGTTGACTTTCAAATTGACTTCTATTTTTAATTATAATAATTTGATATTTTATCAAATATTATCATAGGGAAAGCTAGTTTGCCACCGTGTATAACATTAAAATTATTATTTGTTCAAAACTGACATAGAATTCAACCTTCAGAGTGATTTCAACATGTGCAAGTCTTTTTCAAGTAAATATTATACGGCCACAATAACTTTATTAGTATCTCAACTACCACCATGCATTTATACGAATGTTCTTTTTAATAGCCTTTTAAACTGACTGGATATAAAAATGAAGAGAAATACTGCATGAGCTTGCATGTTGCATTACAATAGGCTAGATATGCATTGTCAATTCTGTTGTTCTTCATTTCTGGTATCTGTAAGTATTTATCGGAAGACGATTCCATAGTACCTATAATCTAATCAATTTCCATATAAAATACCAGGGCATTGTTTAAATAGAATTGGCCTAACTGTGCGTGGATTAGATATAGATGGTCATATTATGAAATTGATTCATGTTGCCTCTAGTACACCGTGCTTAATCACTTATCAGACTATAAAACGCTTCCAAGAAAGCCGAGATTATCCACAATGTACTGAAGTAAGCTGATAGAAAATATTACGTATTGTTCAGCATCTTCAAGCCACAATACGAAGCTTGTATATGTTGCACATGATAAGGGTGCTTTTGCTCACGATTTTAATGTATCTAGCCGAACTGATGTATGTCTTATGTTCTTTAATTTCAAGACTACAACTTCCTCAACCATATTTTCGGCAGTCAATGCATTACCATTGTATAGTAACTCCATAAACATATCAGCATGTTCTTGTGGATTAAAGTCATGCAATATTTTATTTAGGTAATTTATATTAATTAGAAAAGCACAGTTAATATTTTGTTTTCAAGGCTGTAAGTGTAAGTTATATTCAAAACTGTACATCACTAAATTTACTTTTGCTAAGAATAATGTCCTCAATCATCTATAAACGTTTTACACTCGCTAGAAATTACCCCATAATGTAATCAATTCACAAGAATTAATATTCTAACAAATCGCTTTTGTTAACTACAGCCTCAAAGTTTTTGATAAATTTTCCCTCTACATAGGTAAATATGCTTTCTATGCTTCCTCCGTTGGGGTTCAATTCACTATCTAACTTTTACCAAAACGTCCCTTAGTTTTGTTTCCTTTGGTTACTGATTGTTCCTAACTGCTCCCGATTCTTCACGATTGTTCTCTTTCTCTTTACATGTATTGTTAATAAATTAACTAATGAGTTCAATCTCATATTTAATGAATTTCTAGAAATCGCTTTACTTTTACAGAAACGTGTTTTCGTTGAGACGACTAACTATAGTTCTCTCATCGGCTTCAATATTTTTTTTACACTACTATACTAATTGACTTGGAGTTGCAAACTTTGACACCTCTAGATCTAGGCACATTTTGCATCTAGTTTAATTTGAAGAAAATTTCGCGGATTATACACGAATCCACCACCATAACAACATATGTATGCAAGAAAGGCCTAATATTAATATCCAAAATCTTTGACCAGTCGCAGAAAAATTACCACTAATACAGAGCTTGACTTCTATGCTAAGAGTAGTAACTAGTCCCGGAATATTTTAAGTCCAAAGTTAATCACTATGTTTTTCATCTACATATGATTATGGCATTTGACTGACTGTCAATTATAGCCCGACATTGTCATTTTGGGACTGTGGATAACGAAAATTTTAGGACAACCGGTATACTATAACCAACATAATCAGCTGTTGCGATTTTGCCCAATAATGAGCAGTTATGAGGAATAGCAAATACAGAATCCTGCAATAGTTATCAACGACATAAGGCCATTAGAAAGCATCTAACAAACGAGGATAAATTTGTGGCGGAGGCCGTCGGGCCGAGGCTAATGAATTTATCCGAGTTAGTTAGATGCGATAGCGGCCGTATGTCGTTGAATATTTTTCAGAATACCTACAAAAATTGAAATTTTTGTGCAATTTAAATGAAAAAGTTAAATAGTATTTGTTTGATTCACACAGATGCGTGCATCAAAACCTTTTTGCTTGTAATTATTCATGTAATTCAAGTCATAACTGTTCTATCTCATTCAAAGGTCGTGGTAAAGTCAAATTTGCATCTTGCCGTATTTGTTTGCCTCTGTTAATATTGGAAAGGAATTTGTAAGCTTCCCTTAATGGCTTTTAAGCGGATGGATACACTTTCTAATAGGACTTAAGCCGACTTAGCGTATTTGGGACTCATGTGTTTATGGATTTCGTTCAATACAATGCCTCATTGAGAGAGCTTAGCATTAAGATTTCTTAAAATAAGCATTTATTCCTAAGCAACGTGCGACGCTCCGATTGGCTACGCAGGATCGCCTCAGCCAATAGTGTTTGAGCCTCCCCCTCCTTGTTGAATTTGCGAGTTCAGCTCATTGTCAATTCAGCTTCAGTTAGATTCAGAATTTCGAGTAAGCAAGTTCAGCTATGCTTTGTGCTGGTTTGCGGTCGGTCTAGCTCCCTGGTAAAGACGTTTTCAGGTTGTTTTGTGTGATGGTTACGCGCAATTCGCTATTTTCGCGTGGCCAATCCAAGCGTGCCACAACAGTTGAAGCTATTGTAAAAAACCATCGGTCCATCAGTGACGTTTGTAATCGTTGTTACTCAATATACTCGTGTTTGTTAAGTCTTGTTTCACTCCAACAAATAACTGAACCCAAGTCAAGGGTTATTAAGTGGCAGTTCCCGGCAATCCCATTGAACCGGAATTCGCAGCGGATTAACTGGGGGCCCCATTCGTGGAAGCCTCTTTTTAAGTTAATCATACAAAAAACAGTATTAGTAACGGGTGTTAGAAAACTCGTCTTATCAGAGTCACATATGAAAAAAATTAAGTTTGGCAATACTGAAATGTATTGTTGGTGACACTATAAGTCTAACCTGCTAACCTCGAATTTGATATAGACCTACAGTGTCACAAACTATATATTTCAGTATTGCCAATGTTAAAATGTTACTGTTCTATTATTGCTTAACGACCTAGGCTGTTAAATGTATAACATCCATGGCTGTTATGGGGAACTTTTCAGTCAGGTTGACAGTTGTGTTATTGACAAATAACAAGTAGGTGTTATGAAAAACATTTTACAAGGCAAGATAGAAGGAAAGAGGGGTCAAGGCCGGAGAAGACACTCCTTGCTAAAGAACTTAAGGGAGTGGTATGGAGTGAATACTGCTACATTATTCAGGATAGCAATCAACAAAGGCCAAATAGCTACGATGGTAGCCAACGTTTGCGGAGGATATGGCACGTAAAGAAGAAGAAGAATGAGCAGTTTTTCTTTAAATTCGGTAATACAATTTGAATGATATATTTTCATTAACCATTTTCTTCAACCGCATTTCTAAATACGATTCTATTAAAAAATCTTCTGTTTTTGTGAGAAAACCTTCAGTGACAAGTGACAAGACATTCATAAATGAATTAACTGCACGTAGACAAACTCATCTGAGATGCTGGTTTTGTCTTCCATAACCGCTGTTATTCAAAAATTCAGAATAGAATATGCAACCCAAATGACATATAATAAAGCTAGCTAGATAATAATCTCTAAAAAATTAGAGAAAGCGCTTCCAATAATTAGACATAATTTCAATTGACATTATATAGTTTGTCGAAGTTATGATACAGACAGAAACTTCGGCAAACTCAAAAAGTATACGTAACAACTTTCAACAACAGGTAAAACAACATAAAAAGAAGTAACAGGAACACTAATACGAACAAATAAAGTACAAATCACAAACTATAAAGCAGAAAGTACAACGGACAAGATTTTTTATGTGAATTATTGGTATCTCTGATTCTCTGTTAATTATTATTAAAATTCTAATAAAGACAGCATTGTAGTTGGTAAATTATACATTTTTGCAAAACTTATACTGTACTAATTTTAATCAAAAACTTAATATCAGGTACTTCTTCCAGACTATTTCTCACTGATTATCATACTTCTCTTCAAACTGAAGCAATGACTTATTAAATACTTGTAACATACGAAAAAAAACTAAATATTCACAGCACAAAAATCACGTTTGAATTTATAGCCTCTCATATGATAATTGTAAAAATGTTGTCTTTTCGTTTTGACTTTTAATGTGTAGTTGGCATTTCATCTGAATCGAGCTATTTTATATGGAATAATATAGACTAGAAACACATGGCAGAACCTAAAATTTTTTTAATTAGCTGACATTTTAATAGCAACAAAATAAACTGTTGCACATTTGGAAACGTTGAAACGGGTTTTTAGGTTGTGGTTCGGAATTTATTAAAGCTACGCTGTTGATAAATGTTAATTCGTACGCTAAAAAATTATCGACCCAGGATTCCTAATTAATGATAATGGTATGAAACTAAATCCCGAATGCGAAAGTAGTTGCCAATTATCCTACCTGTAAGAATTACAGCGAAAATCGTACGACACTCATTAATGACCAATAGAAAAATTAGTTCACGAGCCGTAACTAAGACAACAAAAAAATTTCTTGGAAATTTTTTGTAGATAGACATTACTTCTTTTTAGGGTTTGTATCATTACGATTTTCTTACCGAATCTGCATTCGAGCATTAATTCATAACCGGAAATCATTCTTCGTGCAATCCAACAACGTCCTAATTTGCCCTCGCGTCCCGCTCTGGCAAATTAATACGACGTTGTTGGAACGCACTCAAAAAATTTCCGGAAAGAATTAATGCTCTTATGAGATTATATGTGAGAATATAATTCATGTATCACGTGACGCTATTTCATCCAATGAGGTGCATGCAAATGCCTAGTTACACATTATCACAGCGGTAGTAATTTATTTTCGTAATTGTTTTTAGGGGTGATCATAAATGGTTGTGATTTTTTTCTTAGGTTGGCACTGTTAGTGTTGGTTACCCTGCTGTCAATTTTAAGTCCGTGTCAAATTCGACGTTAGCAGGTTAGGTTTTGTGTCAGTTTGTGTCAAAACTGACGGAAAATCTAACCTGCTAACCTCGAATTTAACATAGACTTAAAATTGTCAGCAGGGTAACCAACATTAACTGTGCCAACCTAAGAACAAAAAGTAAATATTTGATATTTTGCATTTCATTCAATATATTCTCTTTCCAAATATAATTCGTGTAATAATTAATGATCGACAAACAGCAAATTTAACTCGTGCTACGCACTCGTTAAATTTAGGTTCCGGTTTTAACTCGGAAGAAAAATCATCGATAATAATCATTCCACTTGTTATATTACAACTGATTTATTTTCTTGCATATTATTTCGATATTTTTATTCCCCGATTTTCAACATTATTGCTACACTCTTTTATTATCTGGTAAAAAAAACATAGTGCATTTCAGTTTGCAAGTAAACAGATGCATGTATTTATTTTTCAACTGGGGACGGTGCTACACTAATGCAAAAATAGTCCAGTAATTTATTCCTACCCGAATTGCACAAGTGTAATCGAACGACAAATACATCAAGTATATTATAGTTATTAACAGGAATTGTTTGCAGTTATTAATACACATAGTTGTTTTCATGTTTATGTTGGCAAAGAAATACAGCAATTTTCATTAATCGCTGAGCTATGATTTAACAGCACTATGATTACAGTATAGATATAGATGCATAGAACACCGTTAGAAGAGTGGAATGCCTTTAGTAGGACAAACAAATACCAATTTTAGAAGGTAACAGTTTTGAGCAAAACTTGTTGATTAGATAAGGAAATAAATAAGACGGAAGTAGATTTAGAAGTGTTAATTAGGTTTAATCAATGTAACTGAGTATAAGTGAAAGTGCGCGAATACGGTCCTCTTAGTGCGTCGATCGCTCGATTAGGTGTGTACAACGTTCGATATGCATAAACGGCGGTCGCGGAGAACTTAAAGTCAGTCACCGGCGTGCCAAGCTAAAGGACGTACATAATATGTGAGGGACTTTCAGTAATGTTCGCATACAGCTGGATAGATAAACGCGGTTGAAGTTACGCAATAAATAGAATTCACTGCATAAGTTTTTGTGTGCCACAAGCCAGTTTGCACTTCAAGTAAGTGCCGTTTTAACCGTGCACTGACTAAGTACGCAATCGCAACATCGCGTAGAGATGTCTTGATGTTACGAGTGTTCCGTGACGTAATCCTCCAGAGACGCGACAGAGTCTAAAACTAGGTACTTCTTCGTCGCATACGTCTATTAAGTATTCTGGAAACTGTGTCAAGCCAGAACGAATTCTACTCAGCATTCCAAAAGGTGATAAACCTATTTTGACATTTTACATAGTCATAAAGATCATTATGGTCCCTGGGAGAAAGCTCCAGGAAAAGAGTGTATATTTGAAATTGCAGATGTTTTCACAAAATATGTGAAACTACGACTTGAAATCCCCAAAAATATAGTGTAAATTAATTAGTATAAAAATTGCACCTTTATCTTCACAAAATCAATAGACACCTTACTTCCTTGTTATTCACATTAAATAAACTAAAGAACGAATGCTATAAAGGTTAATCTCTAATAGAATAGTTTTTTCCTTTACCACTTATTCTGATTTTAAAATCAAGTAAATTAGACAAAAAGTGCTGTTAGAAATCTAAGAAGTTGAAGACACATATGGCATGACAAACAAAATAATTACTTTTTTTTCTTTCCACTAGTGTAATAGCAATGTGTATCGATCAATCACTGCTAATTTAGCTAATTGAATAAAACATGAAAGAATTTGATGATACCGTGTATTCAAATGTATAAAAAGTAAACCTGTTAATGCTCATATTATATTGTTACACATAAAAACACCATATCTACACACTAATTGTACGCTTAATTTTTCTTGGCGTTTGCTTGTTTAGCCAACATCTTTGCCTCCTCATCTAACAACGCTTTTATAGCTTGCAGCCGCTTCTTGTACAGCAGAGTCTTCACGTACCATAACTCGAACGCCTCATCCTCTTCCTTATAAACCGGCTTTTTTTGCAGAGAGCGTTGATTGATTCCAAAGGGCTCAATGGTTGTACCCTCAGCTGCACCATACGTTTGATGGTTATGACTTCTTTTACAGTGTTTATAATGGAACCTGAAATATAAGATTTTTAAAACAGATGCCATCTGGGAACCATATTAGAGTACATTCGTGCACTGTAGCGTGGCAATAATTTTACGGTATGAGTTATGGAAAAAATTGAAATATTGTTGTGGTTGAAAGTAGAATTAAGACACAGTAACAAGAGTAAGTTCCACCTACAGCTCAGTAAAGTGGAAAGCACTGCTGGTGGCACATCAGAGTAAGTTGTACCATATATACTGGACACATTCAGTTATGAAAAAAATAGAAACATTGTTGTGGTTGAAAGTAAAATTAAAACAGCCGGCTACCTAGAAGCAATTAACCCTCCACACTTACGCAATTGAAGAAAGGCTTTTAAGGACAAACAGGAAATCGCCAAAGTCATTCAGAGTCATTCATTCAGTTTATGGCATTCGGTTTACAAAATGTGACTCCGACTTTCTGCATCTACGATCCGTCTAGCACATTTCGAGTAACCGTCAGTAATAATTGCGTTTGTATATAGAGCTCTGTTGAAATACTAGGGCGTGTTAGTTGCTATCACAATAGTTGTTTAATCGCGCACTATATGTATTTCTGTATTCATTCTACCTTTATGTATATATGTATACGAGGGTGTTAAATGTTGTTAAAATAAATAAAACAATGTTTTCATTTCTAAATACTCTGTATTTTATCATCTACACACGTGAACCAGCAGTAACTAAAATATCGTATGTCTTTATGTAATGATAAAAGAAAATATTGTTTAAAGAACAATATTACACGTCAATGACAGTCCTTCTATGTCAAGTCTTAAAAAATCAGCATATATCGACGTCTTGCTTGTCTATTCATAAGTCTTAACAATTTGCCTAGCGTTTAAAAGCTTCCAGTTAAAGCTGGGACAAAAATATTGGGTACCTATTCACTGCGAGTACGTTAGCAATTAACGTCTACTGATAAGATAGTACACAAACCACGTCTAACCACGTGCGTTATTATGGCAGCAGATAACGCTGGCCATTATTCATTCACCTTCTTAGTTCCACTAACTTTTGATTACAATGAGCTGTTATTCACATCAATGTTGACTAGCGAATCTTAATGTTATATCAATTAAAAGGAAAAATGTCAAATTTCAATACTAAAATTAAGACCACCATATAAAATATCTCAGTTAATAATACTTTTGACTTAACAAAAAATGGAAACATTACCGATATTACAGTTTTATAAATTAATATATAGGTACCATTTGCGGGAGTATATAACTTGTACGGTATATACTAATGTAATATAATATTCTGGTTATACCTTAAGGACTATTTTGTTTATAGGCGCAATGAGCATCTAGTTTTTTAACATGAATGATATTGTAGTTGTAAATTCAATAATAAAGTTGACCTTAACAGATCCACTTAACAATAATAATATACTCAGAAATTTGTATCGAAAAAAAAACTATTGGTTCAGAAAATGCGAAATTAATTGAACTTTAACGTCATTCGGTTTCCAGGGTTCTCATGTGTATGTGAAATTGATTTAGTAACTGATTCTATATTTTCTTACATGCCCTTTATTCACTTATTTATAGTTTTGTTAGAAAAAGTCCAATGTATGCTTCATTTTCCGGTGCTTTCGAAAGTTTATACAATTTTATGTTAAAGATTTTTCTAAACGTTTATAGGTGTTATTAATCCAAGAGATATATTTTTATCCTTCAAATCGAGCCTTGCTCTCGTTTTGAAGGTCTGGTGAGTTAATTTTTCTAATCTTTTTTACGGAATATAATTTTAAGTTCACAATTAGATCATTATGAAAAAAATCCTCGTTGCAACTCTTGCCGTGAGTGGCTTGAACTCTGCAGTGATAATCTTCGATAAAGCCTGCTTGTTTGATCAGCAGTTAATTTTATCTGGAAATGGTATTACTGGAGATTATAATCTTTCGCATAATACTCAAGCACTATTAAGTTATATTTGCACAATATTCACAATAATTGTATCAAGAGCAATGTATTTCGCCTGTAGTTACAGGATCAAGTAAGTTTCCAAACAATGTTTACTTGCAATATTTTATCTTTTAAGACTGTCGCATTTAAACTATAATAAAAAACGGACGATGTGACACACTGATTTTGATCACACTGTATAGGGATTTGTATATAATATAAAATCTATATAACTTATTTGTTGCTCTTTATCAGAAATAAATTGAATCTCCTAGTAAAACTTTAAATACAGTAACTTTGTGTAAACTTAAAATATTATAGCATTCGATAAAAGAGATGTGCGACAGGTATAAATAGTGATGAAGATGCCACAAGCAAGACAACAATCAGACGAGTCCAAACAATTTAAACTCAAATACTAAAAACCAGCTTCAAACCGTACCAGATAAATGGTCAGGCTACATGGACACATCAGAGAGCCGACTAGCTAAAGTGAATACCGGGTGCGGCTCTTTTCAAATATCAACGGGTATTGAAATTACCAGGGGGCACCAAAGAGTCTTCAACTACAACCGATATGTCCATTAGCTTAGAAGAACTCGTAAACTCATTAAAATTTATGTAGCCGAGTTCGCTATGGCCTGAAACAGACTCAAAAAAGGTTTGTTATATAATTTACTTGCATTAGGCATCCATAAAACCAAAGATACCATGAATAGAATTATATTAGAAGCAATAATAAATACAACAGTTAGAGCCAACACTGCAAGAGAAAGTTAAATGTACTTACAACCAGCTTAAATGCTACAAGTTAATTTCAAGAAAGCATCAGAGTAACACATTGTTTGATTGCGAAAACTTTACAATAACTCACCTAAGAAGCAAACGGGTACAAAAGTTACACATATAATTGCATTAGCGTAGCATAAAAATAAAGTTAAATACTTAGGTTACACAAAAAAGTCTCTTAGTAATTGGTTGACAGGTAACGCCGTAAAGCGAAGAACAATAGGGTTAATAAAATACCACCACGATAGGCAAAAATTTAGTTCAATAATTTCACGGATAAATCTCGAGCAACAATTCGAGCAGGATCGGAAATTAGCCTGTGAGTTCAAGCTTCTAATTAAACAATACACACAAGTTAGTGTTTACCTTGAACAATGTGAGTAGATTTTCCCAGCGGTGGAAAGGCACAAGATTGTATCAGAAAACATGCAGCATAAACTGCAAAAATTCAGCTACGAAAGCTCGCAAGTTTGCAGTGGGGCCTCAGCAATGATTCTGGAAGTCAGCAACAGAACTAGCAGAAGTCTGTTAAACACAGCTGGATAAGTTATGCAGAAGTATAACAAGTACGATGATGAAACAAATCTCATAATATGCGTTGAATTACCCCATTTAAATATCCGCGAATTTCGCGAATGGAACTAGGGCGTACTAAACACACACAACTACTATAAAGTAAATCCCTAACCTAGGGACGCGCTCAGAACAAAAACATACCGGGACACCTGCAGACCTGAGAAGCAAAAAGACAGTGTGGCCCAGTTGGCGTCAGCCAGAATAACGCTCTATGAACGACAAAAGTAAAAAAGAATCGAAGTGTCTATAATCTATGACAAGCTAAAAAGAGTCCAAGCACTTTATTAATAATTTCCAGACGAATTAATAACAACTGGTTTATGCAATAGTTATTTACTTTAATTCATGTATTGCAGTGGTATTAGTCCCTATGGCTCTGCTCTGATTGCAGTTGAATATTAAAATTAAATTAAAGCACAGAGTAGTTTTATCTAGCCGCAATGATAAGTTAAATGTCATTCCGTAAATGCATTGAAAAAGGGTGATAAAAAGAAATGAATTGATTAAGGAACGCAGACAAGTTGCTTTTTACAGGGTTAAGAGTCAAATTTCATATGAATTAATTATTAGTTGAGGCTGAGTGAATAGCCAAACCAAATTAAATAATCACAAAAAGGTTTGCTAAGTGCAGGTGATGAAGCGTATAATTCAACTTAACTAGTTAGTAAAATTTGTGGACAATTCTAAAAGGGTATTAGCCAGGAAAGATGAGAACGCTTCAAAGAGCAAATTTTGCAGGCGTAAACTAGCAATTGTAAGAAGCAAACATGACTTGATAAAACTGGAGGAAAAGTAGACACAAAATTAGGCCAAGAAACGAGGAAAAGAAGGCAGTTGGAAACCAGGGAACAATTATGAAAGAAGTGAACGAAAAACTAGTCAATGTAAATACGTGAGTGAACATGAAACGCACTTAATAAAACGTGGAGTGGGACAAAGACACTGTGACAATTAATAAAAATGTCCTGTTTATAGTTATAAGATTCGTTTTTGTTTAGAAAGGACAAAGACAATTAGCAATTGAATAAAATTAATTCTGACATGTAGTTTTTGGGCTCTCATTTCAACCAAGGTTTTGCCTATTAAATAATAATTTATAAAAATAAAAAGTATACCATCGTGTTGAGCACATCGCGTAGTACCAGTGAAAGTATGGGTAACATTTTCCCAATAAAAAAAATTATTTGCTGCAAGACGCTTCCGAAGCTGCGGTAGCGACCACTTCAAATTTACTAAGACTGATAGCAGCGGAATAAAGGATCCAGAACCAGAGCTGACTACTGGGACACGGCACGTGGAGCGGTGGGACAACGGCCAGCAACAGAAACCCCGGGGACAGCGACTCCAAGAGAAGATTCGAGCGAGGCCCTCCTTTTCGAAGAATGATCGGTACCATCTGAAAAATTTAAGTTACTGTAAAAAGCTTATTAACATTGTGAGGAAGCAGAAATTTGTGTACGAGAGAAACATTACCGTTGTGAATAAGATCCATGCATATCCAAGCCTCCAGCTAACGCATTTTGCCAATTATTCATCCAAGTAGAATTGTGAGGTTAAATGAGGTTATAACAATTTAAAATCCAAGCCGCGTCTGTGTGACGTGGTAGAACAAATTAATCGCTGGAACAAAAGACAATTAGAAGCGCTAAAACACTAGAATTTAAATAAATATCTGGTAGTTTGTTCATAAATTTGAATTTTTCCAAGTCAAAAACGCTTACTGCAATCTAATCAAACCATTTTGTAATTTGACATCCCCACTTACATTGCGACTGCGTATTAGGATTAATTTGGGCACACAGTGGCGTGCCAGAGTAAAGTAAAATAATAAATTAGCAGGAACCTAACCCTTTTGAAGTGAGTCAAGTACCTACCGAGCTAGCGTTTTTTAGAAAAATTTAAATTGCAGATCGATAAAACATAAAAGAGGGCAAAATACTGTTTTATTTGAATAAATAAAAATACAACCATCTGATCTTAAACAGTCTAAATCTATAAAAAATTAAATCTATAAATCTGTATAAATTTTATTATGCCGGGGTCGGTAGCTCAGTGGTAAGCATCCTGACTATTCTTCTAAGGGTCGCGAGTTCGATTCCCGGTCCCGGTGAGGTTTTCAAAAATAAAAAAATGCAGAAGCCTCTACAGAATTCCATCATTCGGAAGTGATGTAAAACCGTTGGTCCCATGTTACTACGATGTGTAGCAAGTAAAAGATCCCTTGCTAGGGTTGGAACTCCTTAGTCTCGGCAAAATTCTAAGTAGGACTTTGACCATATGACTAAAGCAGTCGGTGTCTAAGGTGCCTGGTACTCTGCATGCCTAGACCTTGTCCATCAACAAACAAACAACAAACAAACAAATTTTATTATTAAAATTGCCGAGTACATTGCATTAAATTAATTAGGCGATGCAAATAGTAACCTTTGCAATTAACTGGCAAGTACAACGTAGAGCTATCATAACCACAGCAGTATATACAAATTCTTCGTCGTTAAGTTCGTGTGTTTGTGACAACCGAGCATAATTCGACTACTGTTTCATACAAATATATGCTCTAATAACTGAAACAGATGATGCAGAAATAGAAGATTTCTATATTTGACTAGGCGATGTAGTACCACGGATTACAAAGCGAGTACTATTAGTTGTAGTAGGAGACTGGAGCGCCAAAATTGGTTGCATCACAAGCAACCATCATCCTAGATATGTAGTTGGTGCATAGGGTATAAGGTATGGGCACAATACATCAGGAAACTACACATCTGGGTTTTATCTGATGATTGGTGCCGCAATCAAATTGATTACATACTGATTAGACGACGATGGAGCTCCCTGTATTTGAAGTAAGAACTAGACCCGAGGCAGATTGTGGTAGCGATCGTAACTATTACTATGCGTCTTAAGCTCAAAACATGCTCAAGAAGAAAACTATAAAAGATGCGAACACCTAACGAGTCGGATCATTTCCAAAGAACTTTCGCTCTGCAATCCTGCGATATTAATAATGGTGGAAACCCAGACACCTTATGGAAGTATTTACGTTCACAAAGAGAAAATACCCGCAGAGAGTCGTATACGCACATCTTCAAACTTCAATGTAAAACAAGAATGGATTCCTAAAAAAAGATTTGCCTTCACAGTGGCTTGAAAGAAACTTAAAGAAACAGATATCCTGGATGAAAGCAGTAGCTAAGAACAATATCGATAATTGAACAAATACATCCAGAAGGGATGCCGCTTGATCAAAAACAAGTTTTATGAAGATCTTTGTAAGAAATTACTGGTCCATGCAGATAGAGCCGAATACAAAGTGCTATTTAAATCGATAAAGAAAGGGACGAAAAAGTTTAAGCTACCAAATTGTTTAGTTGATTGTATCGAGGTGTAGCGTGAATATGCGTGCAGGATAGAATTTATTCATCGTGTATACGGAGATATCAAAATAATAAAGTCAACGGTGTAGTATCGGAGCACTGCTCAATCATGAAAAGTGTACGGTAAGAATGTATTCTTTGGCTCATGTTATCAGACGGAGTAAGTCAAGATGAATCAGTAATTGGAGGATAAAACAACATATTTGTTGACGATAATATACTTGCAGAAAGTGCTAACCAATTGTGAATGTTGCTGCAAATACTGGAACGAGTAAGTAATGAATATGGACTCCAAATAAGTTATCCAAAATTAATATCCTCATCATCGATAGAGGAAGCAAGAGCCATTTGATGACACAACAAATTATATATAACCTATCTGGATTCTCTAATCAATGGAGGCAATGAACACCGATTGTGCAGACTGTTCCTTGGCAAGACTACTATGGTACGGACAACTTACAGTATTCCCTATTTTTCTGTATGTCGCAACAACGTGGACCGTTCGGGAAACAGATCCTCAAAGAATAGATGCGTTTGATGGCGCATGTTGCGTATTCCATTGACTGCACGGCCTACAAATGATTCAGTACTAGAAAAGATAAAACTATCACATCCTTCCTCAAGGCTTAACGGATGTATCCTGTATTTTGAAGACCACATCATACGTTGAATCGAGACTGGAAAAAGATGTCATCTCGAACAAATTCAACGGAACAAGAAAACGAGAAATATCACTTCAACGCTGGACTTACAGAACTTGTCCAGTGGGGGGGGGGGGTGGGGGGGGGGGGGGGGGGGGGGGGCTCTTTGGGTGGAACAAACTAGTGATGGGCTTATTAGAATGAAAAATAATCGGTTATCCGGTTATTGAAATAACTTCTGTAACTCGGTTTTCGTTCCAAGTATTCGAATCAAAAATAACCTCACCCTGATACGTACTACGTGCCGTATCTCAACGACCTGCGAGTGATCGAAATTCTGTAAATAATACGTCATTGATAACCATAAAAGCAAGGCAGATTGTACTGGTTGACCCAAGTGAGGCTCGCGGCTGCTTGTTGATGTTATTAACACATTTGAGACTCCCAGTCGACCAGTTAAATTTATGGGACCGTTCCTATTAAAGATAACGCTCTGCTGAGTATGAGATTTGCCGAAGCTGTGTTGGTATTAATTTATAACGGCCTAAATTTTTGCTTCGAAACGCGGTTGATTATGCCTAATAAGGGATAAACAGAAAGCGAAATAGGATTTTCCAATATCGTAACAGATTTATATTTAATTTTTAATCACGAAGCCCATCCGTCGTCATATGATATGAACCCGTGGGACGCAAGGCTGAACGTAGATAAATTATGGATTCTAAAATATACCGGTATGATGTGCAAGCGAAAGAATGTGTTTTCTATTTCTCACTTGATTCATTGCGGTTATTCTTATTTTATCGTAGTTAAATTTTATGATTTTTTAATATGTACTCTTTTTTATAGGATGGTATCCCGTTTATTGAGAGCAGCCCACTTAAATATTCAATCGCTCATTCCTAAATTTTCTGATGTCAAACGTTACTTGTTGGACTCAAACTATGATATCTTAGCTTTATCGGAAAGTTGGTTAACGCAAGAAGTAAGTAATGATTACCTGAAAATTGATGATTATCAACTCGTTCGTAATGACCGGGGTGCGCGTGGTGGTGGTGTTTGCTTTTATGTACGCTCATGTTTTAAACTTAACATTCTAGAAACCAATGATACTATTGAACAACTTTGGATTAGTTTAAAATTGTTTAATATTACTTTTACTGTTGGCGTGGTTTATAAACCGCCCACTATCAACCATAAACTGTTCTGTGATCACTTAGAGGAAAGTATTACATTGTGTTCATCTATCTCTGATGAGCTACTTTGTTTTGGTGATGTAAATATTGATTTACTAAGTCCTAATAATTATGACTGCATTTATTTTAACAATATGATTAAATCTGTAAATGTCCACCAACTTATTACTGACGCCACCCGTGTGACCAAAAAATCAGCTACACTGTTGGATGTTATTCTAACCTCCAAAGTTGAGTACATTGTTGAGTCAGGGGTTCGCCACTTACATTTATCCGACAATGAAATGATTGACTGCCATCTGTCTATACAGAGACCACATTCTCAGCCAGTTTTTAGAACATATCGTTGCTTTAATAATTTTGATCAAAAACTTTACCATAAAGAGCTATCGTCCGTACCTTTTCACAGATTATTTTAATGGATAATGTGGACGATAAAATCAATTATTTAAATTTTAACTTGCTTATCGCAATAGACAAGCATGCTCCAATAAAAATGGCTAAATTCACTAAACTAAATACACCGTGGATTACGGATAATATTAGGTTGCTTATGTCTCTGCGTGATAAAGCATATACTAAGTTTAAAAATTCCAAAAACTCTTCACACTGGGAGTATTATAAATCGTTACGCAACTTCACCACGCAAGCTATTAAAAATGAAAAGAAAGCCTACTTTCAATTCAAATTCAAAAACAGTAGTTCGAAAGAGCAGTGGAATGAGCTTAGATCACTAAATTTAACTAAATCTAAAAATAATACATTGCCCAACCATCTCTCAAATCCTGATAAAATTAATGACTTTTTCTTAAACGTTACTCCGTGTGCAAATAACAGTAGCAACGAACTCATTGCTTATTACAATGGTCGTAAATTGAGAGAAGGGATAGTTGATTTGAATTTTAAACATGTAGACGAATCTACAGTTGCGCGAATCATCAATTGCTTAAAGAGTAACTGTACGGGATTTGATGACATTAGTTTACAAATAATAAGATATAGTTGTCCAATTATCTTACCATTCATTACACATATCATTAATCATTGTCTACTTACAAACATGTTCCCTGCATGCTGGAAGAGTGGTATTGTTATACCTATTCCGAAGGTGCCAAATCCAGTTGATTACAAGGACCTGCGTCCAATAAGTACTCTCCCAGCTATGTCGAAAGTCATGGAAAAAGTAATAGACATGCAGCTCAGAGATCATTTAGATAAATTCAACATTATCCCTTCATCTCAATCTGGTTTTCGTCCACGCCATAGTTGTACAACGGCTTTATTAAACGTCATTGATGACATAATTTCAGCTAGAGACCGGGACGATGTGTCTGTGCTGATTTTACTTGACTTTAGTAAAGCTTTTGATACTATCGATCATTCTGTGTTGGTGTCTATTCTCAAATACATTGGGCTTTCGAACGATTCTGTTATGTTGCTCTACAATTACTTAGTTAACCGGGTGCAAAAGGTGAGGTCGGCTGGCGAATATTCTAGTTCCAGAGTTACTACTAGGGGTGTTCCGCAAGGTTCAATCCTAGGACCACTCTTATTTATTATTTACACACACACCTTCTGTGAATATATGAAAACCTGCAATATGCAGATGTATGCTGACGATACCCAAATTTATCATTCTTTTAACATAAGTGATAGTAAACGTGCGCTGTCTGATATTAATCAAGATTTAACGAATATTGCAACAATTTCTGTAAAACACTCATTAAAACTTAATCCCAAAAAGTCTGTCGTGTTGTTATTTGGAAATAAAAAACCTTTGGAATCCCTAAAGGAGAGTGTAAATTTGTCTGTGTGTGGTACTCTAATACCAATAGTAAATGAAGCTCGCAATCTTGGTCTAATAATTGACAATACTTTTAGATTCAATTCCCAAATTACTAACTACATTAAAAAAGCATATATGAATCTTAAATTAATTTATCCACACAGGCAATATTTATCAATTAATATTAAAACAATCTTATCAGAAAGTCTTGTTCTCTCTCATTTCACATACTGTGCTGAGATTTATGGTCCCTGTATTACACGGGATACGGCTAATCGAATTCAAAGAGTTCAGAATGCGTGTTTAAGACTTATTTTTGGCATACAAAAATATGAGCATATATCGCATAAGCGAACTGAACTCTGTTGGCTTTCGATGGCAGGCAGAAGAAAGTTACTAGCTACGACGTTGTACCATAAAATTATCACAGACAAAATACCCATATATTTATATAAAAGAATATCATTCAGAGAAGACGTGCATAACATTAATATTAGACATAAACACTTTATCACGCCACCCTATCACAGAACGGCTCTTTTCGAACGCAGTTTTCGGTACCAAATTGCAAACATTTATAATTCCCTACCTGACGATCTAAAAACTGCCTCGATAAATTCTTTTAAAAAACGTCTTTACCATATTCTTCTAACCGAGTGAAGTTAATAAAGAGTGCTGCTTTACTAGACCGGATATCTATCAACTACTTTTTTTATTTTGACAAAGTTTTTTTTTTCTTTCATTGTTTGCGTGCTGTTAACTCCCGCGGTGCTCATTGCAGAATATTAGTTTTTTAAGTTAATGTTAGGCATTTTATCTATATCTTTTTTCCGTTTTTCAAGGTCCAAGTGGAAGATCAGGCGTTGTGCCTGAACTTGCGCCTTGTGATTTCCCAATAAAAAAAAACTATGTTTTTTTTCTTCACTGACATGTATTCCTTTTTAGTTTGGTTATATGGGAAATAAAGGCAATATTATTATTATTATTATTAAAAGGGAAGGGTGGCTACTAGAGAATTTTAGGAACTAAAAATAGATTCAATAGATAGGTACTTTGTATTGGCATATTTATAATTTCTTTAGGATTAGTATTGATATAGCTATTCTCAATGGTTTAAACTCCTTAGAAATCAAATAAAAATCATTTATACAATTATTATAATTAACGAGTAACTGAGTTCCTCTGCTATCTGCAAGTTACGGTGCCGATGCAGATGACGGTGAACCGCCAACCGGCAAACCGGCGAAATCGAAACGAATCGAGAGCCAAAATTTATTCGAATGATTATTCA
The DNA here is from genome assembly GCA_940337035.1 of Agriotes lineatus. Classification (NCBI taxonomy): domain Eukaryota; kingdom Metazoa; phylum Arthropoda; class Insecta; order Coleoptera; family Elateridae; genus Agriotes; species Agriotes lineatus. The sequence goes on along the minus strand of OW679195.1, from coordinate 76,812,053 downwards.
AATAATCATTCGGTTATTAATATCATTCAAATGCAAATAATTCGGTTATGAAAATTGTCCGGTTATGCCCATCACTAGAACAAACTTAACTGGAATGGAAATCTCCTATAACAAAAAATATAAATTAATATCAATAAAGATCATAACACATGCTGATGTCATAATGAAGGAGAAGGAATTGTTTGTAGGACTGCTTTAGTTTTGGTAAATTTTAAATGTTTATCAATGTCACATTAAATATGACCATTTGTTTCGCAATTTATTGTAATCTATATTATGTGTTTTACCATTGGCAACATATGTAGGACTAGTCATGAATTATAACTTCAAAACCAGAATACTAGAACCTCTATTAATTGTCACGTTATATTCTCACAGAAACAGACCTAGCTGATACGTATAAAACAGTCAGATTTGCATAGACAATCCCCGAATAACACGGGCCTGTTACAGAAATTAATTCGTGAATAGTTTTGCAATGTCTTGCATGTCGTTTTATTATGCAGGTGAGTTGGACACTGTTTTATTGTTGACATTGCTGCATTGCTTTGTAGAGAGGTTTGTTGATGAGTCGTTGCTCATCACTATTGTTGGGTTGTTGTCCATTGTTATTGTTGAGTTGGCGCCCATTGCTATTGGCACCGCTAAATAGTATACTATGTGCCTGGGGATAGTAGACATCCGTTGAGATGGTCACTAACTCTTGACCTGATAAGCAAAAATCAGTGGTTCAGGAAGCGCACCTGGATAGCCTGGGATGCTCATTTCCTACAAATGACCTGCTAATTCGGTCTCTGCGAGGGAGGCCACTGTAGTTGCAATTCGCATTGACGTGAGTTGGTGCTTATTAGTCTGACTAGTCTTCGGATAACAGATGGCGGATGCGCAAGAATCCGTATTACAGTGTGATCATCAACGGTGTACCTGAAGATCATGTCTGATCAAGATATTATATTAGATGGTACGTGGGAGCATCTCGGGGACCGCAAGATCTATCATTCCTAACATGTACTAGCAAATGTATCAATGTTTGTTTGTTTTTGTTCACATTCCTGGTTTTGCAATGTGGTTGATTTGTGCTTGCGACCGAAGGTGTCAAAACATACAACATGAAATGAGCCGCTCAATTATTTGCCTTCCCGTGGTCGAATATGTGATCCAGAACTCCTAGGTCTAAACCGAAGGGGCGGTTTTGAATTTCGGTAAGTCACCAGCATGTAATTTATGCATGGGAACCGATTTTAGTCCAGGGAAAAATAAATTTATCGTGAATCAAGATAATTGTCCCATCATAAAATCAAAAAGCTCGACTTGAGACTTATATCTGTAGTACGCATTATATTGGTTTATTTACAATAATACACTTGCATATATTTTATATACTAATTACAATTATTTTGAAGTAAATTTAGTTTTTTCTTTTTTATGTATTGAAAACATGTATTCTCTTACTTTATTTTGCAAAAAAAAAACTCAAATTGAGATAAAAACTGTGTCACTAACTGTTAACATTTGTCCATAAAGGTTTCGGCAAATTTCTGAATTTTTAAACATCCCTTTTAAACAACTTACTAAAGAAATGTCAGTTATGCTCGATGACGGAAATATTTAAAAGCCTACTATAAATTAGCAGATATATCTGTTAAAGAACGTAGTTGATCAGTCTGCGAGGAAAGACGCATTCTTAGAGACAATACTTTTGGAATTTATTGACTAAGCACATAATAGTACTTAAATTAATTTTATTTGTTTTTATTACATAGATGTATAACAGAGATTTTTTTGTTGCAAAGAATTTGGACAGCTTTTAAGCTATGCGAACTTCCTGTGCATTCAAACTAATTTTGTTTTCAATCTAGTCAATTACTGTTCATTTCTTTCTTTCTAACCGTTGCTCAAAGGAAAAGGAAATAAAAACTAAAACAACGAAATGGAAGGAGAAAGATGTTTTGCATATCCTGGTATTTTCATCATATTAGCTACAATGAAATTAATGCCAGAAAAAAATTTACGCAAACTTAGTCTTTTACGTGCAATTAAAAATGGAAACACCAACGTTAACCGAGTACTCGTTTTTTATCGATTTGAAACATTGTAATTATTTCTATTTAAAAGATGTCACATACAAGTTAATTATTACAATAAAACCGCGAAGTGACGATTATGATCCGATGACATGAAACAGACGTATTTAGCTATTTACAAACTATAAAAATTAGTCTTTGCATTTTTTGTCCGCAATTGTACATATGTACATAGTGGGAAACGCATTTGGTCTACGTCCAACTATCTAATTTGAATCTATAATTTAGCGATCTTGATCGCCATAATTGGCAACGAAAGGGCAAGTAAGTTTCAATTATAGAGCACATTATCATAATTCTTATAAAATAAATGAGTAAACGTATATGTAATATAAAGTATACTAAATGTCAGACATTTTTGTGAGACTTTTTTCGAGAATTGGTGAGAGTACATTCCATTATGCTAAGTAACAATTTATTATTATTATTATTAATTTTTAAAATTCCCTAAGTGAAGCTATTTGATTTTTTATTGCACTTATCTTTCAAGGTGTCAATTTAAAGTGGCCGTTCCTACAATTTTTCAGGGAACTTTTTTAACAAAGAGGTGTCATAATAGTGACATGTTAAAATCACGGATAGTTCCGACGTTCTGTCGACATTGTTATTGGGCTACTCATAGGTTTAAGAGACCAAAGTGTCTGCGACCTCAAGTGAGGTAATAATAAAAGCATCGTCGGGAGTTACGCAACTGAAATTCAATGATTATCACTTAAGGTAACGATTCTGTTCACGAGCCATCGGAATCCGGAACTGTGTGCGGCAGCATAGCCAGCGTGTGTGCGCTAGTTACTATTGTTCTATGTGCCTGTGCGTGTTAGAAAACGCTGTCTACGTTGTAGTTTAATTATTATTGTTGGCGGATGGTAGATGCAGCTGACCACTTCGCTATTTGATACGTAATCATGGTAATCATGAAAATTTTTGAACTAGAGATTTTTGGGCAAATATCCATTTTTGTGTCTTCTGATTCAGAAAAAGTTGTTTTCGAAGTGATGCCTGTCTTTCTGTCACTTTGTCAATCTGTCAGTCTGAGTCTGTCCGTCTGTGTCCTCTTTGCAGCCCAGATGGTTTAATCGATCTAGCGGTACTTTACTTTTTTTTGTTTTTCGGATTTTTTTTTGTAATGGATAAAAATAATTTCTACTAAGATAAAATCTTATATTATACCATTATCTATAACTTTTGTTTGAAAAGTTTTTTTATGGGAAAGTATAGTTTTTGAAAAAGTCGTAAACTAAATTTTTACAAGCAAGTTAGTCAGTAAATGAAAGCGCTTTGTTGCCACACCTCATTTTTAGTATTATTCTTCTACAGGTTCATTTACGTGTAAGCAAACTGGCTTTTTATTTTATTACGTCTTTGGAGCTATAGTAACACATACAGTTTAGCAGTCGAGGGTCAACTTTTGGGTTTATCCAACAAGGGATTTCTCTAGCTACATATAGAAGTAAACAAAATATAAATAATCTCATTGCCATTCAGCTAGCTCGAAATAGAAAAAGGCTTACTTAATAAAAACGCAGAACCATTCCATAGCCATACTAGATGAAAATCATTTTTGATCATACTATAGTTTAAAATAAGTAGCAATACAATGAACCCCTACGATGTTGTTAGTGTATACATTATAATAATTATGGTTGTGCCATATGCTGTTTACTTTCATGCTAGTCTTAGAGCTTTATACTGTTGTACTCATTCTTCGGGTATTTCATTTGCTTTTTCGTCTATTTCTCTATTTTTTCTTACACTTTATTTGGTTGTGCAGCCTTTTAAAAAATATTTTTCTATTTTTTCTTGTCATGCTCTTTTCTTTGTTGTTACATTATATTTTCTTATTCGATCTACTTTTTGCTTTTGGCTTGATTAAAAAGTTTTCTGTTGACTACGGCAGTTTTTTATTATCTTCATAACGTCAATATAATATTTTCTTCTTTGATAATTACTTTTAAAGTGTTTTGACTTTTACTCGTCAAATTCGCAAACTTCTAATTATAAATCATCACGATTTTGAACTCTCTTTTTAATCAAATTTCAGTGATTTTGCATTAACTAATAAAGTGTGTTCTTCCCCTGTGTTGCCTTGTCTTCATCACTACATCCTGGATCATAATATGGTTGAGAGTCACATCTGCTTCTGTTAGTACATTAGTTATATGATTAGCTTCACTGAAATTTGTGTTGAACCATCTGCCTTCGCGGCGAAAACATGAATTTCTCACCTGCATTGTTCTTTGTGAAAAAATCCAATCAGTCGTTTTCGATTGTAAGATATCTGGTAACCTCTCCAGATTCGTTTTTTATTTGTAAACGTAATATTTTACCTCATCAATCTGTTGCACGTGATAAGTGCATGTTTATGATAATAATTTTTCTAAAACTCATTCGTCATATTCGATAAATATACAAGTTTATACAGATATAATATACGATTAGAATCTAATTTCGTTGGCCACATTTGCTATTAGGGCATTGTGCGCCTTAAAAATCTTTTCAGTTAAATATAGCTGATCATTCTGTATCTGTCACCATTTTCAACTGTCAGCCGAAGTGATTTGTCTTCAGAGAAGTCATATAAACGTACAAACCAGCCGACAAATATTATCAACACAAACGTTAATAAAAGTGTTTGCCGTTTGCTTAAAAAAAATAAAAAAGTCCGAAGTATCAAGATCCATCACAGATAAAAGTATTTGCACAAAATTTACGAAAAATCATTGATATGGAAGGTATATGAAACGTCGTTGAAATATACACATCCCCTAGAGGGTTGAGCAAGGTCAAAATGAAGACCTCTTTTAAGTAGGCCTTTTCATTTTCTGCAAAAAATAAGGAAATCCTTTCATATGTTAAGAACTCATCTAATTTCAAAACTGCAGAGTCTAAATAGAACATTTACTTATTTAATAGTTACCTTCAACATGATAATCATAAATTAACACAGCATAGCCGCCTAAAGAGAAAACATCCTTAGTGTAGATACAGTCATGAAGTTTCTTACACTTTATTTGAAAACAACATATGTATTTTAAAATAATTTTTCAACAGAATGTTAATGGTTAGCCAAAGAGTTCTGGCAACCATAAGGTTTCCAGCAAAGGCTGCGGAGGAGCTGCCAAGACGGGTTGCACAAGCCTTTCTTCAGGTAGCGAAATAAACTCGCACAAGGAAAAGCGCACTGAAGAGTCCCAGGTGCTCGGTAGGGATAACCGTAGCTTAAGTCACTCGGAATCACTTGAAAAACTGATCATTTGTAGATCTTCGGACGGTGACTCCCATAAAAGTCAGGCGTCAGGTGGTGGCCACTGAGCTAAAAAGGGAAAAATGCCAAAAATGCTTGAAATAGTCCCAAAACGTGTCAAATAAGTGCGAGGAAGGACACCCAGTACATACTGAAATTGACAGGTGGCCACAGGTGAATGCTGCCTCTGAAGGAATATTTAATCTTGACGTAACCAGTCGAATTTCAGCAATTTTACAACCAACATAGAAATGTTGAACTAAACTTTCAGAGATCTTGAAGGATTTTATCCACATTTATCCTGAGCCTTTGGAAAAATCTATGACAGTATCAAAGTCAATATTTGAATTGATCTTTTAAAAGACTTTATTTGTGCTTACTAGCGAATTCACCGTGAGACTCTTATTTACAGTAATTACTGTCATAAGAATGTTTAATTCGGATAACGTAGCGAAACTGAAACAGCCCATTGTTCTTTCAGGGTTTGAAATAGTAATGATCGCGGCCTCGCTAATTTTGACTAAATAAAGCTCTTATTGAAGACCAACGAAATTGTCATTTATACTTTTAAAATAAATTGAATTTATGGTACCGTTTTACTTATATGAATTATCTGGCTAGGTTGCTGTGGTACCGTATGTGATTGTAGGTACACCTTATTGCGAGACGCCTAAAGTCAGGGTAACTGGCAATCCTTTTAGTTGAAACACACTCGGACACGAAGACCAAAGCTACTGTTGCGAGATTAATAAGAACACGTAAGCACAAACACTTGCATTTATTTTTCTGCCGTTTACAGAACACTTAAGTTTAATAGCGTTGTTTCTTAACTTTACGTATTTACATCTTCTTATTAACTACTTAATTCTAAGTCCATTCTGACCAAGAAAGCTCGGTGGGCGTTTACAAAGTTCCCAATAACCTATCAGAGCTGGTCTAAATTTTGGAATTTTGGCACGTACACACGGACGTGATAGTTCATAATAGTTCTATGAATTTTAAAAGTTTGAGGCTTTCCCACGGTGAAATGTGGTTTGCTCGGACCCTTTGGAAATTACCGCTATAAAGGATTAAAATTCTACTAAAAGCATTTGGTCCCAACTGCAAATAATTTTTATGATCGAGTTGCAACCGTTGCTTCTTCTAATCACGTACCGGTCATATACATCACTCAATATTTCGGTTTATGAAGTAAACCCTGCATAAACTTACTCTAATCTATTCGTGAGATTGGAATATCTCCAGCTTCCCAAACGAAAGGCACGTTTCTAAACATCCGCTTGTTGTAATTTAAATATGACATTTTTCCTACGAATTTTACCTTAAAATATTATACAGATGGCTTACAGCTAACTAAAGTACAGTATATTCCTACACAGTTCATTTCATTACAGAACGCAAATCGTAACAGTTGCCCCCGGATTAAGATAGTCTTTGGGGTTTAAATCTATCGATTTTTACACCACAAGACGTTCTTCTTTCGCACTTAAGCAATACCAGTCATATATCTCAGAACTATATGGTCTCATCATGCTTACCCTAATTTAACTAACCTACGTGAATTAACATCAGTTATCTGGTGTAATTGTCAGTACTACTTTGGTTCTCGGTGACTTAACTAAACAAAATACCTAGATAAGGAATCCACGTTTCCGCATTTCTTTCCCGGTTTATAGAGAACAGTGAAATTTAACATTTGTAAAATTAATGACCACCGCAGTAATCTGCCATTCTTATTGCTCATCTGCCGTAACCAGGTCAAAGGACAGTGATCCGTTTCTACGATAAAATGGCTCAGAAACAAATAAGGTTTTAATTTTCCGACTGCCCAGACTAAAGCTGCACATTCGAGTTCACTTGCGCTATAAGCTTGCTCCCTATCCGTGAGTTTTTTGCTCAGATACAGTACCGGATGCTCTTCTTGATTAGCATCTCGTTGCGATAAAGTCACCCCCATTCCTCGCTTCGAACAATCGGTTTGTACTATAAATTCGCGGGAATAATCTGGAGCTCTCAACACCTTACCGCTCATTAATTCGTCCTTCAATCTTTGGAATGCAACTTCTTTCTGATCATCCCATTCTACTCTTGTTTCGCATTTTTCCGTAATGCGTCTGTAAGTGGACTAGCTATGTCTGCATAGTTCGGGACGTAATGATTGTAATACCCAGTGATCCCGAGAAATGATCGAATATCCCGTTTGGTTTGGGGACGTTGAAACTCCTGTATGGCCGCTACCTTTACCTCCGACGGTTGTCTAAATCCCTGACCTATTTTATGTCCCAGATATATCACCTCGGCTTTTCCCCACTCACACTTCTTAGCCTTTATCGTTAGGCCTGCTTGATGCATTGCCTTGAATACCGCACGTAGATGTTCTAAATGCTCCTCCCAAGTCATCGAATGTACCGCCACATCGTCCAAAAATGGTTCTGCGAAATCGTCCATTCCCTCCAATATGGTGTCCATTAGCCGCTGAAACGAAAATGGAGCAGATTGCAGCCCGAACGCTAACGTCACTGGTTCGAAAGCTCCACGATGAGTTATGAAAGCAGCATAGTTACTTGCTCTTTCAGTCATCCCTATTTGCCAGTAGGCTCTTTCTACATCGATTAGACTCAGGTATCTGGCCTTGCTGCATTTTTCCACACATGCTTCTATATTAGGAACAGGATGTTGCTGTGGCACCGTAATAGCATTTAACGCTCTGTAGTCGATTACAGGCCTTGGATCTTTCCCTTCAGCCTCCACAATCATCATAGGCGACGAATACTCGCTGTTACTGGGCCTAATTACTCCCAATTTTAACATTTTATCGATTTCTTTGTCGATAATCTCGCGTACCCTCGGTGAGTGTGAATACCCTCGAGTTCGGATAATTTTTTCCTCCTTGATAGCAATATCGTGTTCCACTAAGTTGGTTCTTCCGGGTCGATTTGAAAATAACCCTGGAAATTCTTGGATTAATTCCTCCAAGCTTTTCATTTGGATTTCCGTGAGTTTTCCTACCCCTTTGGCTTGTTTCAACACTTCCGAAGCACTTAAGATTTCGGTGTCTTCTATTTCCAGTTCTGGAAGATCGAGTTCTGCTCCTCCTTCCCCAGGTTGTTTGATTACTATCGCAATGACTTCAGCCTTTTCAAAATAAGGTTTCAACAAATTGACGTGGACAAGAGTTTGTTTACGTTTTCCCGAAATTTCTTTAATTATATAATTCGTATCGGAAATTTTCTCCACAATTTCTTTGGGTCCAGTCCATTGCATCTGCAATTTGTTGGTCCTGGCTTGCTGATACAACATAACCTTCTCGCCAACCTCGTAATATGAAGCCTTCGCCTTCAGATCATAATAACCTTTTGATTTGGTTTGCGCTTCCAAAGTCGCCGTTTTCGCGATTTCCTGCATTTGCCTTAGCCTATCAAGTAACTTTAATATGTACACTACTACCGGTTCGTTGGTTTCCTTTCCAACCCACAACTCCTTGATCATGTTTAATGGAGTTCTAATCTGACGTCCATAAACCAATTCTGCGGGACTAAATCCGTGTGCCGCGTGCGGAGCACATCTCAAGGCGAAAAGCGCTTGATTGATATATTCATCCCACTCATTTCCGTGTTCGTAACACAACACTCTTAGGATTCGCTTGTATACGCCGTGGAATCGTTCTACTGCATTTGATTGCGGATGATATGCTGAACTGTGTATGATTTTTATACCACATATTTATACCCAAATTCGGTCGTTAGATTGCTGGTAAATACAGTGCCCAAATCCATCTGGATTTCGGATGGAAATCCTACTCGTGAAAATATATTTAATAACCCTTTTACCACCGCTTCAGAATCTGCTACTTTCAATGGGATCGCGTCAGGAAATTTTGTGGCACTACAAATTAGCGTTAGTAGATATCTGTTTCCCTTCTCGGTTTTCGCTAAAGGTCCTACAATATCCACATTTACTCGCTTATAAGGTTCGGTGATTACTGGCACTCTACACATTGGAGCTTTTTTTCTATCAGTGGGCTTCCCTACGCGCATGCAAACGTCACAGCACTTGATCTTGTTTTTCACGTCTCGTCCCATCTGATTCCACCAATAATTCTGCTTGATCCTGTCAATGGTTTTGTTACAACCCAAGTGTCCCATCCACATGTTATCATGTGCGATATCTAGCAACTTGCTTTGTAATTTTTCTGGCACCATCACTTGCTCAAAGCTCCGACCCAATTTGTCAGTTATTCTCCTGTGCAGTATTCCATAAGCAATGTAGAATTTTGCTCCATTGTTCTCCTTCTTTGATTCTGCCATCTCAAAATACTCCTTTAATTTTGGGTCTTCTAATTGCAGCATTCTTAAGGTTGTCGGTGTAAGTTTTGTTATGTCCGAGTAGTCGATATCTGATTTAGGTATTGAAAATTGTTCGTCCTTTTCCAGGCTCGGTGATTTATACCCAATCTCCTTTTCCGCTTCTTCTCCCTGTTCGTCGGAATCTTTTCCGTCTTCTGAACTCTTTCCTTCGGCATTCGTTTCTTTATTTTCATCGTGAACCTTTTCCTTTTCCATTATAGCCTTCGCCTGCGCTCTCGTTAATGCGAGCACTTGTTGAATTACCACATCATTTTCCTTCGGCAGCATCTCCCACGTTCTATTCGATAGCAGATACGTATAATCTCGAGGCAAACGATTCGCTACAGCTGCTTCAGTTTCCACCTGAATTTCTGGCAAATTTAATTTTACCTTCGCAACTGGTAACGCCACACATTCTTCATTCAGGAGTCCTTGCACATATACATATTTCCCTGTATAATCGGCTCCTTTGATTAAATTTGTGTGCACGATATCATAGCTGGCTCCGCTATCTCGTAGTAATTTTGCTTCCACTCCATTTACTTTCGCTATTATGGTATAAGGTTCTAGCAGACCATCCTCGTTTTTGCTCTGGCCTATCGTTGCTAAAACGACTTGTGTTTTGGGACATTCCGGTGAACCTTTATAGTAACCTACTGCCCCACATCCAAAGCACTTCCCCGGCCTTCGTCTGTCGAAACTTCGTTTGTCCAAGTTTTCCTTGACAACACCTTCCGTTTGCACCTGACTTTTCCCTAAGTCATTTTTCAAGTTCGACGTCGTTGGCTTAGTTTCGAACTTATTTTTCGATGGCTTGAAGTTTCCATTATATTGCCGTTCCGTACCTGGTCCTCTTTTGGTGACGTATGTGTCTGCATGCTCTGCAGCTTCCTCCATCCTCTTGGACTTGTTTCGGTCCTCCACCCAAAATTTCATCTCCCCTGGCAACGAACTATAAAATTTCTCCAAGCACATCAGTTGAGTTAGCTTGTCGAAGTTTCCTTCCGCTTCTTCGCTCTTGATCCATTCCTGGAAATTGGTTTTTAGTTGGTATGCAAACTCCGCATAACTCTGGTCAGTTTTCCGTTTCCCGTACCGAAATTTCGTTCTAAAAACTTCTGCTGTTAGCTGATATTTCTTGAGCAGACTAGCCCTGACTTTGTCGTAATCTTTGCTGTCCTCTTCTGTTAATCGAGCCACGACCTCATTCGCTGTTGGTGACAACACACTCGTCAATCGAATTGGCCACGATTCCTTGGAGAAGTTCAATTGCACACAAACCCGCTCGAAATTCGTTAAATACAATCCCATGTCACCGTCATCCTTGAAAGGTTGCAATTGTTTTGTCATATTCAAGGACATATTCCTAATTGCATTGACATCATGTACATTATTTTCATTTGCCGTTTGAGCTTGGGCCTGAGCAATTTTCACTTGAGCATCTAATCTAGCTACCTCCAATCTTTCTTCTCGCTCCCTTTCAGCTATTCTAACCTTTCTCTTCGTTCCCTTTCAGCTAATTCTAATTTTTCTTTTCGTTCCCTTTCAGCTAATTCTCGTTCCCTGCTAGCTAATTCTTCCCACTTGTCCTTCCGAGGGTTTTCCTCCCAGGCACCTAATTCTACTTTAATGTCCTCTACCGAATGTTGAGCCTTAATCAATTCTTCTATGATCTCTGCCTTTTTCTTTTTCTCTGGTAATTCCAACAGATTAGCAACGTATTTTAATTCGTTCACCCGAAAAATACTGTATTCGGAAACCATTGTTTCTTTTAAATGAAACACTTGATAAAATTTAAATTCTGTAAACCAGGAATTTTGCGTAACCCGTAAATTACCTATCGCTGCTGTAAAAACTTAACTAGTTCACAACCCGTCGAAAATTTACTATTACTGACAACTACGAGCAATACCTGATCCTATTATTTCAAAAAAATATATACACAACCTTACTAAATCGCATAATAAGACCATATAATCCCGAAATAAACAACAAGCATTACTTACGCACAACTGCAATTTTCTGTTTTCCCCGCTGTGCTGTCGTCTTATTCCCACAGATCTGGACGTTGCCTCCCTGTCCTGAAGCCGCTTCCCTGTCTTGTTTCCTGGAGTTTCCGCCGTCACTCACTTCGACACATTTACTGGCTTTTACTGCACTACACTGGTTTTTCTTCGTTGTCAGTTTTACTGACGTTGTTCCCAGAATGCTGCCTCGCCGCCCCTTCGAATGACTGCCCTCCTGTTGTCTGGCCACCTCCACGGATTCCTTGCCGTCACCTCCTCGACGCTTGCTGGTTTTCCAACGTTTCCACTCTTACGTGACGCCGTCCCCAGTCCTCTACGCCGTTCCCGGATTGACCGCTCCCGTTGGACCACGGAATTTCCTGCATTCACTCCTCGACGCTCCTGGATTCTATCTACGCCGCTTCCCGGAATGACCGCTTCCGTTGTACCGCCTCAATTTATTAGATGCTTTTTCTGTCCTGTTCACGTGCTTCCCCTTGTATATTTCAACGCTTGCACTTGGACCGACTTCGAAACAAAAGAAATCTTCTGTCGTGCGATTTAAATAAGTTATAAATCACACCGCTTGATCACCACTATTGCGAGACGCCTAAAGTCGGGGTAACTGGCAATCCTTTTAGTTGAAACACACTCGGACACGAAGACCAAAGCTACTGTTGCGAGATTAATAAGAACACTTAAGTACAAACACTTGCATTTATTTTTCTGCCGTTTACAGAACACTTAAGTTTAATAGCGTTGTTTCTTAACTTTACGTATTTACATCTTCTTATTAACTACTTAATTCTAAGTCCATTCTGACCAAGAAAGCTCGGTGGGCGTTTACAAAGTTCCCAATAACCTATCAGAGCTGGTCTAAATTTTGGAATTTTGGCACGTACACACGGACGTGATAGTTCATAATAGTTCTATGAATTTTAAAAGTTTGAGGCTTTCCCACGGTGAAATGTGGTTTGCTCGGACCCTTTGGAAATTACCGCTATAAAGGATTAAAATTCTAGTAAAAGCATTTGGTCCCAGCTGCAAATAATTTTTATGATCGAGTTGCAACCGTTGCTTCTTCTAATCACGTACCGGTCATATACATCACTCAATATTTCGGTTTATGAAGTAAACCCTGCATAAACTTACTCTAATCTATTCGTGAGATTGGAATATCTTCAGCTTCCCAAACGAAAGGCACGTTTCTAAACATCCGCTTGTTGTAATTTAAATATGACATTTTTCCTACGAATTTTACCTTAAAATATTATACAGATGGCTTACAGCTAACTAAAGTACAGTATATTCTTACATAGTTCATTTCATTAAAGAACGCAAATCGTAACAACCTCCACTGCTAAACTTCGATGGCTGACCTACTTTGCCGCTCAGACTGCCCTTTTCCTTAGCTGCTTACACCCTGATTTCGAACTTTGCAAACCGCCTTCTGTATCCAATTCTCTCAAACATTCATTGCGCCGCATTTTTGTTTAATTGTTTATAGGTTACCTATGTGGTTGTAACCTGTTGCTTTTATCTATTGAAGATTATTTGCTCACTTTATACGAAGAAATTAAACACTTTTCTGTAATACAACAAACTTATACCATAAATAACTAGAAAATGTGTATTCACAATTTCTAGGTTGTGGCATTCCTGTTTCGTAAAAATTGAAGAAGTTAGTTTTTACCGATTTATACTATTTTATTTATATAACTACCATATCATCTATGGTGATTGGCGTTAAGATAATTAGAGAAACCACTCAAATCAAGCCTGCAATCGGAACCATCTTCGTCCCGTGATAAACACATCTACTGTTGCTGTTAAGTTTTAGTTTTTTTACTCTCTCGTCTAAAAGACGAAGAAAGTATTACATTCTTGGAAAAACACCTGCCGAAGTTTGGTTAGATGTTTACGTTTCAGGGTCTCTGCAAAATGCAAGTTATATGAACTCTTCTTGATTAGAGGAGTTTGGCTCAACAGCTTGGTTGCGAGAGAGTTAAAAATTATTTCAAACCATATTTAAAGTTTGTCAATCACTGCTAATTTAGTTAATTGAATAAAACATGAAATATTTTGATTATGCCGTGTATTCAAATATATAAAAAGTAAACATATTAGTGCTCATATTATATTGTTACACATAAAAACACCATATCTTCACACTCAATAAAAAAAATATTTCAAGGCTCTTTACAGCTTATACTATCACCTAATTGTACGCTTAATTTTTCTTGGCGTTTGCTTGTTTAGCCAACATCTCTGCTTCCTCTTCTAACAACGCCTCTATAGCTTGCAGCCGCTTCTTGCACAGCGGAGTCTTCACGTACCATAACTCGAACGCCTCATCCTCTTCCTTATAAACCGGTGTTTTCTTGCAGAGGGCGTTGATTAATTCCAAAGGGCTCAATGGTTGTACCCTCAGCTGCACCATACGTTTGATGGTTATGACTTCTTTTACAGTGCTTATAATGGAACCTGAAATATAAGATTTTTAAAACAAATGCCATCTGGGAATCATATTAGAGTACATTCGTGCACTGTGACGTGGCAACAATTTTACGGTATCAGTTATGGAAAAAAATAGAAATATTGTTGTGCTTGAAAGTAGAATTAAGACACAGTAACAAGAGTAAGTTCCACCGACAGCTCAGTAAAGTGGAGCGCACTGCTGTAGGCACATCAGAGTAAGTTGTATCATATATACTGGACATATTCGGGATAAATTGTTATGCGCCACTTGTTGTCTAAGGCTGTAGTTGGAAATGTTTTAAGAGGAAAAGGCGTTTGATTAGGCGGCGGGAAAGTTGACTAGGCTCGAAGGGCGACTTACAGGTTTGCATAAGTGTTTAGCTTTTATCTGAAATTCGCGAATATGTATTTCGCTTTAAAATCAAAGTAAAATTCATCAAAATAAGTCAGAACGCATTTACGTTATCAAGATCAACCGCTGTCGGTTTGAATTTCAAAAAACCTACAGACTACGAGCACCTACGACCGTGACATGATGTATCGTTAGAACAAAGAGATGTTTAATAATTAATTTTCATGGCGCAATCCATGTCGACAGGTTTTAACGGCTTAAAACAGGCTCAAAGGTGCGCAGAAGGCACCGTAAATAAACGCAGCCCAATAAGCATAAAACTATCGTCTGCAGAAAACAGTTCATTTCTTAGCTGGGTATGTAATATTTCTAATATTTTAACGGTGAATGTTTACAACACTCGGTGGAGCTTCCCATGGGCCAAAAGAATTGTCGGTGCTGGGAGCGCGAGCGAGAATAAAAGTTCGGCGAATTCAATATACGGGGTAGTGACGAAATGTCGAATGCAGAATGGCAGCCCAATTATCTGACGGTAAATCGAAGAATGAAGCCCCATTAACTCAATGATGCGGAACGGCGAGGTTCTCAAAAATGTGTGTTCTTATTACACACGACCTTAAGACACGTGGTTTGCCAAAAATACTTTGAACGCTCACCTCACACGTTTTGCTCACATACCTTTGGATCCGATTGCCTAATAATGCTCGTATTTGGAGAACCAATATTAACTACGTAAAACCTGTCGCAATCACATGGGAGCTGAGAAATATTGAACGGCATAACAATATGTTCAGATTAAATTAAATTTAAATAAAGAGAGGGTAGAGCAACCTGATTTAAAGTTAATTTTTTTAGTAACTGTAAGATTTACCTATCATTTTTATTCAATTTTAAAAGAATTTCTCTCGGGCACAATGGACAATAGCACTATCCAAAATGCGAGAGTTTCAACCGGCTACCTAGAAGCAATTAACCCTCCGCACTGACGCAATTGACGAAAGGTTTTTAAGGACAGACAGGGAAGCGCCAAAGTCATTCAGTGTCATTCATTTAGATTATGGCATTCGGTTTACAACATTTGACTCCGACATTCTGCGTCTACGATCCGTCAACATTCGAGTAACCGTCAGTAACACTTGCGTTTGTTTACAGAGCTCTGTTGAAATACCAGGGCGCGTTAGTTGCTATTACAATAGTTGTTTAATCGCGCACTATATGCATTTGTGTATTCGTTCTACGTCTATGTGTATATGTGTGTGAACGTGTTAAATTTTGTTAAAATAAATCAATCAATGTTGTCTTTATTTCTACATACTCCGGATATGATTATTTACACATGTGGACCAGCAGTAACTAAACTATCGGATGTCTTTATTTAATGATAAAAGAAGATATGTTTTATAGAACACTATTATACGTCAATGCTAGTCCTTTCGACGTTTCAAGTAAAAAAAATCAGCATATATCGACGTATTGATTGTCTGTCCATGAGGCTCAACAATTTGCGTAGCGTTTAAAAGCTTCCAGTAAAAGCTGGAATAAAAATATTGGGTATTCACTGCGAGCACGTTAGTAATTAACGTCTACTGATAATTAATATAGTACACAAACCACATCTAACCACGTGTGTTGCTATGGAAGCAGATAACGCTGGCTGTTATTTATTCACCCTTCTTAGTTCCACTAACTTTTGATTCCAATGAGCTGGTTTACACATCAATGTTGATTTACGAATATTGGTGTTATATCAATTAAAAGGAAAAATGTCAATCTTCAATATTAAACTAAAGATCACCATCTAAGATACCTCACTTAATAATACTTCTGTATTAACAAGAAATAGAAAAATTACTGACACTACGATTTTATAAATTAATACCTACAGTTTGCAGGACCAGGAGTATACGACTTCGTACAGATACAAAAACGGTGCTCTCTGTGTATGTTTGCGTGTATGTACCTATGTTTGCGTGTATGTTTGTTCGCTATCTCCTCCGAAGATACTTGCCCGATTAAGTTGTATGATGGCTTAAAATTTTGCTAATTTTTCGACTTGTATCGTAGGCCGGTTTTTATTTTCAAAAAAAGTACGAAAAAGGTTTAATTGAATTAAATCGTGTACGTAGCGGAGCGAAGCGTCTGTGGGCGTGGATTGTACTGGGGCAGCTGTGACCTCGGGTGATTCTCTATGTTCATATGCTATTACAGCAGCTGTTCATTCCTTTGACTATAGTCAAACGTTCATTCAACCAAACGTTTTTGGTCCAATGGTAGAATGCCCGCCTACCACGCGGGCGGCCCGGGTTCGAGTCCCAGCCAAAGCATCCTTTTTTTAAAATTTATATTAATGAATCTCTCTTAATTTAGCGAACCGAAGCGTAGTTCGGGTGACTCACTAGTAATATAATATTCTGGTTATGCTTTAAGGGCTAACGCAATTATATGTAATGTAGGCTCAATGAGCATCTAGCTTTTTGACATGAAAGATATTTGTAGTTGTAAATACAATAATAAATTCGACCTTAACAGATCAACTTAACAATAACAATATACTCAGCAATTTCTATTGAAAAAAATTATTCATTCAGAAAATGCGAAATTATCATTTTTCCAGGGTTTCCAGGGTTCTCATGTATAGTCTGTTTTTTTGCTTTATGATTCAGAGCAGGCTTTGCATTTGCATTTTTGTAACAGTGTAGGTAGTTAGTGACAAAGGAAAAAACACTAGTTATGTCAAAAACCATTAGAACTGTCGATGTGTTAACTTATAAGCACTATTATATTTAATAAGAGCTAAAATTACTGAACCATTGACATTAAATAATGTATTGCTTTATTTTAAATACGTTTATTTAAGCGTGATTGATATCTAACTGTACGGAAACGTCATAAAATTTCTAGACATCTATCTTTTATGTACTAATGTAAAAATCAATATACACTTCTCCAATAAATTAACGCACCAAAAAAAAGTAGCTAAAAGTTTAAAGTTAATTATTGTCGAAACCACTTATCCGATTTGGAAGATTTTTTTTTTGAATGACACGTCGACTCTTTCAGAATGTTAGTGTACTACTCTATTTACATAGAAAATTATTTTTTTATAAATACCGGGTGTAACAATTATAACGTGTTTTTTCCATAAAATTTATAACACCCTGTGGGGTTCAACAGTTACAATATCAAGTTATAATTCAAAGCAAATTATAGCCTTATCTTTTTATAACAGTTTGTTTTTTGATTCACGCTTTTATCTTATCCACTGCAAGAGTAACACAATTTTATAGCATAACATGTTTTTATTGACTTTAATTTGCATTAAATGCACTAAAGTAGCAGGCTATGGACGTTTTTTTTTAATGACTCGTCGTCTCTTTCAGAAAGTTAGTATACTACTATATTCGCATATAAACTTATTTTTTTATAAATACCGGGTGTAACAATTATAACGTGTTTTTCCATAAAATTTAAAACACCCTGTGGGGTTCAACTGTTACAATATCAAGTTATAATTCAAAGCAAAATATAGCCCTATCTTTTTATAACATTTTGTTTTTTGATTCACGCTTTTATCTTAGCTACTGCAAGAGAAACACAATTTTATAACATAACATTTTTTATTTACCTTAATTTGCATTAAATGCACTAAAGTAGCAGGCTATGGAAAAACAGAAAGAAACAGTAATTGTCATCAGGTAAATACAGCTATCAAAAAGCAGTTGATAGAAGTGTGTTTACGGTGTTAGCCCTTAACATTTTTTTCTTTTTGCAAAATCTTTAATTTTGTTATTATGCAACGTGAAACACGTAATCTTACTCGCGAAGAATGTGCTCAAGCATTAGTTCTGTTTGAGGAAGGTTGGAATTACCGAAGAATTGGTCTACGATTTAATGTATGTCATACAACCATTTCACGAGTCATAGAAAGATACAGAGAGACTGGAAGTCATGGTCGCAGACCGGGACAAGGAAGGAGTAGAATAACAACCCCGATTCATGAGCGATTTTTAAGAATTTCAGCGTTAAGACAACGTTTTGTAACAGCACGTACCCTTCAAACTCAGTACGAGATGCCAGTGGCTTACAGGTTTGTGGAGAAACCATTCGTAGTCGACTAAGAGAACATAATTTGAGACCTAGAATTGCTGCTCGAGGTCCAGCTTTAACTAGAGATCATCGGAGAGCGAGGCTAAATTTTGCCAGGGAGCATCATAACTGGTTAGAGGCGGAATGGCAACAGGTATTATTTACTGATGAGTCCCGTTTTTCTTTATACAATAATGACAGGCGTATGCGCGTATATCGACGCCCTAACGAACGGTATGCTCAGTGCAATTTTTCAAATACCATATTATTTGGAGGAGGATCTGTGATGGTCTGGGGAGGTATTTCTTTGACTGGTCGCACGGAACTTGTGGTCATAAATAATGGAAGCCTTACAGCTGAAAGGTACATATTGGAGGTTCTAGATCAACATGTAATGCCATCTGCTCCATATATAGGACAAGGATTTTTGTTGATGCACGATAATGCCAGGCCTCACGTTGCTCGAGTTGTAACCAATTATCTCGCAGAAGTAGGAATCAATACCATGGCATGGCCAGCTCGAAGTCCGGATATGAATCCCATAGAGAATCTCTGGGATACTCTTGGAAGGAGATTACAAGAGGAACGTAACCAGTTAAACACGTTGGAAGACGTAGGGCGGAGACTGATTCAAATATGGGAAGAACTGGATCAAAATGATATACGGTCCCTTATTTTAAGTATGGGCCGTCGTTGCCAAGAAGTTATTCGTGCCAGAGGCGGAAATACTCGCTACTGAGACTTTCGTTTACAATTTTTCCTTACATTTTTATTTCTTTTTGTTGTTGTTAAATGTAGTTCTCCATAAAAACATGTTATGCTATAAAATTGTGTTTTTCTTGCAGTAGCTAAGATAAAAGAGTGAATCAAAAAACAAAATGTTATAAAAAGATAAGGCTATAATTTGCTTTGAATTATAACTTGATATTGTAGCTGTAGAACCCCACAGGGTGTTATAAATTTTATGGAAAAGACACGTTATAATTGTTACACCCGGTATTTATAAAAAAATAAGTTTCTATGCGAATAGAGTAGTACAACAACTTTCTGAGAGAGTCGACGTGTCATTCAAATAAAAAATCGTCCAAATCGGATAAGTGGTTTCGACAATAATTAACTTTAAACTTTTGGCTACTTTTTTTTGGTGCGTTAATTTATTGGAGAAGTGTATTATTAATAATTTGCTGATGATTTTTGTTTGTAGAACTGTGTTGTAGGTACAAGTTATTATTTATGCTACACATATAACAGGCATCTCAAAATAAAGAGATAATACAAAATACTCTGGTATAACCATTTTCAGAGATATAATTTACCAGAATTTAGATGGATACACTTCAGGATAATCATCCAGAATATGATTCAGAAGAGGAATGCAACTCATCTTCCGATTCTGTATCAGATTCTTCCAATCTAATAATAACAGGAGGTATATCATCCACACCAATTTAACAATGTGCTTTGCCCAGTCACTTTATATTAGTAGTTCACAGTGTTCAACGTTTTTTTCCATATGTTTGCTCTACACAATTATGTCTTTTGAGGGAGGCTGAGAATTTATGTCCTTATTATAATAGTTATTACATAAACTCCATGCTAATTCAATTGGATTGTATTGAGAGTGGGATGGAGGTAATCTAAGAACTTCATACCCAGGTCGTTTTTTGTCAATTAAGTATTGCTTTTGGTCAATATGTAAAGTAAAATTAAACTCCCATAATCGTCGCTGTATTATTTTGTCATCAAATTGTACGTCACTCTTAATTAACCATTCCTGTATTTGTAGTTTATTGGACGAGAAATTGGGTGGTTTATCGATGAGAACCGAATTATATGGTGCATTATCCATAATTAACACACATTTTCCATTCAATTTGGCCAAAGCAGGGATTAACTGTTTTTCAACATTGCCTAAAAATGTCACCATTGATACACATATGATAGCCCCTGTCATTATTGTCCAACAGTCAGTCACATCCTGGTAAAGTTTCATCCAAAAACAGGAATATACATTTTTCACTATAATTTCGAAATTGTAAATATTTCCTTTAAAAGTAAAAAATTCCAAATTTTCACATATAATCTCATAAGAGCATTAATTCTTTCCGGAAATTTTTTTGAGTGCGTTCCAACAACGTCGTATTAATTTGCCCGAGCGGGACGCGAGGGCAAATTAGGACGTTGTTGAATGCACGAAAAATAATTTCCGGATATGAATTAATGCTCGAATGGAGATTCGGTAAGAAAATCGTAACGACACAAACCCTCAAAAGAAGTAATGTCTACCTACAAAAAATTTCCAAAAAATTTTTTTGTTGTCTTGGATACGGCTCGTGAACTAATTTTACTATTGGTCATTAATGAGTGTCGTACGATTTTCTTCTTAATATCTTTCCTGAAATTCTGTTTCTCCCAAGTTAGAAATTCCTTTTCTTTATTCATATTATCATTCGGTTATTGCGGGAGTTGTGATTTTGCTTCGTTTAGATTTCTGTGTTGCATTCGAAATCTAGCATTATAAGAAATTGTTAGAAATGTTATATCTGTTTAATTCTTAATACTTACATCGAAGATTTGACCAATTCTTCCAATGATGGCTGTTTTACTTAAGTTACCATTGATATCTTTTATATTAGTAGAATGGCGTTTTATAGCCTCTTTGGTTTTACTATTACCTAATACTGCTTTTTCGTGGCATTTTATTAAGATTTGTTGAAGTGTCAACTTGACAATCCCGGCGACCTGGATTTTGACATTAGTTATATTTTGTAACTAAACTGTTGTACACTGCTAAAATAATATAAATGCAAAGCCTGCTCTGAATCATAAAGCTCAAAATAGACTATATATAGTCTGTTCACTAAACATAAAAACACAAAGTGGCCTTTGATTTCTAAAATTTCATGAGTATACTCCCAAAATGCATCATTTGTCTAGGAATGTAGTTATAAAAAGTTACTAAAACAAATAGGTTAAGACTGTGACATTTAATTAGTATCTGTTATAACGACTTTTAAGGATGTTAAACAAATACTGTGCTGAATACTATTGATGTAGAATTTATTAATAGGTATTGTTATTACATTTTATAAAACTTCAGGCAAGAATTTCCAGAATAATATGTACTTTGACACTGAAATAATTAGATTTATTAATTGTCAGTTTTAAATTCAAAGTCAACTTTATGCAGGTGTGGAAACCTTGCAGAACAAAATACAAAATCCCTAGCACAACAATTTTACATATATGCCAACTTCAAAAAATTTAAATGTTTTTGTGTTTACTGAATGGCCTATATGCAGTGATTTTGAAGGATATAGATACAAACACAAGGTTCATCTAATGATCCAACATATCCAAGACATACTTTTTTGCTATCATCTCTTTCTCAAGCAAAAGAATGTGTATGTATTTATCTTTGTTGCAGTTACTTTACCAACCCTGAAGCAAAAGCACCAAAATTGAAATTGTCAAGATGTTATAGTTGTGACAGATATGTCAAACAGACAATTAATTTCAAAATAATGAGCACCCCATATGTACTGCAGAAAGTTTCTATGCGAATAGATTGAAAATTTTACATGACAGAGAGAGGGCAATATTATAGCTACAATTATTCGTAGTGAGGTTATGGGCACTGTTATTAGTTTTATGCAAAGTTTTACGTTATTCTGTTAATTTGAGACTTGTGGAATTTTGTGGAGCAATGTGTGCACAAAAAGGACAAATTCATGAAGACATGGCAAACGTTTTGGGAACATCTTGTCCTCCATACACAATGGTCAAAAAGTGGGCAGCCGAATTGAAACAGGGGAAGAAACGGCATTGAAGATGATTCTCGCAGTGGAGGACCTGCTTCTGCTACCACTGAAGAAAACATCGATTTGATTCACGATACGGGCATGGCAGATCTGCGAATCAAGGTTCGAGAAATAGCAGAGGCTGTGGGCATATCCTATGAACGGGTTCAAAACATTTTAAGTAATGAGTTAGGAAAGTCGAAAGTTGTTGCGAGGTGGGCTTTTTGGCTTCTGATAATTGATTAGAAACGTGTTCGTTTTCAAACGTCGCTGCTCTGTTATGAGGCTGATCCTAATAATTTTATTTAAAGATTTGTTATCTACCACCAATGACACATAGATTCACTATTATCAGCCTAACTCAAAGCAGCAGTCGAAACAGTGGAAGCATAAGGGCTCACCACCTCCCAAAAAAGCAATGGTGGTGCCGTCCTTTAGTAAAGTGATGACTTTGGTTTTAGGGACGGGATGGGAATATTGCTGGTGGATTCCTTTCTTAAGGATCAAACCATAACAGGACAATACTACTCTAACTTTTTACATCAACTTCGTGAAGAAATTCAAAGAAAGCAAACTGAAATGCTAACGAAACGTATCCTACACCATCAAAATGAAGCTTTGGCGTAAACATCAACAGTTGCGATGGGTGAAACTCATCGGTACGGTTTTGAATTGGTACTTCAATGTTCCCTCAGACTTCCATCTATTTCTGAAGCTCAAAAACACCTAGGAGGGCAAAGATTTTTGTCCACGAAAGAAGCTGTAGCAGCCATAACGGGGTATTTTAAAAACCAGGACGAAGCTTTATCAGACTGGGATCACAGCATAAAAAGGGATTATATTGAAAAATAAATAAATAAATAAACTCCTGTGTTACGCTGTGAAGTTTTCAATCTCTCTTGAATTTTTCAAGTTTTTCCGAGTTAGATTTTATAACGTTTTTCATTTAAAGGTTGTTGTGTCACACTAAAAAATTAAAAATAGTAATATGGCAATGCTTCAAATTAAAATATTTCTCAACGTTGCAATGAAATTAAAGATACTTAAGTAATGCTTATCGTGAATATATTTTGTACATGATACATAATATGTGGATATACATATAATAAAGCACAAAGCTGCTATTTAAATATCAAATTTATTTGAAATATGTTTTTGTTTATAAAAATAACAGGGATTTACTACATATACTTACAAACTATTCTAATTAAAACAAGTTTTGTATTTTTATAATTGGATAATATCAACTGAAGCATATTAATACAATTAAAAAAGGGGTCAAATATAATGTACACCAAATTAAATCATACATCCCTAGCGCTGTTCACCAAAAAATTTAATAAACATCAAAAAATCTTAATGGAACCCGAATTATTATACTCCGGGAAATGGGAACAGCACCACTAAAATAGCTATGTTGCGTATTGTTTTACCATTGCTTACATTTTAAATTCCATATGTCTATCGATTTTACTAAATGTTCACCAAATTTAGAACGCTCAAGTTATGCGTCCGTGCCGTACATAATACATATTTGCGCTATTAATTTATATTTAGTCTCTCGAAAAAACTACTTGTGCGTCCAATAATTATTCTGTTACTCCAAAAATGAAATAAACTCGGGCATTTCTCCTTGTCGCTTCCAGACAAACTTCTTGCAGGCTTCAGCTTTCAGCCACACACTGTGCTTTGTAGCTTTTACAGTGAGTGTAACCAGTGTATTGAAAGACTTAATAAGTTTCATTTTCATTTTTGTTTTGTGAATTTTGTGTTAGATTTATATATATATATATATATACTGATTTATTTCCAAGAATTCTTCAGGCTTATTTCTATGTCCCCATTTATAAACGACACCGAATAAAAATGATAGATTTTTCTTATAAGTGATATCTAAATATGAGATTTATAATTCTTGTTAGTTTAGGCTAACAAGAATTATAAATCTGGGAATACTTTTAAAATTGAATGTGGTATAAAATATAGTAAACATTGTGTATTTTTTTAAACAAATAGTTTTTTTAACTGCTAAATAATATAAGACACTGATGAAAATTAAATATCTGGGTACCATGTTAGAATTAAATGTGGAATAAAATTTGATGAACATTTAGCATTTTTAGCCAACAAAAGTTATTTTTAGGAACAAATAATATAAGAGACTAGCATGATATCAATATTTGGTTGTCGCTCTAAGATTATGTATTTTCTTAATTTTGGTGAGCATTTAGTATTTTTGGGAAACGAAAGTATTTTTGGGAAACGAAAGTATTTTTGGGAAACGAAAGTATTTTTTGCACGAAAAGATTGGGTAAATTTGGTAGACTGTTAAATAATACCCATTAAAAAACAATACCATTATAAAAAATACTATTTAACAAAAATAAGAGGAAGAGCAAAAAATAGTAGTTTATTTATCTAGAACGAAAAGTGACATTTTAAAGGCCAAGGACGGAATTACTTGCGAGGACCTTTAAAAACACTTTTCGTTCATGGTGAATACAACAGTTTATTTCATACTGCAAGTTTAATGAATTTTAAATAA
Source organism: Agriotes lineatus (assembly GCA_940337035.1). Taxonomy (NCBI): domain Eukaryota; kingdom Metazoa; phylum Arthropoda; class Insecta; order Coleoptera; family Elateridae; genus Agriotes; species Agriotes lineatus. The sequence goes on along the minus strand of OW679195.1, from coordinate 76,787,112 downwards.
AAAGTTGTAAATCGTTTCAAATTTAATGTTAACAACTGACGTATAATTTTAAAGTACTTGAACTTTAATATTTTACTTTAATGTACTAAGACTTGAATGTTCCATTTTTTGTACTGGAAGTAATCCAAAAAATGCCATTTTTGACATCAGTATGAAATAAAGGAAATTAAGAGTTTTTCGAGTCTTTTTGGAATATTTACAATTTTTTGGCATACTTTGTATGCAATGTGCTATCAACATTTGGGAAAAACTCTAAATTTTCAAATGATAATATTTTATTAATGGACTTAGTTTTATTTAAATAAAATTACGAAAAGAAATGCTTTTTATAGTGACACAATCCTGAAAGGTTACCAAAAATGCCAATGACTGTTTTTGGAAATATTCATAAAATTGCACCAATATATGCAAATGGTTCAGTTCATTTGTTGAGCAGTATATATTTGCAAACCCACATGGTGGCAGCTTCTATTTAAAAAAAATATATAAATCGGCTTGGTGGAAGTTTCAAAATAGGTGCCGAAAGAAAACTTTTCACATGCTAAATATATAGATATGTATACTATCAAAAAAATATAGCAACTGGCGCGGAACCTTAAGAATTTTAGCGCAGGTAGGTTTGTATATACCTACACCTACCTGTACACAATTCGGTTGGTCTTGTGAGTTAGGATCAAACGGCATTGATTCATTTAACCTGCGTATCAACACATGGTTACTATTTAAAATGGAAAACTCCACCTTCAATGCTGCACGAAGATAACTTTTTCTGAAGTTCTGTGCCGGTTGCTATAGAAAACATGTATGTACCAGCGCCTTCATAGTAAACTAAGCGGTGAAAATACCAAGATACCTTAATTTTCTAATTATTGTTTCGGTATCGCAGATTATTTTTCTGAGCAAGACCCATATGCTCATCCCATTCCTCAATCTGGTTCGATTTATTGCTTTATGAGCTTTGTTTAAAGGTGCCATCTTAACTTGTCGTTAAAATTGTTAGTGTCATATGACAGGAGCTTGTTTGAATTTGTCACCATAAAGAAAGATATGAATGTGTATGAAGAAGTTAGAAGATTAGAAAATGTGTAAGTTCTAATAGATCTTTATGTTGAAAGTTCGTAACATAGTTGATTTTTTACTGTTTACTGTTGTCACTCGAACTATTTTTTCTGTCAAGAATGAGGAAGTATAAAAGAGTTCTAGATCGACCTCAAAAATTTAGTTTTCTTAGGAAAAAGTTAGTTTTGTTATTTTTAACCAAACTCCATAGTTGAGCTATTCTTCAGTTTTGTAACAACTTTGTTAAATACACTTTTTCATAAAAGTTAAAAATAAGAGTCAGTACTTTGCTTAAGTTCAATATTACATTTAAATTTATTGTTAACGTTTTGTATGCTTTATCATAAGTTTAATCACTGTGACTTCCTAAGACAAGTAAAACTTTTTATCAAGAATGACTTTTTCCTGAAGAATAAAAAATTCGATAGTTTACAAGAGTGTAGTAATACCTACCCCATCGGGAGATGCACTATATCTTGGTGTGCTATTTTCCTCATTTTCTAATAAATTTTCTTGTATTTTTGGACAAATAAGTGGATCAATTCCCAATTTCTGCTTTTTAGTAACTGGTTGTAGAACTAGATAAGCAACAATACATATGAATTGAATATATAAAATGGAATTATATTCTTGTTTTTGTTAAATTGGAATAATAAAATCCATTAAGTAGTACTGACTATTTTTTATATAAGTACATTCTAACAATGTTGTATAATAATTTACCCAGACAATAAGTAGTCGCAGTAGTTGCAGAAAGTGTTTCTCACTTTCGTTTTTTAAACTGTTGGTTGTGCATGTCAATTTGACTTTATACATAGCTTCAAATATGATACACATAAGTGGTTAATTTTTCTTTTCAAAATGTTGACAACAGAACAGAAAACTCAAATTGTTAAATGGTTTTATCGAGGTCATTCCACGAATGAAATCGCAAATAATTTATTTGTTATGGCATACGATGTGACAGTAAACACCAGTTCGGTCTTCAATGTTAAACATTTGTTTGAGGAAACTGGTTCTGAAAATCCATCATATAAGTGCTCAAAGGAATGGAAGCCTCAAAATGAAGAAGCTGAAATGCGGGAAATTATGGTTCGCAATATGATAACAGAAAATGACACTTTGTCAACAAGCACCCTTGCAGAAAATCCAGAAATTAATGCCGGAAAATCAGAAGTGCATAGACTACTTAAAAGGAATGGTTTCAAGTCTTTCAAAGTTAAAACGACACAAGAGGTTTTCACAGCCGACCATGGTCGTCGAATGGAATTTTGTGAAGATGTGATGGATAGAGTAAACAATAATTATGAATTTCTTAGAAATATTCTGTTTAGTGACGAATCGACTTTCCTGTTACATGGTTGTCATAATTCTTCGGTAGTGAGATACTGGTCCCAAGAAAACAGTCACCAAACAATAACTTTAAGAACTCAATACCCCCAAAAACTTCACGTTTGGGCTGGTATACTGGGGGACACTATTATAGGATCATTTTTTATTAACGGGAACCTCAATGGCCAAAAGTATTTGCAACTGCTTGACAAGCAAGTGATACCAGCAGTTCAAGGCTTACAAAACATTGATATGGCCCACATCTGGTATCAGCACGACCGACGTCCTGCTCACAATGCGGCTAAGGAATATTTAAATCAATATTTCCTCATCGTATTATTAGCACCACATGAGACATAAAATGGCCACCAAGATCTCCTGATTTGTCCCCAAATATATATTTTTTTTTTGCCACAAACAATTTATACCCATCAGCATCAACGATATAACAACGTGGATGAGCTCTGAATAAAACTTCTTGAAGCCTCTCAAAATATCACTCTTGCGATGTTAAGAGAAATTAGACCAGAATTTTATGATCGCCTGGGATATTGTCTGGCTCAACAAGATGTTTTTGAACATTTAATAAAATGAACTTAGCTATTTGTTATTCATTAGGTTAATATTGTGTTTGTTAGAATTTAAGTATAATTTGTATCGTGTAACTATTTTTGACTTTGATTCCGTATTTTATTACAAAATCAGTAAAAACTAGAAATTACTAATTATTTTCCGTTGCTTAGTGAATTAAAATATTTGGTTCGGCTAAGCAAAAAATGAGAGTAGTAACTAAGCGCCAAGTAATGCATTGAAATGCTCGTATTCAAAATTTCTGGGGACACACGTATATCCCCTGCAGACCTCGGTGGAATATAAACTGCACCCACTATAAGATAAGTTGGCTGACAGGAAATTTTTACAAACAAGTGTTTAACATTAGTGTTAGTAACATAAATACGGCTACTGCAGAGATGGTTCCGAACAGCTATCAAAACACCACTACCTCTACTAAAAACACTAGTTTCACTATTCCGATCCTTCCTGAACACAGTGTAGTTCGAGAGTCCCATTTCATTATCAGAAATGTCACTCTGCAACCATGCCTCAGTAAAAATTATTAAATCATAATCACTATTGGTAGTTACTGCAATTTGTAACTGTAATTTGGCCCGAAGGCCACGAGTATTTTGATAGTACACAGTTAGTAGTTTTTTGAGTTACTACGGGAAGTGGCATCCACAATTGTAGGAGCACCATTTAGGTATTTGATTGTTTTATTAGTAACCCCTTCCTTATTAAACCGCTCAATTTTAGCCTTATTATTTTTAAAGTAATCTGTTTGCGCTCGAGTCTGATCAGATTTAATTTGCACATTAGGCACTGCAATTTTATTCTTGTTTCTTAAAATATTTTTTGCTTCTTCACAAGAATTCAGAATAACTTCTAAACGACGTAGGTATTATACTATATCAAATTTTCCTAACCTAAAAAGTTTCAAGTTATCAGTATCCCCTTCGATATCTCAACAGTTCTTTGACTGAGTTTTTGTCTACGTGGGCTTTTTCTGAATAGGAGTTACCATGAGGTTCTTGAACGTTGAAAAGTATAACATTTTTATCTCGCTGTTGACGTTAAAACATTTCTGAGATCAAAGCCTTGTTGTGACCCATATCCAGCTTATTTGCACATTCATGACATATTGTCACTATTGATCAAATTTACTCTCAAGTAGCTGCTGCAGTTCCTTAATTAACTCTGGTACACGAAAAACACCAACCTTACATGGTTCACAAAAGATTTGCAGTTTTCTCTTACGTAACTTTAAGCATCTTATTTCGGTTTCGGATATTTCTCCACACTTTTTGCACAGCTCTCTTTTACAGCCATAACATGGAAATAGTTGATCATCTTCTTTATCGCATTTAAAGCATAATTTAGTCATACTGAAATTAGTAAACAGCCGACTTTAAGGTTATGTGTTTACACCTAAAATGTGAGTTTGACATTTCTTGTTCATAACAAGGTGCAATAACCAACATACGTTTTTGAAAAACAAAAATAAGCATGCTGTGTTCTATATCTAGGGTGCTGTGCTAGTAACTGCAAGAAAGATAGAGTATATTCATATTCTGTATTACAGAAGAAGATAGCACGAAAAAGGGATGTTACACATCTTGGCACATAAACGTATGTAATTTTAAATGCTATACTTGTATCTATGTCATTCAAAATCACTGGTTGCATAGTAGGGCAGACGCCTGACAAGCCAGGGCCCCCGGGCTTCCTGTGAAAAATTCCAGGGGGCGCCAAAATGGGGAAAACTGCAGAATCTGGGGCCTTGATATTGTAAATACGTCAGTGATTTTTAAAAACTTAATTTCAGTATGCCCTGGATAGCCTGAATCAGTTGGCCGTACTGAAGTGTATTGTCAGTCTATGTCAAATTCGAGATTTGCAGGTTAAGTTTTGTGTCACTCTGTGTCAAATAACAAACCAAACCTAACTTTTTTACTTACTTTTACAATAAAGGAAGTATTGGATTCACCCCAAAAATTCGAAATTGAGTTTTCAACAGATCTTCACGTTTTAGAGTCCCCTGATCTCAAAAAACATATTTTTTTCATTGGTCTGTCTGTGTGTCTGTCTGTGAACAGAATATCTCAAAAACGGAAAGAGGTATGCCGTTGAAACTTCATATATAAGTGTTGTCTACTATATGTAGATGCGACAGCAGGCTTTTGAAGAAAATCGCATAACCGGAAGTAGGTGTTTACTCTTGTGATTTTTCAGTTTTTTTCGATTTTTTCAAAAACGGCTCTAACGATTTTTTTAAACTTTACATTTTTATTACATTTTTAATGTGTATTGATGTGAGATAGGTGATTTTCCAGTTGAATATTTCTAAAATGGGTTTCTTTGTTTTTTTTTAAATTTTTTTTATTAACTCCTATTTTAAATAGAACACCCGGTATATTATTAAATTTTTGAATTCAGCTTAAAATTTTAGAGAAAGTTTGTCTCTTGAACTAACACTCTATTTTGTACCGTTTTTGTAAAATTTGTAATTTTTGAAAATTTTCGACAAATGCTTAAAAATTTAATATCAAATTTTTGGCTAATTATAAGATCACTGTAAAAGGAAGTTGTGTGAGTGTATCACACCAGATTTTTTAATTAAAGGCGTTGCCTGTCCAGGGATCTCGGTTGTATGCCTCCATCCCTGGGCAGTACAAGTGGCCCTAATGACACCCTCCTCGACTCGAAGCTCTCCCTGGAATTGCAGAAGCATTACTTCAGGGAGAGTGTCGCTCTGCAGGTTCCAGTACTTTTATTGAGTTAAATAGATTAATATTGTCATTCTGTGTTATCTTGTTATGTCATTGGGTGATGTATATCTGTCGTATAGTTTTTCTGCCTTAGGTTTGTTCAGATTTCGTCCATGGTCTTCTGTTTGATTATTTCCCTGACGAAGGTCTCAATCGCGGTCCAATATTCCTTCTTCTCCAGCATAGCCTCAACTATGTTATCCTTTGTTAAGGTTCTCCTTATTGTTTGACTTATTTCTTGCCTTTGTGTATTCTATCTCTCACATTTGAAGAAGGTATGTTCTGCGTATATACATGTTTCCTCATTAATATGTTTTATTTTCATTAGGTAAGCCCTAAAACTTCATGCTCGCTCAGCATCTGAGTTAGGTACTAGTTTACCTCTCCGTGTTGTCGATTATACAACTGGGGTAGATCTTGTATGAGCGACTTGGTCCATACTGCTTTCCCTGTATTTGCTTCCCATCGATGGTTCCATTTTACTAATGTTTCTTCTCTTAGTGTCCTTTTTCCTTCTCTGTTTGCACAAAATGTTCTGCTCCTTTCCTCTACTAGTAGGTCTATCGGAGGCGTGGCTGCTATTGCCTGTACGGCTTCACTCGAAATAGTCCTATATGCACTTGTGGTGCATATTGCTATTTTCCTTCGTTCGTTTAAAATAATGCTCCTATATTTTTGAGTTGCTATGCCTCTGTCCCATATTGGAGCTCCGTATAGCATAATGGAGTGTGCGACAGCACCGAATATCATGCATTTTGATTGGCTCGGCCCATTAATCTTTGGCATAAGTTTAGCTAGTGCCGACATGCATTTCCCAGTTTTATTCGCTGCATACAGGATGTGCTTCTTCATTTTGCAGTCTTTATCAAACATTATCCTCAGATATTTCAACTGGTCCTTTGTTTTTATTGTATGCGTATCTCTCTTAAGCTCTAGATTAGTTAGCTTGTACCCTCCATTTAAAATCACCATCTCTGTTTTCGCTGTAGCAATTTGTAACTGTGTGTTCTCAATTTGTCTTTTGACTCTCATCACTGCGATTGTGGCTCTAGTTTTGAGAAGCTCCTTGGACTTTGCACTTACTAGCAATGCGGTGTCATCTGCAGAGCATAGCATTTGGGTATTCTCTGGCATTTCTGTCCTGACAACCTTGTTAAAGTAAACATTCCATAGTAAAGGGCCCAGTATGGAACCCTGCGGTACCCCACAGCTGAGAGCGTATTCTTTACCCTGTTTTGTTATCAGTTTCCTATTAGATAGGTAGCTGCCTATAATATTCACGAGGTATCCGCTGATACCTCTATCTCTTAGTTCTTCCATAATCATTGCCCATCTTGCGTCGTTGAAGGCATTTTTTATGTCTATCGTAATTAGAATGCAAAGTTTCCCATTTTTGTATGCTCTGTTTTGTATTTCTGTAATTTTTTCTTTTATCTTCATCATTGGGTCTATCGTTGACCTTACCGCTCTGAAGTCGTATTACTTATCAGATATATCTCCTTTTTCTTGAAGTTCTATAGTCAACCTCTGAGCTATTATCTTTTCTAATGTTTTTCCAAGGGTATCCAGTATCCAGGTATTGGCCTAAACTTTTTATTTCTTTCATCCGTTTCTTCTGTGGGGTTTTCATTAGACATAGTTGTCCCCGTTTCCATGTGTGAGGGTATGTCCCCGATTCTATAATCGCGCTCAACACTGCAAGCATGGTATTTTCTTTCGCTTCCTATGCTGCTCTTATTTCAGTCGTTAGTCCGTCGGGCCCTGAAGCTTTTTTCAGTTTTGATTGTTTGATTGCCATCTGGACCTCTTCACTGGTGACCTTTGGTACTGCTGTCGCATCCATTAGTTGCCATTCAGTTGTTGGACATATAGGGAATAATTCGTTTACTATTTGATGCGTTTCTTCTTCTCTCAGACTGATCCTGGGTTGCTAAACAGTTTTCCTGTCACGATTTTATACCCTTGTCCCTAAAGGTTTACCTCAACCTCCTCTAGTAGTTGCTTCCATTTGTTTTCTTTTGCTTTAATAATAAATAGTCGGTATTCCATTGTTGCTTTTAGGTATTCTTCTTTTACCTGCAATTTGTCCTCTAAGGTTACTGTGTGTTTTCTGTTTGTCCTTGTCATTTGTCTTCTTTTAACTATTAACTTCTATTAACGTATTTGAAGCGTTTATAATCCATTTTATTTTATTAGTTTGGATACTTTTAGCTCCCGTATTATTTATATTATACATTATATTTCTATTCAGACTAAAATTTTCCTCTGCATCTTCTACCCTCCAATCTTTGCACTTTGCTGCTATATTGCTGCTAGCAATGGTAACATCTATATACAACTTCTCTGCTCCCCTCTTTCAAAGGTAGGCACATTCCCATTATTCAGTAATACACATTTCCCATGATCCAGTCTACCATTGTATGTCCTCTGTAATTAGGGTTGGGGCTTCCCCAGAAACTGTACTTGGCATTTATATCTCCTGCTAGGATGATGCCTTTTTTATCATCATTCTTAACTTTTACAGATATTTCAATTTCCTTCCATATGTCCCCAAATTCTTCTTTCGTAATATTGGGGGAAACGTAACAGTTGAAAATAGACATATCTTCAAGGTCTATCCGTACGTGTCCTACTCCATGTCCAGACCTAAATATTTTAATTTCTGGGTTAAGTACCCTTATCGCATCATCCTTCTGGGCACCTACAGACGACATACTGTTACTCACTACTTTTTTGTTTGGTTCGCTTATTATAATAATATCAATATTGTTCTTTTTTGCCGTTGCGTATATCGCGTCCTGTGATACGCGACTTCTACCCACATTTGCCTGTATTACCCTAGTAGCCATATTTTGCTTTTAAGGTGTTCCTTTCCTTTTCCTTTATTTCCATTATGATTCTTTTAAATTTTGGACACTTCATTCCGTTCGTCCTATGCCCCTTTATGTTGCAGCCTTGCAGCTATAGCAGAAGTGTTCGTTTTTGCAGTTTCCGATCACATGCCCGGTTTGTCCACACTTGTAGCATCTAGGCACTTCTGATCCTTCCTCATTGCAGGCACCCGTACGATGTCCGAATTTTGCACATCTGAAGCAACGTAAAGGATTTATAAGTTCCAACACTAGACCTTGTCCATCCTATTTTTATTCTTTCTAGTTCTATGACTTTATTTGCCTGTTCTACGGGCAGAGTTATTATGGCATGGTTCAGTCTTCTCTGACCAGCTTTGTTTTTCGGTATCGCTATTGTTGCTGTTCCCGTATCTTTCATAATAACAGCCTTTATTTCTTCTTCCGTGATTCCTTCCTCTAGATCTTTTATGATAATTGTTTTCTTTGCCTGGCTAATTTGGGCTTGCACTTCGTTTTCCGTTTTTTGTTTAAATTGTTCGATTAGCGCATTAGTAGCTTTTTCTCCGCCTGTTATTCGTATTCTCACATTTCCTTCCTTCGTTTTCTCCACTCTGTCGACTTTGACATTTGCCTTCTCTGGGTCTATTTTATTTTTCATCTCCCTAACTAGTTTCGCGTTCCTTTGTTCTTCTTTGGGTTTGACGACTATTATGTTATTTTT
>OW679195.1:76644137-76777722 GCA_940337035.1 Agriotes lineatus | reverse complement strand
ACAACAACAAAAAAAAGACGTCAAAATCGGTAATCATAAAACGTCAAAATCGATAAATCTCACTAACGTGAACGTCAGTTCGGTACGGTACAACAAAAAGTGTCAACTTAGCCCAAGGCTAAACAATGGACGATAAAAAAACAAGGTCGGTAGCTTCACTAACAACATCTGGTACTAAATCCGAATAATACGGGACAAAGAATCTGTTAGGATACTTTTGGAGCGTCCCCCGTAGTATTGAACTTTTGCTAGCTGAATTTTTGAACCTGAATATTTATGGTTGGCTTTTGCCAATTTTTGCATACTCTAAACTAGGTATAATTGGCTGTATCTTATTTTTAATTACTCTCCTATAATTATCATGCAGTTTCGTAACCAACCCCTCGTTTAACTACTCATATCTTGCAAATTAGGTTTATTCTGGCTATATTTTTACAAATATTTGGGTACGGCCGCTAGGTAACCGGTGTTACAATTATTTTAAACTATTCCATTTGTTGCTAGAGCAATGTTATCTTTTCCTGCAGTCAAACTTGCCTGACTGTTTTTTTTTGGCATCTTCTGGCTCAAACCTGTAAGCTGGGTTTTTGAATTTTTCGGCTTTCTTTTCAAGCTAAAATGTCGTGCTAGTAGGTTTTCCTCTGCAGGTAAGTGCTTCATAGCCCTATGGTAGGGCTCGCCTCTTCGAATAGATTGTTTGAGGGATCTGCACCCACCTGCAAGCCATTTGAAGCCTCCACAGCTGGCACTGCATCCCGCAGCTGCGGCTGTCCTCGTTGCTTCGCTAGCTACGTCCAACCACAGGGGATCAAACGGAGAGGTTAGGTTCTGGTGAACTTTCCTGCAGGCAAGACGTTATTGTAGTAAATATGCATTACGCTTGTTGTAACTTATAATTGAATCATACTGTTGATGCCGTTAGTACTTAGGGCATGTGTGTTTTCATCAGCACGGATCTTGCGATAGTAGGTTTCGTGCATCGTTAGCCTATTAATATTTGTAATTGTGTTATTCTTGTTAAGACCGCCGCGCAATGATATGCGGTTACCCTCTGCTACTTGTTAAATTGAGGTCATAATGTTTACCTGTGTACTGCTCTGGAGTTGTTGCTTCGGTGGGCAGCCGTTTTGTTTGGGCCTTTGAGACTCCCAACCCACTGACCTCTGCGTTATCTGAAAAATTTATAGAGTAGAACCTGTAGGGCTTTGAGCTTCAATTGTGTCCTATCTGGACGTCGCTTTTACTCACCCACTTGCATAAGACACCCGGGTTTGGCAGCATAACACGGTTCGGACGCCTTAAGCTTCGCTATTTTCATGTCAAACATTCAGCGTGAATATAGGCACACCACGGTGGCTGTGCCGCGTGAACCCGCTACAGGAGCAATGTGATTATTTGCAGATCTGCGCTAACCGAGTAAGGGGCAAATCCAAGCCTTCGCTATCATTAGCATGTAAATATACATACATATACTTTAATGCATTTTTAATATGGACACCGTCGTTCATGTGTGGCCACGCAAACGCACCTTGATTCCGACCATTAGAAAATTTTGGATATAGATATAGCGCCATTTAGGGCTAACCTTCGGGGTTAAAACGTTAGCCAAGGTGGACTTGTATTGCTCTGAACCGGTGCACGCGCAATTTTAAACCCGCTCCGCGACTAGCGTTTACTCAACTTACATTATTTTAATTGTCTTCGCGACGCTCTGCGTACCCTCGTTTCTTTTTAGAGTGTTTGTATTGTCCAACGTTTCGCGGCCTAAATTTAGCTTTACGAATATTTGCGTGGTAATATTTATTTTTGGCTCGAAACTTCATCTCTTCTTTTTGCATGCATTTGTTGTAATTTACCTAGATATATATATTTACATTGAATTTATAAATGTTGCAACGTATGGATACGTATATGTATTTGAACGCCTGCCCGATTTATTATATAATTGTGTTTTTATTTGCACTATAGTACATATCCACCATTTAACAATAAAGCTGTGATATTTTTATTGGTGGTTGGTTTGATTATTTTTCTTTGTTCTGCTGGAAATTGTCCTTACCTTGTGTACGGTCCGGCACAAGGATTAGATCTGAGTCGAGGACCTGGCGCCCTCTCCTAATTTTTTATTATTATTCTCTTTCAGCATAGCTGGAACCCTGCGACCCTCGCGGCGAGCTAGCCCAACTAGGCCGATAATTACCAGCCGGACAAATAACAAATACAACTTTCGCCAAAAGGTAAGGCCGACCGTTTATCCCCTCTTTACAAATCTGCACTGAATGCAACGAAACATCTCGGTAGTATGAACTGGCTAAGCAAGGACAAGAAACAACGGTAAAAATGACGAAGCGACAACAAAGTAAGCGATACGATGAGGCTACAATGCCTAAAGACGCCTAAAAATACCTAAAAAGCCAGGCCAGACAAAGCAAAGCCAGAAAGCCTACAAAGCCTAAAAGACTCCACAGGTGGGCTCCAAAAATTAAGACACAACGCCAAAAAAGAAAAACCCAAAATAAGGTCGGGCGTTGTCACGCAACAACGTGCCCCAAACAATAGGGCTTCAAAAATTAGGCTGACGCTTACGCTAAGTTAAGTTGAATTCTAGGCCCCAGCTGGAGTGGCGCGCTACCACTAATACAGACTCATTAATTAGTAGAAGTAATACTGTAGGTTTAGGCCATACATATAGCAACTTACTAGATTAAACTGACTGCGGCCAGCTTTCGTTAATTAGGCGGCTACGGAATACGAATAGAGGCCTTACATGTCCAGATAGTTAGTTATTAACACAACCAACCCGATTATGTGAATTAGGCGGTCACCAAAAGGCAAAATAAGGCTATACTGGCGTTAATTAGTGAATCATTAATGAACTGCGGTCAGAAGGGGTAATTTATATGGCTACAGAACATAAATGGAGGCCTTGCTTATACAAACAGTTCGTTATTAACAAGTACGTCCTGATTATATTAAATAAGCAGTCACTACTTGCAAAATGCCCCCCCCCCCGGTATAGCTTGCACCCAGGCAACACGTGTGATATAAAGGATGGTCTGAAATGGCTATTTTGGGCGGACTGTGCTAATCTACAGGGTGTTTGAATTTAGGAAAAATGGCTAGTATTTGTGATGAGGAGTTTAAGTGCTGGGAACGGGTTTGAAATACTGATGGGGCCATAATTATACCGATGGGGCCACAATTATATATAACAGCAATGGGATAACATGAATAAGAAGATAACACATATTGCTTGAGTAGGAAAGAGATAAACATAGTAGCAAATGTACAAGTAGGGTTGACGCTTATTTTAATTATGACATATGTCAACTAATTGTGCCTACTAAAATAATTTTGTGGTATGGTCATCTCTTTCTTACTCAAGCATTTTATTTTGTTGTTCATGTTATCTCATTGCTGTTATATATAATTGTGGCCCCATCAGTATATAACAGCAATGAGATAACATGAACAACAAAATAAAATGCTTGAGTAAGAAAGAGATGACCATAGGAACAAATTATTTTAGTAGGCATGCTTGGTTGACATCTGTCATAATTAAAATAGGCATCAGCCTACTCGAATATTTGCTACTATGTTTATCTCTTTCTTACTCAAGCAATACGTGTTATCTTTTTGTTCATGTTCTCTTATTGCTGTTATATACCGTGTGTCCACAGGAGTACGCACCATAGAGATAAGATAATGCTACTAGAATATAAATATCAACCAGTGCTGTGACCACCGTCCTTTTTCTTGTACCATTTATAACAATATTGTTTCATACAGTGGCGAGTCAGAAGCCAGAAAACAACGTTTTAGCGTGCCGGCGATCACAGCATTAGCCGATCTTTCTATTCTATTAGGTTATCCCTATGGTGCGTCCTCCTGTGGACACACGGTATAATTGTGGCCCCATCGGTATAACTAGGCTGTCCTAAAGGCTTGAAAGGTTAAATTAAATTACTGATGATGTGAACGAAACGAAAAGTGAAAGAAATCGTGTATATTTCACTTTACAAAGATTGGCTGCTTATTCGGTAGATAAAAACTAATTCTGTATTTTTACTTCCCTCGCCGGGCGAAGGAAGTAAAAATGCATCGTGAAAAAATCACCTTCTGAAATTGCTTCACATCTTCACGTTTCGGAGTCCCTGGATGACAAGAATAGGTAGCTATCTATAACACCAGTTAGGTAATGTCTCAATTGTCCCGCAAAATCCCACGCGTTACACAAAATGGCATTTCCTAATGTGTCTATACAAGGTTTTTCTTCTAATTTCGAAAAACAATGGTTCTTTCAACCTTAAACTGATGAAATATTTTCATTTCATAAATAATTACGAAACGTGTGACGTTGCGAAACTTCAATCGGTTTCGAAAAGTGACACTTTATATGTCAAAAATAGAAAAACATGTTTTCTCCATTCCGTTTGCCTATGTGTCTGTTTGTCTGTCTGTCCGTCTGTCTGTCCGTCCGTCTCTTTGTCGCTTTGCCTCTTGGTGGTATAGGTCGAAAACCATTTCTTGACTTCCTCGTTCGAAAGCGACTATACTTTAAGTCAATTACATACTGAGTGAGCACCTTAAAAGATACAATTCTGTATATTTTTGCACGTGAATATATGAAAGTAATAATTTACACTTGGCTCAGGTTTTCACCCTTGATGAAAATAACACCCAACAGATACACAGTAAACATCAGCAGTCAGCATGTCATTTAGAACACAGCTACGAGAAAAACGAACGCAATGACTTTGCGAACGTGCCTGACTGGTATAAGCGTAGTTTCACACAATCTGAACCAGTGCAAAAGTGTTTTTCTTATATTTAAGAATATATAAGTGGTTTTACACGACATGAACCACGTGTTTATCAATCTTAACGTCAAAATAAGATATTTTAAGATGTAGATTGTCACTACTTTCTGAAAAAAAAATCTTACACTTCTAAAAATAATGAAAAAATATTAGCACTAACAGTTGAAACTGTGGTTCAAATAGCAATGCTTTATGGTCTTTGGCTAGAGAATTAGACCACTTAGTTAAGAGATACCCTTGACCAGAAAAAAGCAACGTCAAACCAATAAGATACTGGTAAAGGATTTCCCTGTATACCGGGTGATCAGTTTCCAGTTGGGCATAGAACAAAAGCATGACTCTCTTTGATAATGAGTTTTTAAGGTTGACCATTGATCCTAAGTTATGACTGGAATAAATCACCCGGTATATGCTGAAAATTTAGATATTCATTATTTGTCAATCTTTGGCTTTCCATGCCTTTAAATATTAATTTGTTATACTAATTCGCAAATTAAACATTAAATCTGAGTTTAAACAATTATTTTCACATAAAAACTAAATAACACCAAATGTGAAATCAGTTAATTTGCCATAAAAAGTGGTATCTGCAACACTCATAAGTGTTTCAATTTCTCCTGGTTCTTGAGAAAAGTATCCCCAGTAGTACAGTTGCGGCCAACTCAGAGTGCACGGCAGATTTTTAGCTTGTAATACGATATTCTAATCATAGACGTCGAGTTTTGACGTTTACGTTTGGCATCAACTGTCATAGAACTGAAAACTCGGAAAATTCCCAGACATTTGTCAGAAGCAGAGAAAATGTGAGCTATTACAAAACTGGAAGAGAACTGGTCGCTAAGTCGAGTCGCAACAGATTTGCATGTGAGCAAGAGCTGCACTTTCAAAATTAAAAATCGTTGGCAGCAGAGACTTCTGCAAGAAAAGTTTTTTTTAACACCAGAGAACAAAAAATGAAGAGTACAATTTGCAACTGACTATTTGAATGAGATCGACGACTTTTAGAACACGACTGTTTTCTCAGATGAAAAGGAGGTATTTCAATCATTTACCAATTGACGATTAAGGGTGTGTAGACCACAAAATTCAAGATTTGAGGAGCAATATTATGTTCAACCCTTAAGGAGTAGTAGACGATTCTCTGTAAACGTATGGCGATGGATCAATGCTCACGGATCTGGGGCATGCTATAGAATTAATGGTCGACTGAATGCTGAAAATTATCGCAACATTTTGCAAAATGTGATGCTGCCATCTGTAAGAGTGGTCTTTCCTAATCAATTTACTTTTCAACAGGCAAGATATAACCTAATTAATTAATTTTGTCTATGTTAACGTAATTGATAACATTGTTTTTACAGGATAACTGTCCTGTGCAGACAGCAGGGGTTGTTCATTGATGGTTTGATGAGAATAATATCAATTTATTACTATGGCCTGCAAGAAGTCCGGGGTTGAATCCCATCGAAAATGTTTGCGGCTATTTAACTACGGAAAGTATTAGAAAAGGTACCAGCAGGAAGACAAAAAGTAGGAAGGCCAAAGAAAACATGGAAGATGCAAATAGAAGAGGACCTACAAGAAGACTATTTAAAAAATTGGAAAATAGAGATCCAAGATAGGAGGACATGGAGAAAGAGAATAGAAGCCATAGGCCAAATTGGCCTGTAGCGCTGTTTTATATATATATATATATATATATATATATATATATATTTATATATATATTATTATATAGTTTGTTTACTTGTGAAACTTTGCTAAAATACAAACATTAAAAAAGTAATACCTATTCTTATAACCACAAGCAACGCCACTGGAGAAACCCCCATTTAATAAGCCAAAAAATCGCAAAAATAACCATAGTAACAAAAAACCGTGCACTTTGAGGTGTCCGTAACTGTACATGTTTAGTTGTGTGAAATTGACCTGACAAAATGTTAGGTATATACTTTTAAATTATTTTATCGTTACAGCTAAGAAAAAAAATCAGACAATCTGGCCGTCAATTACCGATATATTTTTCAGAAACTCTGTTGATGCAAAGCAGTTCTTTACTTTTTCGAAATTATGCAAATCCAAATGTTAAATATTTTTGTATACCTGAAAAACTAAGTAGATGAGGTAAAAGTTCTTACTAGTAATGAATATAATTTCCGTAAAACTACAAGTAACCAACGTTTTTATTGGAAAACAAAATTATCGGAAAAAAATTTAATGGATATAAAATTATGAACAGAAGTTCATACTATAGTAATTGATAATACAGTGAACTTATCAAAAACTTCGAAAACTTTCCGTTCTATAATCACTAATGTTGTAATTATACAATCATTTGACCTCGGATAACTACATATAAGTAGATGATAAATTTTTAATATAAATGCACCTCCGAACAAAACAACTGCACAGTCTAAATCTGCTACCAAAATGAAAATCTTTATTACCTTCAGTGTGCTTTGCGCAATTTTAGTGGTGAGTTATTTTAAATTAGTAGTTTTATACCCACTAATTACTTTTTTAATAAGTAGAAGCTGATATTAGAAAAGTCTACTGAAGCTTGAACTAGCTTTTCTTCTAATGGATTTCAAAATTTTTATGTAATAAACGTAATAACAACTTATTATCGACATATTTAAAACGTGAGGCATTTTCTTTCAGTACATATTTTGAAACCTCCACCAAGCTAATTTTGATAATTTTGTTTTTAAATAAGAGCTGCTACCGTGTAGATTGAATGAATAATTGTTAGAGATAAACCAACATAATGTTCCGGGCAAGTTATTGTAGCGAGTAATCCTACTATAGTGGTGGAGCAAGAAAATGTATATGTAATATATTCCAACAGCAGATACGCTCCTACAGTTATTAAAAAAATAAATTTATTGTTTTGTCACCGTTGTTGTATATTAAATTTTAAGTATGTAAAACGTATTTTAATTAGAATACGGCCACTTACATAGCGTGGTAGAAAGCTAGTTATATAGGTACTTTACTATCGTCTCTGTTTTTCTCTCAGGCTGGTGTTCGTTGTGAATGGGAAACATCAGAAGAAGAATGCGTACATGAACTGAAGCTAGACAAAGCAGAAATGCAGAAACTCGAAGCATTGGACATCGCACCTGAAGATAACGAAGACTATCAAAAATTCATCGAATGTGACTGGAAGAAAGAGGGATCTATGAAACCTAATGGTGAACTCGACTGGGACAAAATCGATGATATCCTACTGGAGGAATTCAAAAAAGAGTTCGGAGATGAACCCACCTTTACAGAATTTTTGACTGCAGCAGCTATACTTGGAATTGTGGAGGAGTGTAAAGAAGAAAACATCAAGGGAAGTTCTCCTGGTCAACTCGCTGCCAAGACACAAAACTGCGTAGTCCATAAGCTTAAGAAGCTGGTTGAAGAATCTAACGAAAGAAAATAAATTATTGTAAATAGGCATATTGATTAAGTTTTTAATAATAAAAGAAATCTTAGTAAGCTGGTCATTCTAAACATGCAGAGGAAGTACCTTAGCTACTTCAGCTATAAATTTGGCTTCAGTACCTTGGAGGCAGTAAAATATACAAAATTTTATATAATCTATTATGAAAATAGCAACTTATACAGTATACGTTATATAGCAGAAGTATGCTGTACACTGTCCCACTTTATTTAATCTTTTAAATGAGAAATGCTGCAAATTTAACCAACATCTCGCTTTTTATTAAATTGGCAGCACTAATTTTGAACTGGCTTTACAACAAATTCATGTTGCTGCATCTACAATTGCGGACAAAAAATTTCGTTGTGTTTGGTTGCATTGTGTAGGTATGGTTTCATCAAGTAGATTAGAGTCACTCAGTTGTCAGTTGTACGGCCTTCAAAAGTTAAAATGCCGAATCATGTTTTAAGGGAGGCAAAAAAAGCGCTTTGCTATCGCAAAACTAGAAGACGCATAGTCAATTGATCACTGCAACGTGTTGCCGATTAAGTTGTTTGCAAAAGAAGCACCATTTCTCATAGTCATCGGATGCCAATAAAATTTGGTGATTTCGGTCTCTGCATACTCTTGATCAGCAAGAGAGCATTCAACATTTTGAAGGCTATTAAAATCAAGCAAAACACGGGAACGCTAATTTGTTATAAATATTTCTCTGGAACAACCAAAAATTAAGGCATTTAAGAATCGTTTCAGTCATACAAATATTTATATAATACAAATTTATTTTAGCATGCACAAACTTTTACTATTATTACAACTACAAAAGAAACGAAAATTGTACATAGTTTCTAAAGAAAAATAAAAAAATTAACATTTGTTGTTTAGTGTTATTTTTGAAGTAATAAATCATGTACGATTAAATATCTTTTAAACGTATTCAGTTAAAATCGTCGACAGAATCATGTGTTAAATGCACATAGACAATTATTTGCTGACCTCTATTCGGTCGAGTTGCAAACGTCGTACTCTTATTACTCTTATCGCACTTGGCAAATTCTACTTTCTATACTAATTATAAAAGTAACTATTTTTGATAGAAATCTTCAACTGTTTTATGCCTCCGAGTATTGCCATGTAGGGGCATCACGTGCCCACGCACATACTTTTATTTATATTGTGTATCTATCTTGTTTATAGAGGGTGTTTGTAGATCTCTAGACAGTCCGTAAGTTTATTAGTAATAGAGGCATTGCAAAAACTTTGACTTAATTTTAAGTTCCAGTATACAACCTACAAATTGACGTAAAAATCATGGCCTACTATTTTTACGTAGTGATATACAACTTTGGTTTTTTAAATGTAACACCCCGTATATTTTCAGACATTTAAAATCAGCGTTCAAATACTTTATGATAGATTGCTTAAACTAAAATATTTGACCTTATTAGTTTTTTTATTAAAAACGTCTATTTATCTCAACTAGGCCATGACTTACACAAAATTATTGACAATCGAATAAGAAATTCAAACAAATTCCACTTGGCTCTAAAAGCTCCTCATGACCAAATTATAGCAACAAACGTACTAAAACAATTGAAAAACATGTTTTTTCAATAAAAGAATATCATTTTTGAATTGTCTTTTCCTTGTTTTTATTTTTTTCAATGCTACACTCAAATTAAATGGGAATATCGGACATTGTTTGAAAGCTCTTTTATTGTTCTTTCCATCCGTTTGACGAAACTCATATTGTCTTATTTAAAAGACATAGTTGTCAACTTTTTCTGTGCGATAATTCGGCTATGAACAACTTTTAAAGCCAAGTGGAATTTGTTTTGCATTTCTTGTTCGATTGTTAATGATTTTGCATGCCATGGCCCACTACTGGTATATTAAATTTTTAAATTAAGAAAACTAGTTTCAAAATATTATTTTAAGCATCCCATCATAAAGCATTTCAAATACCTAAAAATATACAAGATGTTCTTTTAAAATACTAAAGTCATGCATCTCTAATCAAAAATAGGAGAACTGATTTAAATCGTTTTATGACAATTTGTAGGCTGCATACTGGCATTTAACAAAAACGGCTTTTTCGATATCACTATTATTAACGATGTTACGGGATGTCTAGCGATTTAGAAACAACCTGTGTAACAAAAGTATCTCATCTGAAAGGACAATTGCACTTACTATGAAACGGTTTCGTATATTCTTCTCTAAATAAACCCAGAGGTAACATACAATGAAACAGAGAGATCGATGTTTTTTTTTAATTTTTCTTGCTCTACATGAATACGCTTTATTAATGAAAATACTAAAATATGAATTCCTGATGTCCCACCTTAACAGTTTTAGGGTTAATGAATCAATATTTTTAATAAATTTCTAAAATTAGTGATCTAAAACTGAAGAAAAATTCCGGTATTTGACAGTCAAACAAATAAAAATTTTATTTGTAGCTAAGTTAAATGAACTGAACTGGAGCAGTTAAACTCAATAAAGCAAAATTTAAAGTACTATAAAATCCATATTTTGACACAATGAAGATATTCACAGCCCCATGACTATATGTTCTTTCATAAACAGTCGCTATTCAGTCGAAATACAGGGTCCGGCAACTATGCGGGGGTGAAACCATGTGAGTTAAATAAATACCGCTTATAAAAGTTGTATGTACGAAGGTGGTTCACATTACTAAAATAGTTTTGATTATACAGGGTGCCTCAAAAAAATGTGGCATATCAAACTTGCTTCATTTTTAAATGTAATGCCCTATATTTAGCTAGCTTAAAAGTGTTGAATCACAATACTAATCATTTTGATGTTCACGATTTTAGGCAAAGAACTGCTGAACTTAAAGCGGCTGCTCTAAGTAACTAAAACCAACTAAATGAAGGAACACGTTACCAAAACATTATCTTTTTTGTGAACTACCTCACGAGTCTAAAATAGTGTGTGTATTAATGCTATACAGCTTGCTCAACAATTTAATAATTTCGGATTTTTTTAAATAGAATACTGTTTATACAGAGACATTTTTCTTACTACGAACACGGCAGACGATATGTCGAATTTACAAATACCGAGAATTTAACTTTGACAGTTCGCGTATTTTGTCAGTAGGTAATATCTGCTGTCATTTCTATATTAAAATCGATAACTACGAAGCAACGGATCAGTGCAAATTGTAAAATGGTATTATCAGGGTCCAACGGTCCGGAAAATTCAAAATTCTTTCACAACATTTGAAAATAGGCGTTCTTTATCGTTATCAACGTTACATGAAGTTATTTCAAATTTTGGAAACTTTGGATGGTTTCTCCCCAAAAGCACAAGAACCCTAATGTTCCCAATGAAGACAGGTATTTAAAAGAGGTTTGTATTACCGCTAATAACTATCCAGACTATTTATTTAAATAAATTGCAGAACTAATAGATTTAGCTGCGATATTCTTCCCGTTGGCCATTTCAGAAGTATGGAATTTTGTGAAACTGTGACAGATATGCCTAAAACTTCCTCTGAAAAGTCGTTTTCACTACAACTAACGATTTGAAGAACTGCGTTTAAAAATTAAAAGGGTTGTTCAGAGTACTAGCACTAATACTATTCTATGATCGCTTAGGATATTGTTTAGCGCAAGAAGGCAGGCTCTTTGAACAAGAGCTAATTTAAACTTCTTTAATTTTGTTGTTTGAAATAAAAATAGTTTTATTTTTGTTTGCATCTTTTTTTTACTGAGTTAGTTTGTTCGGAAGAAATTATTTCTTTCTTCAGAATGCGTTTTACTTTAAGAACTACCTTCTTTTACTGTACTGTTAATCTCTAAAGATCCTGTTTTTCAACTCTGAATTTATCACCTGAATTAATCACAGAATAACAGTACCTCATACATTCTATCTGTGATATAATAATTAATTTAAAAAAATTACACTTGGTGTCTGCGTTGAACAGTTACTTAAACAATCAACGCAGACGACCCGTGGATTAATATCAGAGTACTTTAGACCGACTGTCCATCGGTCTTGGCGTATTTTTAGGCAATCGTAAATTCGCCTTGATTTACTCGTGTTCGCAGTTCATGAATTTTCACTGTATAGTTTTGAAGAACGCTTTCAATGAGCTTTCTTTTGATAGGCAATTTCATACCCCAAAATTTTGTTGTTCAGATATGCATAATTAACCATAAAAAATTAAAAATACTATTAATTTAAGTTCTTTAAGATGCTTTATTTTAAGGGATGACAAACAAATGCCATTATACTACAAATTTAAACACTTGTAACTCTTCGAGAAGAACAACGGGCCAAGTTTAAATAATTCATCCGCAGCTGCAACTGGAAATAAGAAACATAAAACAATCTGTAAAAGGCTTTATTCAAAACTTGCCTCGCAAGTGAACATTGTGAAACTAACTAATTTTAAAAATCAAAGGAAACTAGGTGGAGGTATGTTTTCACTTTCCAAATAATACAGAAACAATAAAATAAGACACTTGAATGCGAAGTACATCAATTTTCAAAATAAAAAACTCGTCACGGGCGCGATTTGAATCGCAGCGCATGCGAATGCGAGCTAAACGTTCACCAATTTCTTGCAAGGCTACGAAGCCCTTCTTATATCATTGCGTTACAGTTGGCTTAACCTTCACGCCGGGCATGTATTTAAGATTCGTGCCGAAGCGGGGTGCGTTTCAACCAAATCTCGGAATGGAAAATAAATTATATTTTTTGCAACAGTAAATCAATGCAGATAATTCTTTCACACAAAATTTCTTCATTCTGTTTTGCACATTTCATATGCAGGATGTATATATTACCCATTGCCGTACGATTTGTTTAAATAATTTTTGTAGCATTTGTTAAAAATAATTTCGAGTTTAATTTGATATCGTCTAAATCTAGAAAGAATAACCTTTCCACTAGTTTGGGAGTCATTGAAAAATATTTAAAGCTAATCCTGTAAATGCGTTATACGAATAAAATTGATCAATTTTCAGTAATAAAAAAAATCTGAAAATATTTTGTTCTGGTTTTTGCATTCTCAAAAAGAATGGAAAGCTCCACATTTATATTCTCAAGGTAATTCCAGATAGTGTACATTTTTTTAAACTTTATCTTTGAGTACATATCCTATGTTTGATTTATGACCTCGCCCCAATATGCGTTTCCCGTGTATTTGGAGGTTTGCGATTTACAAATTTTAACATAGCGGACTTAGTCTTTGCATTTCTTTGATTTGTACAACATTTATCCTGTATCTGTTGGGTCCTATTTTTGTCAAGGATAAAGCCTACGCTATGTACAAATTATTACTTTTTAAGGTGTTCACCATATGCATATTTGTCTGGAGCTTTCTCGGTTTCATACCAGGTATATAATATGTATGCAAAATATCGTCTTCATCCAACACACACTTTTTGAGTTATACCTCCAACAGACAAACAGACAGACAGGCTGACAGACAGTCAGACAGGCAGATATACAGACAGACGGAATTGAGAAAACCTCTTTTTCGTCATCTAGGGACCCTGAAACGTGAAGATCTGAAGAAATTCCGAGAGGCGATTTTTTCGGGATTACAAATACTTCCTTTGTCTTTCAGATGAGAGAAGTAAAAACGAAAAAAATAACAAGAGACAATTAAATCTGGAAATCAATTACATTTAAAACTATAGAATGAAATATCAGAAGAAATATCATTAAAAGTACTTATCAAAAGTTCGGAGATATTTAAACAAATAAAAATTATTATATTTAAAAATTATGAGCTATCTGCAGAGCTCTAATGCACAGAGAACGGAAGGAGAGATATTTGAACATTTACAGTAGTTACGTATAGAAGTTTGTAGTATTCGCTTTTATTGTTTTTTTTTAATTTAATTTAATCCTGGAATTAATTTCTCCCTGCATTTCTCGTTTTTCAAAAATGACTGGTCTTTAAATTATTATTGTAGCGCCGTTTGTTTGTTATCAATTGAAATAAAAGATCTTAAAGGGCTTGAATTGTTTTTTATGCAAAAATACGCATATCTGAAAAGCAGTCGAATTTAGGAGTATGAAGTTACATATCAATAGAAAACTCATTAATAGTATATTACTTTACAAGGGATGTAGGTAAGATTTACACTACCGAGGGCCATTTTATGCCTGAGTGAGCGAAGCGAACGAGGGTAGTAAGGTTCGAGGTAGTGTAAATCTTTCTACATCCTGTGTAAAGTACATAATTTTTTTCACTACCAATATTTCCCTTTGTAAAGTAAATGGTAGGTAATAAACTGGCGTAAAATTATGACATTTGCTAAACTATAGTAGCCTTATAGCACTGTGACGTTTTGTTTGACAGTTATAAACGCACTGTGAAAAATTATTGGAAAAAATGCGTGAATACGATTGCAAATGCTGTTTTGTGATCTTTGTGCTTGTATTATGATTAAAAATGGATAATAGTAGGAACGACAATGGTTTTTTTTCGTGTTAACCAAGTGGCAGACATGGCATCTTATCAGTTGTAATACATGCGGGATGTAAGTAATTTACTTCTCTAGGGAAGTACATTGTCATGGAAACTGTAACAATTTTTGTAAATGTAGCCTACATCCCTCAAACTTGACAGTGTAAGAATCACTTACAAAGAATGTAGTGAAAAAAAGGGTTTTCCAAAAATATAAAAATATAAAGGTGCTCTATTTAAAAAGTATCCGAAATTATTAAATTTGCATATGTTGAGCATCCTTTATAGCATTAATACCCACAGCCACTATTTTAACTCTAATAATAATTAACGAAAAAGGTAATTTTTGGTAACGTATCCCTTCATTCAATGGTTTTCTGTTATTTACAGCAACCGCAGCATTTTTGCCTAAAAGTGTTAATATATCTAAAACAGTTGACGCTAGTCCCATACTAGTATACATATATCAAAATAATTAATATTTCAATTAAAAACTTTTAGGCTCAAGCTTACTTTGTTTAATGGAATGCCCTATACTTAAGGGCATTGCATTAAACAAAGTAAGCTTGATTTGCCACACTGTTTTGAGACACCCTGTATAATCAAAAGTAATATGCACCACCTTCGTACCTACAACTTTTATACAAGCAATATTTATGTAACTCTCATAGTTTTAGAAATATCTTCCACCTCCGTATCGTTGCCGGACCCTGTATAAATTTTAAGACTGTTGATTTTCATATTGTTTCATACCACATTTTAGATGTGTAGAATGAACGAAATAATAGTGGCAAGTTATTATAAAGCAGGGATATATATTAACTTATTATATATGTTTTACAAATTAAGCTAAAACACGAAGAAAAGGAAATTTTATTGTTTAAATAATTGAATTTTTATGTCCCAAACTGGTTACCGCAAATGTTCAATATAACCTCTCCATTTTGTTGGTGTGCGATTACCAACCTTTCTTCTAATTTGTACACTGCGTTATGTAACATTTCTGATTGAATTGCACCAATTAGCTCCCTAATACTGTCTTTTAATTACTGCAGCGTTATTGGTCGTGTTCTAAATTCACAATCATTATTAAGTTAACCCACGATGAATGTCTTTCATTTTTAAATTGAATTTGTTTGTTTTACCATTCCAGTGATATATCATGTGGGAACGATTGATTTATGTTTAGTGGATTAGAGGAAACATTTCCAATTTTCAAAGTGTTTTTTAGAATTTTGTGTTTTCTAGTTGAAGGTTTCTGCCATTTACAATATACCCGATTAAACAAGGAATCTGTCATTGCGTTGTTACAATACTAACCGCTTAATTAACAGAATTAATCAAGATTGATTGTTGATTATAATGCTACAGTGTACGCCATAAATTTAGAAAATTGTTTGATTAACTATTTATCATTTATTTTATTCTTGGCAAAAGTCCTTGGATCTTCTCAACATAAAAATTCACTTACCAAAATTTAAATATCTCCTTTCGTATGCGAGGGACGTTTGAATATATGAAAATGACTCAAAAATAAAATATCCCTATTTGTCAAAATACACAATAATATTATTTGGAAGTACATGTTATACTGTTTCACTTCTGCTTTGAATTCTTGTTGATGTTCGAATCATTTGTTATCAAATTTTTTGAAGGTACCTGCTTTCTACTTTAGATAACAATTAATTGTATAATAACTTTGAAGTATCACACAGGAAACGGGAAAGAACAATAAACATTGTTTTGCGGAAAAAGTCACCCTGATTTCATATTGGACACCTCCTTTCAGTTATAAACAACTTTTGAATAGCACTTTTGTGTATTCTGAAAAATAAGGGTACTTTATTGTTGAGCCATTTTAGTATTTTTGAACTCCCTCCGTACACGAAAAGAGATATTTAAATTTTGCAAAGTTCATTTTTAGTTTCACAAAATGCAAACATTTATATCAAGTAACATTTTGTTATAAATGGATAAGAAAAAAATTCCACATAAAAAATCCACTTTTCCATGAGGCCATGCCAACTAAGAGTCCCATATAAAAAAATACAACTTTATGCGAAGTGGATAAAAGGACCGCTGCTCATTTACAAATTAGACCCAAAATGATCTCTTCTATAACATATCGTGTGTTCCAAAAAAAAACTCATTTAGGGTAGGCCTTGAAAAGAAAGATGGAAAATCTAGTGATAGGTGAATGTCAAATTTCATTTTGTGTCTGAAAAAATCTGTCACTGTGACAGGTTGTCAGGCCATTTTAAATTCAATAGGTACGTGACCATTTGGAGCAGTTTCAGTACAAAGTTGCCGAGTTTGCCTGAATATATATTCCTTTTCAGTCATATTTTATTGTACAATACTTCAGCTACTTGCATCTAACAATTCTAAAGGTAACACGCACGTAGCTTTTGATTTTCTAAAAAGGCTCAGCAGAACGGCTCTAATCTCTATGCCGTCGTATGTGCAGCTGTTCTTGCCTCTTCGCGTTTAAGAGCGCTTAATTATAGCATTTTCAAACCACAGTCAATGGAAGCAAGCAGCATATCTCACTAAATCATTTTAACGTCTGTCGCACTCTACCGATAGCGGGCCGTCGAGCTTGCTGCGAGTTGCGTTGTGATTGGCTACACCTGCATGTCCCAGACAGCGCGTCTGGGTGCGAAACTCGGCTTAGCGTCTATTTTGGATGGTTCCGTCTCCGACCGCCACTGGGTACAGTTGTATAGCGTTACGTTGTCACCGTCCCGCGCCTCTTTGGGCGGTGGAGCGGTTTGTTCTTATGCGAGAAGTTATTTTGGTTTGTTGCGAGTGTGCTGATAACGCTTGGTTCCGTGTTTTGTTTTCCCAGATTTCTTTACGGGCCGATACTGGTGACAGTTGTATGTGTTGTTTGGTGGCCCCTGTTGTTGACCGACGCTTTCGAGTTATCGTGTGCCTTGCCGGCGATTTGCCACTTTTATAATGCGATAAATACAGAGAGAGCGTGGCTTGGTCGCTGTCTTTATGTGATCGTCCCTTTGGGCAACATATTGTGCCCAACGAGGGGTTCCTTTGGTGGGGGTCTTCAACACCTGCAGCCGTAGCCTTTGCGACCTTCCCTGCGCTGTAAGGCTAGTTGTTCCTGTTACCGAAATTTAGAGCTAGGCGAAGCTAAAGGTTAAGGTCACATTATACGCTGAATTATTCGTTCATGTTTTGCCGCTAAACGACCCTTTACCAAATATTAAATTAAGCATATCTGTTAGCGGCAGCCAAATCAAGGCGCTGTCCGCTCATTTCTAAATTTAACCTTTGTGATTACAAGCCCGGCAATATCCTTAATTGGTTTGTTCATGTTTGCTGCCAGCCGGCGACGCCGTTTATGCGGTGAATTACTCGTACATGTTTAAGTAATATTTAATGATAAGGCGTCCCCCAGCTGGGATTTCGTTTTTTTTTAGGTTTAGCTCTTGTATATGTGGCAAGTTTATTGTATACGCCGACCACGTCGGCACTGCTGTAATTTTCGACCATGAATTTGGTCTAATAAACCTATTTACTGTATTTGAGTCAGTTATAGTGCAAAGATAAATGTGAGGTGAAGCGCCGGGCGAAGGAAGTAAAAATGCATCGTGAAAAAAATTACCTTCGGGATGTCTTCAGATCTTCACGTTTCGGAGTGTCTGGATGAGGAGAATAGGTAGCAATCTATAACACTACTTAGAAAATAATGTATCATTTGTATGTAGATCTCGCTAAAATGGGGTTTCCTAACGCATCTGCACAACATTTTTTCTAATTTCAAGAAACAATGGTTCCTTCACCCATAAACTAATGAAATATTTTCATTCCATAAATAGTTGCGAAAAGTGTGACGTTGCGAAAATTCAGACGGTTTTGTAAAGTGACCCTTTATAATTACGTCAAAAATAGAAAAACAGGTCTTCTCTATTCCGTTTGGCTGTGTCTGTCTCTCTGTCTGTTTGTCTGTCCGTCTGTCTGTCCTCACGTCTGTCTGTCGGTCTGCCTGTTGGTAGTATAGGTCAAAAGCCATTTCTTGTCCGCCTCGTTTCAAAGCGACTATACTTTAAGTCAAAAATATATACTAAGTGAGCAATAAAATAAAAATGTGTGTACTTCTGATAGGGAATATATGAAAAAAAATAATTTACACTTGGCTCAGGTTTTCACCATTGATGAAAATGGCCACCAAAGGATACGGAGTAAACATCATACAGTCAGCACGTCGTTTACAACATAGCTAAAAGCGAACGCAAACGTGGCTGACTGGTATAAGCGTCTGACTAGCAGTCAGATATCACCGGAACGTCAGTTCAAATCCCACCCTTGTATGGTTTTTATGTGTAAATTGATGTAATACGCATTACCGAGTCTGTTTTTTACAGATTTAGTATTATTAGTAACGTTACCATAATTGTATGTATCTATTTTCTACAGGTACTAAGTAAGTTTTGTATGAATCTTATTTCGTGTAAGCTATATTCAACCGCAATTTCTCATATTTTTCGCATGTTAGTAAATCTGCAGAATTTAGTGTTTTATTCCGCCTCAGAAATCAATACATTAAAACCTCTAAACAAGCAATCGATTATAATTTTTGGTCTACCTTACAAATAGTCAAATAACATGCGGTTATTCCATTATGCTGCATGGCGCCTTTGATAAATATAAATTATTGCCTAAAGATTTTTTCTTTTCATATTTTCAAATTTCTAGTTTTAACACTTCCACTTGCGATGCAAGTTCTGAGAAACGCTGTTTAGAGACTTTTTTTGTGAAATTGCAACTTGTGTAATACACCGCACTATAATGTGAAACACCATAAAAGAGAAATTTGGCTCTATGAATATTTACAAGTTTTGCAATTTTTGTCGCAACTTCTCAGTTAATAGCGACCAACCCAAAGATATGTTAAAAGTCTCATAAAATTATAGACCTTTTGCGAAGACATCAACCGCTTTGGCATTAAAAGAGAGACGAAAAGTTAAAAAAAAGTGTAGTGACATCCTCAGGCGAATGACAGTAAACCCGATAACACAACCAATCAATGCCAGTTTGCGTTGACTATTATTGAAAATATGCTTTTGGATGAGATAGTTAGCTTTTCTTTGCATGCTTTTTCAATTTGTATTCGTTAACCGGTAGCGTAACAATCCCCATATCGAAAGATTCAAATTTACAAGCCCTGCGATAACGAGATTAGTAAATCACTAATAGATTTTATACTGATTTCCTCTATGTAGTCTGTGTACTGAATATTTTCAGATTTGAAGTGGTAAAATGCTCAATAGAAAATATAGTTTACCATTGTCAGAGACTAAATCTTCTAATTATATTTTCTGTAGATCCTTGAACGTAAAGTGAAAAATAATTTAAGATTACTTAAAATAGGAGTTTGGAATATGCATTAAGAACCTGTAAGTGTGTTAAGATGTTAAAAGCAAATCCAGCAGTAGATACATGCGAAAGCTTACAGCAAGTATTATACAATACATACTTCTTTTGTCATGGTTTAACAAATGTAATTAGCATTTTCTCTATGTTTTTGCCATTGCACGGAATTAGAGGTTTTAGATTTATTTCCATGGCACCATCTACATGTACAAACAGAAATTTGTTTTAGAGCCATTAAAAAACGAGTGCAGCAATTTAATGCAAGTGGGAGATCGGGACAATTTGCAACATTTTCGATTTAGAAGATACACATAAAGTGTGGCACTGTACAGTATATTCTTTCTACATACAATGTGCAAGTTTTTGTTTAAAGCAATATTTAAATATCAAGTTTTGTATGCAAAGGTAGCTGAAGCAGCTAAAGTACTTCCTTCTGCACTTCTAGAAAAACGAGCATACTACAATTTCTTCTCTCTTTATTGAAAACTTAACTTATTTGACTATATACAATTTATTTGCTTTCGTTAGACTCTTCAACTAGCTTCTTAAGTTTGTGGATTACGCAGTTTCGTGTTTTTGCAGCGGTTTGTCCAGGAGAACTTCCTTTGATGTTTTCTTCCTTACATTCCTCCACAATTCCAAGTATAGCTGCTGCAGTCAAGAATTCTGTAAAGGTAGGATCATCTCCGAACTCTTTTTTGAATTCTTCCAGTAGAATATCATCGATTTTGTCCCAGTCTAGTTCACCATTAGGCTTCATAGATCCCTCTTTCTTCCAGTCACATTCGATGAATTTTTGATAGTCTTCGTGGTCTTCAGGTACGATGTCCAGCTCTTCGAGTTTCTGCATTTCTGCCTTATCCAGTTTCAGTTCCTGTACGCATTCTTCTTCTGATGGTTCCCATTCACTGCGAACACCAGCCTGAGAAAAACAAGACGTTATTAAGTATAAACTGATATGTGGATATTACGCTATACTATATTACAATTTTCAATTCTATTATAAGAAAAGCTAATTGAAGCAACCGACGGATTTTTCGTATTGTTAATTTTTAATGATAATACTCTGATAATTGGATATAAAACTTCTGAGATAACTATAAAATGGCATAAAGCACACAAAACACGAAGTTTTTTATGTTGGTAGTAGATTTGTGCAGTTGTCTTATTTGGAGGTGCATTTACGATATATTCATCATATTAAATATTAATATTTTGCATTGAAATTTTCCACAAATCAAATATTTCCATTTATACAATTTCGTGTAGGTAATGATAATAAAGTAGTACTGAATATTTACATTTACCAGAATATTTCGCATCCCACATTTACAATTCGATTGAGAAATTGACAGATTTCAGAATTTTTAGGGTCTTTGTTCATTGAAAAAAGTAACTAAGAAAAAGTAGAAAAAATGTAGAAATGTACACCCCACTCTTAGTTTTTTGTCGATATTTTCACCCACATTTTTATTCACTTCTATAGTTTTAAGTAAATATTGTAGCTTATAGTTGACTTGCAATTTCCTACATTTTATTTGACTTAAAATATATTTTGCAATAAAAAAGTTTTTTAAGATCTACCATAAATGAGTACCTGAGTACAGCGCTTAGTAGGGTTAAATACTATTATAAGAACAGGCGACCTAAGAATTATTGGGAACAAAGCTATTAATTTAAATAACTCACCACTAAAATAGCGCACAGCACACCGAAGGCAACGAAGGTTTTCATTTTGAAAGCAGATTTGGACTGTGTAGATGTCTTATCCCGAGGTGCATTTATATTGCAAGTTTATCATCTACTTACATGTTCTTGTCAGAGGTCAAATGATTGCATATTTACTCCACATTAGTGATTACATAACGGTAAAGTTTGGGAGTTATTTATAAGTTATCTGGATTTTTAATTATTAGAATACCCTTTCTAATAAAACCATATATTGTTTATAGTTTCTTGGAGAATTTCCCAATGCAGTTTTCGAATATCTATACTTAGTACTTGGTTTAATTTCTTGTGTTGTATACATTTTCTGTCAACTAAATCAATGATTTTAGTTCAGGTTCACGTCCGTATAATTAATATGTGATTAATTGTTCGAGCTAGAGTACGCAAATAATAATACTAGTAATAATAATATCAACAGTAATATTAGCTGCATTCTTTCATAAATAACTACATCCAAAGAAATGCCTATAAAAATAGATAAATAACATTGAAAAAATCCCAAGGTGAAATTCAGATGTGCGAGAGTAAATCCTATAGCTCTCTGTTCTGCCACTACAACCGTTGAGAATTTGCATGTGAAAAAAGTGTATAAATATATAAAAACTTGTTTACTTAAATAATGCAAGCAAAATAAAAAAACATTACAAAAAATATGTAGCATTAATCACATACTACATAACAAGTGCAAAATTGTTATCGGATTTTTTTCAAGCAACGAAAAAGTTCATGGATGATATCAAAATATCAATTATAATCAAATTGAGAGACGAAGTCGACCACTGTTATTTAAGAATTATTGCTATTTTGATCCTATGATTTAGGAATGTTTGGGTTGGATTAGTAAACATTTTGCCGATATTACAACTTTGGAAGAGGGATATATGGCTGATTGTGCACTGAATTTTGACCTAATTGAAAAAAGTCGTAAATAAAATGTTCGCTGTAACTTTTTTTAAGTGCGCTAATCACTGCATCGCTTTTTTATCAAATAACTGCACAATGCGCAATACTTTGATAAAATTTGCAAAAGAGCCTAATCAATCAGTTGTTGACGAGTAAGCAATATTTTAGTAAAATTCCTCTTAAGTGCTTTAGTTGATAATAGTATATTATACATCAAGGTAGCGAAGCGCGGTATTATAACCTGAGCGCATATTAGATACTGAGCGCGAAGCGCGAAGTATCTAAAGCCCGAAGATTATAAGACGATTCGCTACCGTGGTGTATATACTATTTTTTGCACTACCAAACGGCTTAATACCTAAATTCCCAACAAATTTCGAAAATATTTTAACTGTCAACCTGACAATACAGCTCTTTAAAACGTCAAAATTA
Source organism: Agriotes lineatus (assembly GCA_940337035.1). Lineage (NCBI taxonomy): Eukaryota > Metazoa > Arthropoda > Insecta > Coleoptera > Elateridae > Agriotes > Agriotes lineatus. Next base: position 76,754,561 of record OW679195.1, on the reverse strand, counting down.
AAATAGTCATATTTGGTAACTTAGCAATTTATTAGTTACCACGGTGAAAATTGTTTATTTTACTTTCTCTCTCTTGGTGGAGAAAATCAACTTCACGACCTAAAAATAGGCCAATAACGGTGCGTTCTGAGACTAGTAGTGCAAAATAGTATATTATACATCAAGGTAGCGAAGCGCAGTATTATAACCTGAGCGCATATTAGATACTGAGCGCGCAGCGCGAAGTATCTAAAGCGCGAAGGTTATAAGACGATTTGCTACCGTGGTGTATATACTATTTTTTGCACTACCAAACAGCTTAATACCTAAATTCCCAACAAATTTCGAAAATATTTTAACTGTCAACCTGACAATACAGCTCTTTAAAACGTCAAAATTAAAATAGTCATATTTGGTAACTTAGCAATTTATTAGTTACCACGGTGAAAATTGTTTATTTTACTTTCTCTCCCTTGGTGGAGAAAATCAACTTCACGACCTAAAAATAGGCCAATAAGGATGCGTTCTGAGACTAGTAGTGCAAAAAAGCTTTTATGTCCTACCAGTACATTAATTGAAATTAATGACTCTATTTTAAGGTATCTTAGATACAAAATAATGCTCCAGGGCAATTATTTTCTTCATAAGAACACTAAGGTTATTATGAAAAATTAACAGTATTTCTTTCCATGGATACAACTTTATTATGCACCACTGTCACAATGAAAATTAATGACAGCTCAGCTAATGTCACAAATCTCACTTAGATCAGCTAACTAGATCAATCTCAAATACTATATCATAGTAATTATATGAATTGAATATGAATATGAATTAGGTAAGAAAATTGGTAGGACATAAAACCTTGAAGGCACCACGGGCATTATGAGCTAAGAGCCCACGATTGTTGTACACACCTCGGGCCAAAGGCCCTCGGTTAGTACACTAACAATCTTGGGCTCTTATTTTACTCATAATGCCCTTGGTATCTTAATAACTATAATGAATCAGGTAAAGAATTATATGTTTTCGAAAAGTTAAACGAGAATGAACATTCAAAGGGCAATTGTAAGTTTCAGAGGCGTAATAATTCCTTTATTTCTGATTTTGGAATTCTGTACGTCTGTCCGATAAAAAATATTGTTAGTAGCATATGCTGTAGTATAAAATAAAATAATTTTATGAAATTTTAGATAGGCCGATCAAAGATAGCAATAATTATTGTATCTTTGAACTCTTATCCTAACCACAGAACTCGAACATGAAAAATATAGAGGGCTACAAAACGTAAGCTGTGATAAAACTAAGGATTCTCACAATACAGTGTTAATTTTAACAGATCGGTAATGCATGTGCCATTATAATATATAAAGATTTAAATTGGCTTTTGGGATATTTTTAAAATGTGATTAGAGAATCTGATGGAATTGTCCAAACAAATATGAAACTAAATTTTATGCATTTTGCAATAAAGAAATATGTGTACCGTACAGATCATAATTTGCATTTAGATGGATTTAAAAATTAAATAATAAAATGTATAGGCTCACTAAGTCGTTACTTATATTTACAGCGTTGGCAATATCAGAAGAATTAAAAGAATAATTAAGTTGAGTATCATTAGCCTAACGTGGTTTTTACAGTTATTCATGCAATCAATGAAGGAGGAAGTATAACTACTAAATAACAAAGGGCCAAAGATGGACACTGACGAAACTTCAGATTTTAAATAAACCAGATTCGGTATATTATATAATTACTCAAATCCGACCAGAAAATATACCATTTCTGGAGAATTTTTTCGCCAGAAAGTAACGTTTTGCCGGTTAAGATCGGAAAACGGGCATCAGGGACCGGTAAAAGATTTTGCCGGTCTCTGATGCCTTCGTTACTATGGTAGCCAGTTTGTGTTATTGTTTGGATAAGTCAAATAATGTATATGTCATAATTTTTTTGAGTTTGCAAATTACTATTACGACATCTTAGTCCATACTTTCAAACTTGCGAATTCACTTTCGAAAACTCAAAACAATTATGACATTAGTATCTATTATTTGACTTATCCAAACAATAACTCAAACTTGTTTCCATAGTAACGAAGGCATCAGGGACCGGCAAAGTCTTTTACCGATCCCTGACGCCCATTTTCCGATATTGACCGGCAAAACGTTACTTTCTGGCGAAAAAATTCTCCAGAAACTGCATATTTTCTGGTCGGTCGTAAAAAAATATTGTACGATACATGACCGGAAAGTGTTTTACAGGTCTCCTCGAGCTTCCAAGTAGAGCCGCAAAACCTGCAAAACACTACTTTCCGGTCTTGTAACGTAAATTACTATTAGTTGTTGATTGTATTCTTTCAGTTGCGTTACTCCTGTATTCCAACATATGGTCCAGGCACCTGGAAACCTTAACATTTTAGAGCCCTCTTATTCAGCCCCCAAAAAAGTCCATCGGTCCTTCTGCTAAGATTAATTAGCCTCCATTCGTCAAGGAGTCACCAGTTCTTGCTTGTTGTCGCCGGTTAATTCAGTTTGTACACATACTTCGTCTTCGTAGTGAATTAGGCTTGTATCTTGTATTGGGTGTTCAAACCCTCCAATTCAACGTTACGAAATCACTTGCCTTCGAGATCTATTCGTTCATGTACCTAAAAAGGATTAACGGTAAGTGACACAATTTTGTTTGTTTATACACCAGTTGTCGTTTATTTGTATTCTCGCGTCGTGGTTAATCGTTCATTTCCTCGAGGGTGTCAATGTTTCTAGCAATATGGTCCAAGAATTGAAGTATCTTAGTGCAAATGACGCTTGAGAGGCGTTCTTTTGGCTTTGTTTCGTCTAAAGCTGATGCATTAGTTCTATACGCAGTCCATGGGAACGGTAACATTCAACGTCAGTAAAACGTTTTGAATGTATCTATACTTCTTATAAGCTATATAAAACATCAAAAATTATAATTTACATATGTCTGCTTCAAAGGCTTAGATGATAGTTTTTAAGGGCCAAGATTTCTTTTGAGGAAAAATTATTTATTGATGATACGACAATCAAATGAGTCAATTGCTTCAGTAATCTAGTTTACAAAATTACATATAAAGACGCAAAAACCATCAAGAGGTCCCGGGTGGTGTAGCTTCCACGTTCGATCAGCAGTTAAGCAACGCTTTTTCTGGTCAGAGCTTCGATGGGAGTTCGATGGCTGCTTCTCTCGGCGCCTCGTGATACGGCTGTCGCGGAAATAGTTGGTCCCAGATGTCATCATGACAGTCGTTAGTGGGGTTGGAAGTCCCCATAAAATGTACAGCGACGCCTATAATTGGCCTAACGACTGTAGGCTGAGTACCAGAATAAAATAAAATAAAGAAATAAACACCTAAATAACGAAATTCAACTATATGTGTGGAACAATATAAATATATCTACAAACAGAAGGACGTAAACAAGCCTTAAATTTTATAAAGTTATGGCTGTCCTAGTACTACTATACGGATGCGCAAATTAGACGATTACTAAAAGCCCAGCAAGAAGAATTTACACAGCTGAAATGAGATTCTTACGGCATGGCACACTTTTGGCTACACAATATAAGACCATAAACACAATTAGGAGGACATGAATTAACTTTCTTCAATCTGAAGAATCAAATAGAATACAACAGAACCAATTAGCATAAACATCTCAATAGAAGGCTTTATTACCAGCTTTCAGGCGGAAAAAGAAACCTTGGAACACCAGAAAACACGCTGGACATACCAGCTTTAATCTATGAGATCCGAACAAACCAGAAGGTTTAATCCTTAACGCCGATTATAAATGATAATTTTTACTATTTATAGTGTGATTTACACCCTAGACAGTGGAAAAAGTCCATAAAACATATCATCTTTACAGTAAGTTAAACTTTTTCGGTTTTTCTGTTTAAAAGCGAAGCTAAGTTTTAGCAAATAGTAATTTTTTGTAAATCCTAGTTTTTCATATTTATACATACATATCTTGCAAAAGTGACTTATTTATGTCACTTATAGATTGAGCAATGTTTAGTAGTAAAAATTATTAGCAATCGAAATTTGAAACTCATTTTTTGGCATGTGGGGGGGAGTCCAGGAAAGTTCAACTTCAAGTTGTCCGCTAAGATTTTCTATGAAATATAATTATTCTCATTTTAATGGTTTGTTATGTCACTTCACCACTTTGGTCAGCTTGTGATTTTAGTATCCTTCCAGTTTATTATAATTCAAATTGCAGGTAGTTTCAAGCTCTGCAAGTTTTATACTAACTACTTTGGAAGGTGATCTTTTCACGATGAATATTTACTTCCTTCGCCTTCGGCGAGGGAAGTAAAAATACAAAATTATCCCTTATCTACCGAATAAGCAGACCCGCATTCATCTTTGTTAAAAGAAATATACACGATTCGTTTCACTTTTCATTTCGTTGACATCTTTTCTTTGAATAAAATCTATGAACGTTATTTTACGTATGCTATTTAATAGTAATAATAAAAACTTTATTGCCCAAAAAAGATACATTCAAATATAAGGATTTAAAAAAATAATGTGGCAATGGCATCTGCTCTTACACTCAGCCGACGAAAAATACGTACGAAAAAAAATGTTTTTAATGGCAAAAGTTCAAAATGAAAATTAATAACTACGTTGAATATATTTGTCTGAAATTTAATCTGTGACATGGCCGCCAATATTATGCACTAATATTAAATTAATCAAACATTAAGATGAAAATTATCCTTTATTCTCATTCAAGCACTGTCTTGACGTTGAAACAAATAAAATGACAAGTACCGTTTAAAGGAAACAATAGAAAGATCTTTGCTACAAGATGGCAAGGAATTATAAATTTTAGCAGCACTATACGAAAAACAACGTTCGAAAAATACAGACCTGTGAGGTGGGATGGTTAATAGCCCTTTATTCCGGATGCTGATATTATGAGTATCAGTTCTAAATGTGAGTCTGTCAGAAAGATAACTTGGTGTTTTGTTAATTAATAATTTATGGACAAAACAGGCCGAGTGCAGAAAGCGAGGATTATCCATATTTAACCATTTAGAGTATCGCAGTTTGTGTGAAATATGATCATATTTTCTAATTCCATAGATTAACTTTAAATCAGAGTTTTTATGTTCTGAAATATGATCATTTTTTATGTGGCTCTAGCATGTACAGGGTGTTTGATAATAGTGTGTAATACCTTGGTAAGAACTTTTACCAAGAATAAAATGTCCTAATAAATGATTTGTTACATACTAAATTTAGCCAACTTCTGGCGCCTATGGAATATGCAATTTGAAGTACGGTTTTAGCTTAGCTCGCTACCAGGAGGAAAGTTTGCACATTTTTCATGGTTTATCTTTAGACCTTTAGGTGGCGCACTCTTGCAAATTTCTGTATCGAACTGCTATTGAAAAATCTTGACGTGATATGATAGCGCTTTGTTGCAATTGGATAATTTTGACGTTATCCCTGACGTCCATCATCGCCGTTGGCTCAAGATTTGTGATCGTCTCTGATTTATCGATTTCTTCGAACAAGTGAATTGTTCGTTTGCTGTTCATCTCAACTGCCTTGGCAAGTCTTGGCTTTTGTGAAAATCTCCAGGCACCGCATGTAGTTTCGTCGATTATGGCTAAGGCAATTGAATTTCGTCGTGCGATGTGTCTGGAGATTTGCTTATGCTGGAAGATTTTACCAGCTAATTTGGTGTTCGCTGAAGGTTTCCCACGCTGGAACCTCTTTCCCAGCGGGATTAGTGCTTGCTGAATATGCTATTTTTCTGTTTGTCCTGGATAGGTACTTGCTAGTTGTAGTTGCTGTGTCCACCTTGGAGCCGCAGTCCTTCCGAAGAGCTTTACTGTAAATTGCCAGCATCATGGTATCTGCGCCGTAGAAGTTCTACCAGTCGAATTTATGCAGGTGCTGTATTTTTATTATTTATCTTGCTGCCCCTCTGCCGCAGACTTCGAAAACAATCTAATTGCATCGCACATATCGTACATGAATCAAACGATTCCAAGATTCATTTAGGATTTTGCTATTTTTCGTTTGTGGATTGAATTGTAGCTTCGAGTTCAGATCTTTTAAAGTTTAACTGTGTAAACATTTGAATGCGGTTTAGATTTGATGTGGATATTAAATTTTGCTCTTTGAAGTATTCTAGGAATGCTAAATTTGAAACTATTAATTGTAATTGATCATTTAATTTTATGATTCATATTGTGAACTTAAGCGTAGTGTAAGCTGTCACACGTACGAATCATTGACAAGCCTGTTGGCTTACTGGAAGTGCCATTTTAAACAGATCTGTCGAATAATGTTCTCCCCGGTGTCGATCGCTCTCAAAAGAGTAGCGAATGCAATTACTCATGTATTCCCTAGCCGTGTGCCACATTAATTAATTAAATTAAAAATCACTATTTAAATAAAATCTATAATTCCATTTTCCTTTATATTTTAAATCGGTTTGTATTTACCACCGAATCGCATAACTGTCTTTTTATTATGTACATGCTGCATCCAAATTGATGAACAACTTTCCTTATTATATGTGAAGTAATGGCATTTTATTTGTTGCTGCTTGGTGTCTCTGTTATTATTGTGCTTATTTAGGTTGGCCGTTACGAGTTTCATTAGATAGTATTATTACTGAAGCTAGACGACGGCGTGGCGCCCTTTTTAAACCTTCAATATCAAGTAATCTAAGTGTTCTTTGGAACCCACTCCCATCTGCGGCTTGCCTATACTCCCAAGCTACCCCTTTGGGTGACAGAGATTTGTTTGTAGTTTCGCAGCCTTGTTAGCACTGGGGGCATTGTGTTGTTGTATTGTACGGTTATTGTATATAAGGGGTAACAGGTTACCTAATCGAACAAATTTCCAAATTTATGACGGACACTGGTTAGCATTATAATCAACAATTCTGTTAATTATACGGTCAGTATTCTAACATCGCAATGCCAGATACTTTGTCTAATCAGGTATATTCTAAATGACAGAAACCTTCATCCAGAAAACGGAGAAATAAAAAATACTTTGAAAATTGTAAATGCTAGCTCTATGTACTGAAAAAAAATAAATCGTCCCCACATAATATATATCACTGGAATGGTAAAGAAATCCTATTTCTTATGATGGCATGGCATAACCAATTTTGGTTTGCACCACTAAGCCTTTCTCGAAAAAATAGATCGAGAATGAAGGGTTTATTTTTCTATATCTCCTATAGTTATGGAGATTTTCTATGAAAACAACGAAATTTGTCCACGCTGTATATGGCGAGAGAGAGTAGCCGAGAGGTAAAGCGTCGGCGCTCGCAATCGGCAGGTGAGTTCGAACCTTACACACGAACATTGAATTGGTAATACACTCCCCGACCACCATGCCAATACCTTTAGTCGTTATTACATCTATTGAAAGGTATTTTTCAATTAAATTCAACGGGTTAGGCTAGCCACCTACTCGGATAGCGGCTAAATGGGGCTCAAATGAAGAAGAAGAAGCGTGTGTGCTTTATAAATGCGTGCTGGAAATGGTATAGTTCTATATATTAATTAGAAAAATATATTTTAATAATTTAAAATTCAGATAGCTTATAAATAACTCCTAAACTTTACTGTTATGTAATCACTTATGTTGAGTAAATATGCAATCATTTGACCTCTGACAGGAACATGTAAGTAGATGATAAACTTGCAATATAAATGCACCTCGGAATAAGACAGCTACACAGTCCAAATCTGCATTCAAAATGAAAACCTTCATTGTCTTCGGTGTGCTGTGCGCTATTTTAGTGGTGAGTTATTTAAATTGGTCGCCTGTTCTTATAATAGTATTTAACCCTTGTAATGTCAAGATTTCTTTTCTTACGTTCGCTACAAAGCGGGGTACATTTCCATCACAAATTTTTACCATATTCTAAGAAAATTATTTAGATGGGTGCTACTTAAATAACAATGTATATAAGTAGTCCTCTATAATCTTTATTTAAACTCGTACTGAATAAAAACAAGAGAGGTACTACTTCTTATTTAAGTTTCCGCTACTAAGCGGGGTACATAGGTACCTTGGTGTGCTGTTGTATCTTAAAACATTTTTGTTGCAAAATATATTTTAACTCAAATAATATGTAGGAAATTGCTAGAAAACTGTAAACTATAATAATTACTTAAATCTATAGAAGCAAAGAAAAATGTAGGCGAAAATATAAAGAAAAACTAACAGTGGGGTACATTTGTACAGTTTTCCTACATTCACTTTATAACGTTTTTCAATGAAGAAAGTTCCTAAAAATTGTCAAATCTGTCAATTTCTAAATTTATTTGTTATTTTGAGATCTGAGAATACCCGGGTATTTGTATATGTGCAAATACTCACTAATACTTAATTGTTGTTAGACGAAATTTTGTAAACGGAAATATTTAATTGGTGGAAAATTGCAATAAGAAATAGTAATATTTATGATGTTCAATATGAATGCACCCCCCATAAGCCAACTGCACAGATTTGCTACTGCTTTTCGGTGTGCTTTGAACAATTTTAATGGTGAGCTATTTTAGAAGTTTAATATCCATCAATCACATTACACTAATTAAAAATTACGAATTCGAAAAAGCCGCCTGTTGCTTTAACTAACTTTTCTTATAATAAAAGTGGTAATTGTAATAAACGTATTTTTTTTCAGGCTGGTGTTCGTTGTGAATGGGAAGCAGCGGAAGAAGAATGCGTACACGAACTGAAACTGGACAAGGCAGAAATGCAGAAACTCGATGAACTGGACATCGCACCTGAAGACCACGAAGACTACCAAAAATTCATCGAATGTGATTGGAAGAAAGAGGGATCTATGAAACCTAATGGTGAACTTGACTGGGACAAAATCGATGATATTCTACTCGAGGAATTCAAAAAAGAGTTCGGAGATGATCCTACCTTTACAGAATTCTTGACTGCAGCAGCTATACTTGGAATTGTGGAGGAATGTAAGGAAGAACACATCAAAGGAAGTTCTCCTGGCCAAACCGCCGTAAAAACACAAAACTGCGTATTCCACAAACTTAAGAAGCTAGTTGACGAGTCTAACGAAAGCAAATAAATTGTATATGGTCAAATAAGTTAAGTTTTTAATAAAGAAAAAAGAAATGGTAGTAAGATCGTTTTCCTAGAAGTGCAGTAGGGAGTACTTTATCTGCTTCAGCTATAAATTTGGTTTCAGTACCTTTACATACAAAACTTGATATTTAAATATTGCTTCAAACAAAAACTTGCACAGTGTATGTAGAAATATTATACTGTACAATATCGCACTTTGTGTGTCTTTGAAAATATTGCAAATTGTCCCAACCCCCCACGTGTCACTAAATTGGCAGCACTCATTTTTAAATGGCTCTACAACAAATTTCTGTTGGTGGATGTAGATAGTGATAGAGACATACATCGAAAACTTCTAATACCGTGCAATATTATAAACATAAATAAAATGCTAATTACATTTTTTAAAGCAAGAACACAAGTATCTATTGTATTGCTGTAAGTTTTCGCATTTCTGAACTGTTGGCTTTGCTTTTAACATTTTATCACACTTAAAGGTTCTGAATGCATATTCAAACACCCATCTTAAGTAATCTTAAATGAAATATTTTTTACACTACGTACAATGATGCACAAAAAATACATTTAACAGATTTATTTCCTGACAATGGTAAAATTGATTTTCCATTGAACATTGCATGACAACAGTCCTAAAAATATACAGTACACGGGTTTAGAAATGCAAGCCCCTTATAGATACTTCGGCACGTTATTGGCATGAAGCGGATTTTTTCATGCGCTGTTTGTGATTTCCGCTGCTTAAAACACATTCAGTCATAAAAATATGTTAAATCAGTTCTTTGCGGAGACTACATAGAGAAAATCAGTTTAAAATCTGTTAGCGATTTGCCAATCTCGTTATCGCAGAGCTTGTAAATTCGCTGCTTTCGATATCGGGATTTTTACGCGACCGGTTAACGAATACAACTGGAAAACGTTCTCGTCCAAAACCTTATTTTTAGTAATAATCAACACAAACTAACATTAAAATAGGTTGTGCTATCTTGTTTACGGTCATTCGCTTTTTTCAATGTTCCGTCTCTCTTTTAATGGTAACGGTTGACGTCTTCGCAAAAGGTCCATAGTTTTATGAGACCTTTAATATAACTTTGGGTTGGTCATGATTAACTGAGGAGTTGGGACAAAAATTGGAAACTTGTAAATATTCATAAATCTAAAGCTGTCTTATATGGTGCTTCACATTGTAGTGCGGTGTATTAGACAAGTTATAATTTTATAAAAAAATATATTTAAAAGGTTTCCTCGAAATGTTCATCGCAAGTGCAAGATTTAAAACAAAAAATTTCGAAAATGTGAAAAGCAAAAAATGTTTAGGCAATAATTTTTCATATAGGTTGTTTGTTTAGAGGTTTTAAAATATTTATTTTTGAGGCGGACTGAGGCACTAAATTCTGCAGATTTACTAACATTACGGAGAGTATGAGAAGCTGCAGTTGAATACAGCTTACACGAAATATAGTCCAGTCACTATGTTTTGCTTGAAAGTGAACCGATATTTGAAATTCCTTTTTGGGGTATTGGTGAGGTTCAGGAAAGGTTAACTTCAAGTTATCGAGCAAGATTCCATATGTGCTATTTCCGCCATCTTAAAAAAAAGTTTCGTTTATTTTTTTTTAGATAACTCGGTTCCTGTCAACGGTAGATACATAAAAATAAAGTAAACTTTTTTTGATGAATAGATTAGGTATAGAAATCATGGGGGTGAGTGAAATGAGATGGCCTAATGCGAGCTACTGTGATATTGAAAATTACAGAGTATACTACTCCGGAACAACAAATGGAAAATATGAACACGGTGTAGGAATAATATTGTACTTAGAAACGTTGCCAAACATGTTACCAATTTTATACCTGTAAATGAAAGGATTATGCTAATACAAATAAGTACCTCACCTGTGAACACCAACATAATTCAAGTTTATGCACCAACCACTGACCACAGTGAGGATGAAGTGCAGATATTTTATACCCAGATTCACGACTTGATAAGAAAACTACTCATACTGATGGGCGATTTTAATGCTAAAGTGGGTAAAGGAAGAGAAGAAAATCACATAGGATCATATGGACTTGGAGACAAAAATGATAGAGGAGAAACCCTCAGTGTATTTGCAGCCGAACACAATTTAATAATTTTAAACACATTCTATAAACTGCCACCCAGGCGACTATATACTTGGAAGTCACCCAGAGATAATGGAAAGAACGTCATCATTAGAAATCAGATCGATTATATTTTGGTAAATCAGAGGTACAGAAACAGCTTTACCAGTGTGAAAACACTTCCCGGCGCCGATATCCAATCTGACCATAACCTAGTAGTAGGTGATTATAGAACTAAACTAAAGAAGGTACAAGTAAGACGTACAGTAAAAGCAAAATGCGACACTAGAAAACTTAAAAGTAACATCGTGAAAAATCAAGTAAGCCAAATTTTGAATGACAAATGCAAACAAATAGAAGAGGAATTCAGCAACACAATACAACAAATTCGGACCCTTAACAAAGCTGTAGAAGATGTCAAGGAACAGTTTCTCAAAAACGATAGTAGTAAGACTAAATCATGAATGACAGAGGAAATTATGCAACTTATGGAGGAGAGACGAAAACATAAGAATGACGTCACAAACTACAAAAGCATACATAGAATAATACAGAGAAAGATCAGAGAAGCAAAGCAAAAGGAGCTTGAGGAAAAATGCCATGAAATTGAGGAAATGCAAAGTAAATTTGATGAATTTAATGTACATAAGAAGGTTAGGGAAGTAACGGAAACACAAAGGAAGAGAACCGTGGGAAAACTAATCAATGAAGCGGGAGAACTGATTGTCGATAGAAAAGACATTAAAGAAACATGGAGAAAGTACATAGAGGATTTATTCCACGATTAAAGGGGAAATACACCAACTATACAGGCGGAAACTGGACCTATTATATTAGCTGATAAAGTTAAAACCGCTATCAGATCTATGAAAGAAGGAAAAACCCCAGGACCGGATGGGATGCAGTCAGAGTTTCTCAAACTTCTTGATGAAAGATCTATAAAATTACTAACTAACCTCTTTAACAATATATATAACACCGGAGACATACCAAATGAATGGCTCGTTTCTGAATTCATAATGCTATCAAAGAAACAAGGAGCCAAGCCATGTGGGGACTATAAACTAATTAGCCTCATGAGTCACTCATTGAAGTTATTTCTTAAAATCATTCACCGAAGAATTTACAAACTATGCGAGGAAAGGGTGACGAATACACAATTTGGATTTATGAAGGGAGTTGGCACAAGAGATGCTCTGTTTAGTCTGCAAGTTTTATTTCAAAGATGCCGACACATTAATTGTGACGTTTTTGCATGTTTTGTTGACTATCAGAAAGCGTTTGATAGGATACAGCATGTAAAGATGATACAAGTATTAAAAAACAGTGGGATGGATGACAGGGATGTTAGAATCATCAGAAACTTATATTGGAATGAGACAGCCACCATAAAGACCAACGCGGAAGACCAGACAGAAGCCATTACTATCCTTCGAGGCGTTAGGCAAGGATGTATTCTTTCTTCACTGATCGTCAACCTATACTCAGAAGAAATATTCAAGGCAGCCCTGGAAAATACCAACCACGGAATCACGCTAAACGGAGAACGTTTTAACAACATTCGGTATGCAGACGACACTGTGTTGTTTGCCGATAATTTGAATGGCCTGCAGCAACTTATAAATAAAGTAAATGATGCTAGTGAACAGTATGGGCTAGAAGTGAACACCAATAAAACCAAGTTCATGATAATAAGTAAAGAGCAAATTGGAAACTGTCAACTGTTTATCAGAGAAACACCAATAGAACGGGTATCAAGATTCAACTATCTAGGTACATTAATTATTAACGAGCAATGGGACCATTCTCAAGAAATTAAGTGTAGAATAGAGAAATCAAGACAAGCCTTCATCAAGATGTCTAAGCTATTTAAAAGTCACAATCTCGTTCTAGACATCAAAATCAGACTCCTAAGATGTTACGTTTTCTCGATACTCTTCTACGGGGTGGAGTCGTGGACATTAACCGAGGCATCCCAAAAAAGACTTGAAGCTTACGAGATGTGGCTGTATAGGAGAATCTTGAGAATCTCATGGGTAGACAGAGTGACAAATAAATCAGTGCTGGAAAGAATGAATAGAGAAAAAGAGGTAATAAACACCACAAAGAAGAGAAAGCTAGAATATTTGGGCCACATAATGAGGAATGAAACTAAATACCACCTTCTCAAATTGATCCTACAAGGGAAAGTACGCGGCAGGAGAGGACCTGGTAGGATAAGAATATCGTGGCTCAAAAACTTAAGAGGGTGGTTCTGCAAAACAACCACGGAGTTATTCAGAGCAGCCGTAAACAAAGTTACAATAGCCAGAATGATCGCCAATATTCGAATCGAATAGGCACTTGCAGAAGAAGAAGAAACTTTTTTTAGAATTTTTCGTGCTCTACAATTTCTTATAAATTACTTTTCCACGTGTGAGCGATATTAGTCGAGATATGGAACTCGAAAGAAAAGAATGAAGGGGTCGAGTTTTTTTTCCCGCTTCTTCGCTTGTATTTTGTTTCTCCCCTTGGCGGAAAAGTGGATATTATAAAACTTGTAGAGCTTGAAAATGCCTACAAGTTGTTCTTTTATAAATTGAAATGTGACTATGTGACTAAAATTAAGACTTGTAGAGCGGACGAGAATATCTACAAAAACTCTTATTTTTATGTACAGTTGACAGGAACCGAGTTATCTAAAAAAAATAAACGAAACTTTTTTTAAGATGGCGGAAATAGCACATATGAAATCTTGGTCGATAACTTGAAGTTAACCTTTCCTGAACCTCACTAATACCCCAAAAACGGAATTTCAAATTTCGGTTCACTTTCAAGCAAAACATAGTGACTGGACTATGTTTCTTGTAAGCTGTATTCAACAGCAGCTTCTCATACTCTTCGTAATATTAGTAAATCTGCAGAATTTAGTGCCTTATTCCGTCTCAAAAATAATTATTTTAAAACCTCTAATCAAACAACCGATATGAATTGTTGGTGTACGTTACATATCAAGCGGTAATTCCATTATGCTGCATTGCGCATTTGAGACAAAAATTATTGCCTAAAAATTTTTTGCTTTTCACATTTTCTAAATTTGTTGTTTTAAATCTTGCACTTGCGATGAAAATTTCGAAGAAACCTTTAGATATATTTTATTAAAGGCCTCATAAAACTATAAACCTTTTGCGAAGACGTCAACCCTAAATTTGCATGCCATGGAATTCAAGAACAGAAGCAAACGGGTTACTATTAGAATTATTTACCCTACAACTCCACACACTACATTTACATTTTAAATCGCCTACTAGTAAGGTTAATGTAGTAGCCTCTTATTTCATTGTTGATACGTACGCATCACTTGTAGGTGTTGCTGGTTTTGTATCAATATTGCTATTGTTTGGATGTTAGTGATTGTGGGCAATTCGAAGTATTTATTAATTTTTTTAATATTATAGCAACTCCCCCTGAAGCTTTTAAGGCAATTATGTCTTCATAGTAAATATTATAACCTGGGATCTTACAACTCTGTTCTGGAATTATTTGAGTTTCGGTGACACATATGTTGTGTCTTGCCAGAAGAGCAATAACTGCTTGCTTCGACGAACTATTCCATCAGCGTTCCTGTTTGGAATAATTAGATTAGAGTAGGTTTTGTTATTGTTGGTTAACATTTTGAAAAATTGACGGAACTAACGTTAAAGGAAGTCCTTTACTGACCCCAGATGTGGTAATATTAGCATTCAGTAGTGAAGGTTGTTCATCAATAGTTACGTTGGGATTGACATGTTGATAATTGTTTAATAGTGGCTTTTCCTGAGCTTTGCCTGTATATGATAGGTTGGGAAATACGTAATTGTTGAAATTCAATAGTTTTGTGGTAGTTTTCTGAGGTTTGAATCGGAAGGGTGCCCGTTCAATTTGCTGGCAGTTTTTAATTAAATTTTGATAATACGAACATCCTTTATAGTTCGCTGTGTGCTTACCACCGCAGTATATACTTTGCGGTGTAACTTGGTTAGATCGATTTTGGTTATGGACATTTAAAAAAATAGTATTAATCTAGGCATTTTACGTATCTTGGATTTAATCTGCAGAAATTCATGGTACCGCTGGCAGCGAGTACACTGTGACAAAACTCCGCTTTTTCGTCTTTCTTCAACATTAACTTTACAGTGGAATAAGTAATTAAATTTATATATTGCTTTAGCATTATCACATTTGTCTAGTATAACTTTTCAGATTGGTATTGGCTTTTTCTATTTGTTAAATAGACGGATGACACTAATAGCAGAATATCGTAAACTTTTCAATTCGTTAAGAATTTCGTCACTAGTTAATGAAATAGGTGAATTTCTTATAATTACAGAAACATTATCGTATCTTGGATCACGACAGGTGTGATATTTGACATTTCTTCGCTATTGGAGTAAAATGTAAGAACGCCATTATAGCGTACCAAGATAATTGGCCTAAAACGTCTGTCGTGCAAGGGACGGTCATAAACTCAAACTTGACACTAAGTGCAGTTCTAAATCTGTAAACGTCAGTGCTATTTAAAACGTGAGTAATGAATTGCCTGTAAACGTGAGTGCTACATATGCGAACAAAAAAAAGGGTAAGCAAGGTGCAGTCTAGAAAGTATCTATTATGTGCGCCATCTTAGATGCCAAATGTGATTTGTGTCGTCATGCAAACAATGCAGACTAACTTGTCAAAAACGTCAAAGTACAAATTCAAAAACAGCAAAACGGATGTCACAAAGGTAGCTGCACTGGACAACAAAAGGAAGGGTTGCGTAAATATCCTTGTGATCCATAAACGAACAGTGATCAACCCTGGTCACAATACAGTCATACATTCTGGAATATGAAAGAAACACACGCAGTGGAAAGACTCCCTTTATTAGCGGAAGTCATCCCAAACTTTCGTGTCACAATAGGGCGAAGGATCCGCTGGACAATACTATTGTATCCGAAAGAATAGCCGGCGCTTCTTTCATTCAAACACTTGTTATATAAACTAGACTAGCCTAGTTTTCCAGATCAGTTTTTGTCCCAGATCAGTCTTGATCACATCACTTACGCTTATACGACTCACACGCATCTTTGCTGAGTCAGTAACGAAAACGGGGCTACTTACAATTCGTAATTGCATTTCTGTAATATTAACGGATGTGTACATGTGTGTATTTGTTTATCCGTTTAAATAAAAATAAAGGAAGGTTATTGTTTTCGACAAACGTGTGTATTTTACTGAACTAAATTCTACAGTAAAAATTACTACGCATCAACTAAATTGGCAAATAGTAACCAAAACATAATCTTCAATTTTATTAATATTAACTTAATTTGTGTACCTTTAATTCCAGTTAGAAATTCAGCATTAATTTTTGAGTTAATGTCGGTGATTAGTTGCTGGTAATTTAAAGCAACGTGAACAAATATGGGTAGGATTCTTGGCCGCTTGGTTTCAGTAATCATGCTGTCGTCTGCATTCTCTGTGTCAAGTAATTTTTGTTAGCTTGGTAGAGAAAGATAATATTTATTTTGACTAATCAGAGTATTATTATCAAAAACATATATTTTGAAGTGTGCTTTGATGTGCTTTTACGGGTGGGGAAGTGCTGGAACGTTTCGAATGTAAGGGATAGTACTGTGGGGCTGGGGCTGTACCCCATGATAAACTACCGTGACTACCAGTAATTCTAGGTGGTCGTTTGATTCGATTATATCATCACGTGCGTTATTTACTTGACATTTCTATTTTGGTGCAGGTTTGCCTGGTAATATTAAAATTGTATTTAGTTGGGCGGCTATCACAACGCCCACGGGCGTGAGGCCAAAGTTTGTCACATTACACTGAAATGCTCAGATATATGATAGCTTATACTGCTCGCAATTAATAATAACTAAATATTAATAACCATAAAAAATCGCTTTAATAACTAGCTTCAACTAACTTCACTACTACTTCGATTGAAGGATCGCGCGCGATAGCTTTGCGCGACGGCCCAACCTACCTTCTGCACGGACTTACCTTGTAATTGATATACTGCAGCCGATAAAACTCTTTGTTGCCCCCATGTTGGCGAAACGTTACTTTTACATGTTGTTTTATTAAACTGTATATGATAATAATTGGCTGATTTAATTTAACGTTCCAAACAAATAAACCATGATAAAAACAGCTGTTTGATATACATATTTTAACTAATTAAGTATAATCGTAAATTGGGTAGCTCAATGAATACGCTACTATAATGGATATTGATAGTGTCAACATTAATTGAATTAACAGTGTTAAACAAAATTTAATGGAGCAACAGTTTCACAATAGCAGCTGTCAAATGCATGTTCTGTTAACATGTTCTAAAAATACCTTCTGTAATTAAATTTATGTCGTCATAATTGATTAAAATGCATTTTATATGCTTTCTCCATTTTGTAACATACCAGCTCTATAAAGAAGTACATAATACTCGTATAACACAGAAATAAAATGTTGTAGTGACTGAAATAGTTAAAAATAATAAACAGCAGGAAATTGTCTATTTTTATTTTTTATAAGGTTCTAAGAGCAAATTTTTAGGTTGTAATGCATTTAGTCAGGGCCGTTACTAGCTTCTTGGCCGCCTGCGTGAAAAATAAAATAGCCGCCACCCCCTCCAAGTAATTAAAAAATATATTTACCATAAAAAAATTATTAATAACAATTTTATAAAATAAAATAAAAAGAAATACTCCTATAAAATAAAATTGTACAAATACAAAAAAAAAAACAAAACAAATACAAAGTTTAATATCTTAGAATTTAGCTTTTCTAGCTTTGACAGACGCAAAAGTGGTCACAAGGTTCTTGACATCAATTGCTTCTGCCAAGTCTCTCTCTATAGATATAATAGAAAGATCTGACAATCTTTCTTGCTTCATGGCCGAGCGTAAAAAGTTTTTAATTATTTTTAATTTTGAAAAATACCTTTCTGCTGACGCAACTGAGACAGGTAAAGTCAGTAGAAGTCTTAAGGCAATTGCTGTATTTGGGAAAGTCGCAAGTAAATTATTTGTAACAATGTAGTTGAGAATTTTAGATGGTGTTTCAACAGATTGGAAATGTAATTTTAAATGTTTTAATTCATCACTTAATTCTACGGCGTTTACATCAGCCTCTTTTCTGACAGTGTCTTTTAATTTTAAGGATAAATCTGTACAGTGTTTTTTCATTGAATTATCGTCCATAATAGGAAATTCATAAATCACTTTGAAATTGTCACTGTAACGTTGTAATTGTTCAAAACGTTCCTGTATAGATACTTTGGCGGTATCCAAAATAGTAAAATAAAAATTAATCTTACAATTCAACTTTGGGTCAAGTATAGGCTCATCAGGGGTTTCATAATCAAATTGTCTTTTTTTTTCGACGTGGACGAATTATATTAGTTGGGGGAAATTCCGTTGCTATATCAAGTTCTTCTGTAGCAAGTATTTTCGCCTCTTCTATAAACGCTTCAAAACTGTGGTCATTTCTTTTCTGTTCCAAATAATCTACTAAATTTTTTTAACGCATTTGAACAATCTTTTAGATTTGTATTCACACCTTGAAGCATCTTACTGACGGAATTAATTTTAGACAGAACATCATGCCAAATAATTACAGAACAAACGAATTTAAAACTATTAATTTTTAAGGCCAATGCTTGGGCTTGTTGTTCGGTGTTAATGTCGCTTGATTTGTCATTTACAAGTTCTTCTAGACTATCATAAATTTTCCTTAATTGATATCGCAGAGGAGTAATAGCTTTAATTCTACTTTCCCACCTACTTGAGCTAACAGCTTTTAATGTGAAATTCAGTAGGCACTCTTAAAAAAGAAAGCGGAGAATACACCACAACGGAAGAGGAGACTTTATCTCTTTTGATAAAAACTCACCTACCCGGAGCAGTGGAACAACCTACTCTGGCTGAACCCAATCATACCCCTAGGAGGGAAGACTGGGAAACAGCTAAGAGAATAGTCAGCAAAGAAAGGATTAGATGGGCAACTAGCCTCTTCAGTCCTTTCAAATCTGCTGGAAACGACGGCATACAACCCGTAATGCTGCAGAAAGGGATAGATCTACTGCTGAACCCACTCAAAGACATGTTCCAAGCAAGTCTTGCCTTGGGTTACATTCCCCAATCCTGGAGAGTGACTAAAGTAGTATTTATCCCTAAGCCTGGTAAGAGCAGCTATGCAGAAGCTAAATCTTACAGACCTATCAGCCTAACGTCATTCCTCCTTAAAACGTTGGAAAGATTAGTAGACAGATACTGGAGGGAGGAAGCCCTAACTTCACTCCCGATTCACAAATATCAACATGCTTACCAAACAGGGAAGTCATGTGAAACCGCCCTACACCAACTAGTGGGGAAAATTGAGGGAACCTTGGAGTACAAGGAGTACGCAGTCGGAGCATTTCTAGACATAGAAGGTGCCTTCGACAACACCTCCTACCACTCTATTGAAAGAGCAATGACAAACCATCAGATCGATAACACCACGATAAGATGGACTATGGCAATGCTCAACACCAGAGTTGTAAAAGTCAAGTTATTTGACAAGGAAAAGACAGTGCAGGCGACAAGGGGATGTCCACAGGGAGGAGTTCTTTCTCCACTCCTGTGGTGCCTCACAGTTGATGAACTGCTGATCCTACTCAATAACAAAGGCTACTACACTCAAGGATACGCTGATGACATTGTCATACTGATTCAAGGTAAATACCAAAGAACCGTAGACAATGTAATGAAATCAGCACTAAAGATAACCGAAGAGTGGTGTCTAGAGAATAATCTTAGAATTAAACCCAGCAAAGCCACTCTCGTCGCTTTCACTCGTAGAAAGAACATCACAAACAGAATGAACATAAAACTGTTTGAGACAAATGTCAACTGGGAGAACGAGGTTAAGTACTTAGGTCTAACCATCGATTCCAAACTAACTTGGAACTCCCACTTAGACAAAAAAATCACCAGGTGCATACAAACATTAGTTATTGGAAAAAGAGCCATAGGTAGTACGTGGGGGCTCAAACCGGAACTGACCCTCTGGCTGTACAAAACCATGGTTCGACCAATAATTTCATATGGAATAATCGCCTGGTGGCCCAAAATAAAACAAGCAACTGCGATCCACAAAATCAGCAGAATAGAATATCTAGCTAATCGGTGCATCACTGGAGCCTTTAAAGGCACCTCAGGACAAGCACTGAATGCTATTTTAAATCTGCCACCTCTGCACATCTTCTTGGAAGGTGAAGCCAGAATGGCAGCTTACAGATTACAAAGTACTGGTCACTGGATGACCACAGCTAATAATCTAGGACATGGCAAGATCATGTCACACATCAACAACCCAATATTAGAAATGGGTTCTGATCTTATAATCAAAGCCTATGACTTTGAAAAGAACTTTACTGTACACACAAGTTGGAATCCGGACCAACTACCAACTCCAACAAATAAGAACATCATTTTTTACACTGATGGATCTAAGTTTGAAGGGGGTACAGGTTCCGGTGTGTACAGTACCAATCCTAGAACCAACAAAAAAGTCAGTCTAGGAAAGTTTTGTAACATCTTTCAGGCTGAAGTACAAGCTATTAACGTATGCGCAAACATCAGCATAGAAAAGAAGCTGCTCAATCGAGACATACACATTCTCTCAGACAGTCAGGCAGCACTGAAAGCGCTAAACGCTTTCAGTACTTCATCGAGACTGGTCAAGGAATGCAAATCCAAACTTCAAACTTTAAGCCAGGGAAATACAGTAAAATTATGCTGGATCCCAGGTCACCAAGGTATTGAAGGAAACGAAAAGGCGGACAAGCGCGCAAAAGAAGCAGCTCGCAATGCAATGACCGGTCCAGAACGTGGTCTAAGCATTCAGAAAAACCAAGCCCGCTCAGCCATTAATGAATGGGTCAATACCGCACACCAACTAAGGTGGAGAAACTACAATCAAGCAACACACTGCAAAAGATTGCTAAAAACTCCGAATCCACATACCACCAAAACCCTGTTGAGACTGAACAGAACTCGAATCAAGCAAGTAGTCAGTCTACTAACAGGCACTGGAGCATTCAGAGAATTTATGCACAGGATCAATATCTATAGAGATGAACCTGTTTGCAGACTATGCCAAGAGGATGATGAAACAGCCTATCATATCCTCTTTGAATGCCCAGCATTAGAGCGTAAAAGACACCAACTCGATTGGAGCCTTAACTCTATTGACAACCGCAAGCTAGTAGGGAACATTGCAAGTCTAGTAAAAGATACGGAGGTCGGCTTGCTAACTTGAAAACTCCCGACAGTACAAAAAGCCTAAAGGGCTGACGTGCGCATGCCAGCAAAAGGCAGTCGTGAAATCTAATCTAATCTAATCTAATCTAATGTGAAATTTGGTACATTCGTTTTAAGTACATTCCATCTATATGGCGACGAAGAAAAATATGTATATAATTCTTGTATAAGATTAAAGAACTCCGATGTTTGCAAGGTAACATTGGCAGAATCATTAACCACTAGATTTAGGGTATGAGCAGCACAAGGTACAAACATTGCTCGAGGATTGATATTTAAAATTCGGCGTTGCAATCCTACATGTTTTCCGCGCATATTTGCACCATTATCATAACCCTGTCCACGCATATTGTAGATATCCATATTAAAATCTTTCAAAAGTTTTATTACAAAATCGTATAAACCCTCACCCGTCACATCAATAATAGGAAAAAATCCCAGAAAATGTTCACAAATTTTAATTTGTTTATTATCATCTATTATAACAAATCGAACAACGAATGAAATTTGTTCGGTATGACTTGAGTCTGGGGTTGAATCTAGAATAATTGAATAATATTTTGCTTTTGACAATAACTCCCTAATTTGTTCTCTGATTTTATTTGCTGTAAGTGAGATCAATTCATTTTGTAATCTATTTCCTAAATAATGAGGCATACGTTTATGTGAAATTTTACTGATTTGAATATTTTTTAGATGTTCCGAAAGAACTGCATCAAATTTTGCAAATGTTTCAACCGTCTTCAAAAAGTTTCCATTGTTTGATTCGAATAATTTATTGGATGACCCACGAAATACTAAACACTGCCCTGCCAATAATAATATAATTGCAACAATACGTTCTAAAACATTACACCAATATTGTTGTTTCAAATTAAAAATACGTGGTTCTTGGTGATCGATTGTTGTGTACTCAATCTTTTTTCTAATTCAGTCCATAATTTATAATTTTGAATATGATCAGTTGATCGTTCGTGTCTGGATAAATTATTAGAAAGATGTTTCCAATCTGAAAAACCAGCATCTGCTAACTGAATATTTTTGGTCCCAAAAATGTTGCAACAAAAGCAAAAAACGCAATTTAACTTAATGGAATAAATTAGCCACATACGAGGTATTTTTTCACCATTTGCTAATGTTCGTGTATAATAATGAACCGAAAAGCGCCCTTGTTCTGTTAAAGGAAATGAAAAATTTTTACTTGTGTAGGTCCCATTTTTACTAATACTTCAATTGTTGAATTATCAAGTGATTTAGGCCATGAAGCTGGATCTTCTAAACTCCCACTCTCAATGTCCTCTGGGTCTTCTGTAGTACAAGACTCTGCCGAAGTCGATGGAATCTGTCAGGCGTTGAAACAAAAGGATCTCCAGCCGTGCTTCCACTTTCTTCCTCTGCTCCAGGAGTTTTCAAAAATTGTTCTATAGAGCCCCGCAACTTCTCTTTTTCAGTTTCTTTAGACAGTTGTCTTTTTCTGTAAGCGGCTCCAGAGAGTCTTTTAGTTCGTCGTCGTTCCGAGCTTGACATCTGAATAAATTTAAAAAAGTTTTGTTTTAATTTACTTCTAGATTACAGTATTAATAGACTATCAAAGCAGCTATTACGTGAAAATCATATAAATTAAAAAAACGTATATCAATAGCTTACCTTTAATAACCAGGCTCTACAACACACGTTTTATTATGATGAAGTATGATAGAAGTAACTGAGTAATATAGATCTTTAATCAGTACCACAATATTTTATTTCCATATAAGGGCACAAAAATAACAATGGGTCTCAGTATTTTACACCTACATATTGCTTCCACCATTCATAAATGAACGCATTTTTTCGTCCGGTGATATTTATACCCTCGGTAAAATACGTCACCCGGTAATTTACTTGAATTAGTACGAACCAATTCGGGACTTCACAAGAAAGATTTGATATGATTTTACAGATTCCTATCTTAGTTTTTTGTCGTATTTTGGACATTGGTTGATAGAGAGTGCTAATTATTTGAAAGGGAAAAATGAAAACACAAATTATTGGTAATAGTTTCAAATTTATTATTGATTTTGTGTTAAAATATCTGTAATAAACGCAAAAAAAACAAAAATTGGGATTTCGACTAACAATAAAGTGGTGTTTGTTTTTTGTTCGTGGTTTGCATTTTTCAGAGATGTTTTATTCTCAAATTACTTATTTTTTTTTATTTAAATTTGTATAAAATCGGTTTCGAGCGGCCGCCCCTTGCAATCGGCCGCCTGCGTGATGGACACGCAACACCCCACCGGTAGGAACGGCCCTGCATTCAGTATTGCTTTTCTGGCTCCAAAATTTCGTATAAACTTCACATCGCTATTTATTGTAAGCTGCGGTATAGATAAGAAACCGTCATAGTATATCTTAATATTTTTGTTTGTGAATTGACTAAGTACTGCAAGCAATAACTTTTGACGTACCATTAAACGGCTGTGTTTATCTACTTAATTTTACAAAAAATCTTGTAATTCTGTGTAATACCTTGTATAGTCAACTCGAATATCTGTTGAAGGGACATTCAAAATTCCCTGGTATAAGTAGTATAGTCGGTTCGGTCGACCCCGATAAATTTCCCCGGACAACCTTTAAGTAAGTAGGGATTAACAGTTGAAATAGTGAACATTCTTTGTGGGACGGGTTGATGTCCGTACCTGGCCGTAAACAAAAGTCTTCCTAGTTGTAAATAAGTCGATCTAAAATGAGCTTAATGTCTTGTAAGGCCGTAGTTGCTTGGTTTAAATTTTGTCAGTCGACCGAACAGACTATACCATTCGAATAATGCGCAATCTCTTCTAATATTCTTAAAGCTGTTTTTAAAACGGATTACTTCTAATATCACGCTCAGCTGTGCGTGGTCAAAATTTATATTACTCGCAGCCATCGTTTGCAAATAATATGCTTATAAAGCTGTTACAACTTTAAGAAAACTAGAGGGGAGTGGGGTTTATTTGAATGGTACTACTATAAAGTAAACGTAATCCGGTTGTGATCTTGTAATTCACAGTTATTACCTGCACAAATACAACTGCATTTCTATGGCAGTCAAACAACTCAAGACTCCTAATATTTCATCGATATACGAAGAACAATTTTTAAATACATTTACTTATCATGTCTATAAATTTGAGTTATGGCAATATTCGATGTTTTAAAAATTACACATTGGGAAAGCCGCTCCTGGTGTAGAACCCCGCATTTAGATAATTTCCATAGAACCATAAGATAAGTGCATTACAGTGTTTGAAGAATATTAACGCAGGGGGTCTTTAAGGACTAAGTTCATTCAACTGGTTTGTCAGTAAACTGGGCAATCGTAGACTAAAAATAGACAAGAGGCAATTAACAAAGCTTGGTGGCTGTTTGTTTCAAAACTGTGAAATTAGCGAATTGCGCCACATTGCATCACTTTACATCCCAAATCAGAGGACATGTTATCTTCATAACTCAGCTCTGAGCTCAACTTTTTATAATAAAAATAACTGCAAATTCTTCAAAACAGCTTATTTGTATTCAAGGTACGCAAATCACAATCTTGTACTTTCAGAATATGGAAAAAGGAGAGCACAGCTCTGCGAACGCTTATATAGTAAGTGCAATTTATATTAACCTTCAAGTACTAACGTGTCTGTTGTGATGCATTAGTACTAACATGACGTCTCAGAGACGAGCACATATTTATTTATGAATTTATTACTATTTTTTTTTACATAAAGTACTACGCAATTTTGTATCAAGCATATTTTAATCACATAAAAAATATAAATTCATAAAAATATTAGCATTTACAGAGTCAAATAGGAAACCGTGTTTAAATTTGTAGGTGTTAATTTAATTACAGAAAAGGGCAATTTTCAATATTTTTTTTATTGTCAGCAAACATATTTCAACAGACAATGATATTCTAACACAACTTAACTAAAAAAACAGTGAGAAAAAAAATACGTATAAAATTTCACACCACCCTAAAACGGAGGTAAATTCAAGGAAAAAAATTATAGTAAATTAAATACAAAGAAACTACCACAACCTCGCAATAAAATATCGACCAAGCTATGAATAAAAGTAAAAAGGACATAATCCGTTCTTTCCTATTGTATCTCTACACCGTAAGGTAGAAGGGCGCAAATTACGCAGTTATATATATTATACTATACAGAATTAGTGCAAGATGAACACATTAGGGTCACTAAGTATAGCAAAATTTTCATCAATATTAGGTTCTCCGTTACTGTCCTCATCGTCTAATTTATTATACTACTGGAACACTTGCTGCTCAAGCAACAAACTGTTGATCTAACCGTATTTGAGCAAGTTGGTTTTTGATCCATCATGCAAAAATAGTGGCGTGCAAACTAACGTGACGTCTCTGAGACGGAATTTATTTTTAAATACAAATAACTTCCGCACAAAACATCTCACCGCAGCGAAATTTCAAAAACTGAGTTGTTTTTAGGTAGTTTGAAATTAGATGAAGGATCAACCATAAATCTTAACTGGAGGAGGAAATATAACACGCGCTTCGAACATTTCCGTCTCTCAGACGTAACGTTAGTACTTAAGGGTTAGAACAAATGCTATCGAACATTTCATAATTCCTTCTTTAAACTCAAATTTGAATCACTTTAATTGATGTGTATGTACATAAATATATTTGATTTAGTACGTGAGCGAAGAATGATCAAACAATCAACATATGTTATGGCGTTTTTCCTACTCTTACCTAACTATATTATATAGTTACTCTAGAAACCTGTGACTTCAAGCATCAAATTTATGTGCAGGTATCGAATTACCCAGCGTGCAGGACCGGTTTCTATGCAGGGCCTGCTTTTATGTACGACCGGCTTTCATGCGAATTAATGTTCGCGTATGACAGTTATGCTGGTGTCTTTTCCTAATTGTTTAATTATATACCAGTCATAGTTGGCTTTTATTTGAGTAGAAGCTTTGAGTATATCTTTTTAGTGTTTCGAGCCAGACTGGGTCAACTTGCGGAGCTTTGTTGCATTGCGTGTCCGTAACCTCGACGGGAAAGAAGGTACGGGTTCTTTTGTTGTAAACTGAGCTAGCTGACAACAAACCGGCAAGTAAGTATTAGAAGCAAACAAAACGACAGCGGTAACAAACGTATCATTACAACTACGGCAAGAAAGTACCACTTTAGGGACAAAATCATGAACCAAGTACTTATAATAGAGTCGGTCGTAAAATATTTTACACATGACATCAGAACAATATAATAAAATACGTTTTTGCACTACTAGTCTCAGAACGCACCGTTATTGGTCTATCTTTAGGTCGTGAAGTTGATTTTTTCCACCAAGGGAGAGAAAGTAAAATAAACAATTTTTACCGTGGTAACTGATAAATTGCTAAGTTACCAAATATGACTATTTTAATTTTGACGTTTTAAAGAGCTGTATTGTCAGGTTGACAGTTAAAATATTTTCGAAATTTGTTGTGAATTTAGGTATTAAGCTGTTTGGTAGTGCAAAAAATAGTATATACACCACGGTAGCGAATCGTCTTATAACCTTCGCGCTTTAAATACTTCGCGCTGCGCGCTCAGTATCTAATATGCGCTCAGGTTATAATACTGCGCTTCGCTACCTTGATGTATAATATACTATTATTGGCCAATCAAAAAGAATATCAGGTGACTATTTTAAACAAATTTAGTTTGTATTAGAAAAAATCAATTTGAGTTTTTGTTACTACAGAAATTGCATAGTTTGTTGCTAGATTTACTGAGATCTAATTTGAAAAAGTAGTTTGGTTCATTCAATAATCCCTCGAATGCCCTTCTTAGTCAAAGTTAAGTAGAATATTTTTGCAGTGGTATCACTACTCATGTTCATTGCGTTTGGGATTAGGACTCATGCCAGCGCACTAGCGCATTCGTTCTATTAATCGTACCGAAACTCAAAATTAGTCGACATAACTTTAACTACTCATGGTATTATAAGTGATAATGATAACACTTCGCAATCGGTTTAATTTTGTACCAGTAATCAACCTGGATGAAGTTACTTTATTATAAGTATTATCTGAAATTCTGATTGTCCGTTTTGTTTATTTAAATATTTATTTTCATTTGATAATTAATTTGTTGAACGTCGATGCTATTTACCTTGTACTCTGTACCGACTGATTATAAATGGTTCAGAGTGCGTTGTATATGTCGGCGCCGAAGATATTTGAACTAATGTTTCCGACTATGAGTTATGTTTTCTAGTTATGTTATGTTTCGTTTGAACTGTTTTGTTTATGAGTTCACAGAAGGAACGCGATAGGTAATTTCCTATAGAATGGAACGGCGCCTGCAAGACCCAAACAATATGGGAATGAGTAACGTTGCCGAGATCAGGGCATTCTTGTATAGAAAAGCAAAGGTGTTGGACGATGTTGCGGGCGCCGGACCATTACCGTTTCAACCCTTATTATTAGTTATGTTCATTTCGCCATTGCGGGCTAGTTATTGGTTATTTTAGTTTTCAACCAAATAAACTGTGCTTATCGGACTTAATGTGTAAAATCGAAGTGGTTACGCCCTGAACTACCCCTAAGCTCTGACATATATTACTGTCTTTTTGCTTCTGTCGCTCTACTGTATGCGTGGATCATATGTCTATGCAGTATGCACTGTATGCACACAGAAGTATAAAAGGTTATGCAACACACTTTATTATTTGGGCCCAAAGCAGTTCTATAGGGTTTAGCTTACAGAGATATGATGTTAAGCTTAACACTGTAACACCAGGTTCGTTCACCATTTCATCTAGTTCATATTTAAGATATTGGATTTTATTTATTCGTACAATTTCCAGTAGTTACACTGTTGGCATATTTTCGTCACATCGTAGATGTTTTATTATAACCACTAAACTATTTGAAGTTTTCGCAACGCGGCAGTTGGTACACACTTTGAACGTCGACTGTGGTTTGGCGCATTGTCTATTACGTTTAATATCCTAATGGTAATCTCCCGTCTTATGCGATTGACACACATTAAGACCGCCCTTCTAAAAACCCGGAATCACTACCAATGTGGATTATAACCACCAGCCCTTGCCAGAAGGAGATTTTAATCTTGTTCAGAAATCTTTATAGACCACCTGACGTAATCTTTTTATGTACAAATCCTGCCAAATCCCGGACACCGTGTGGCCTTCATTCACCAAAGCCTCATCACTATACTTTTTTTCAATCGCTATTAACGTATTTCACTTAGAAACTTTCTTCGCCTGATATTTTTGTTAAACTTTTATCCGTATTTATTCGTTGAGTCTAATTTTTTAAACATCGTTATTTAAAAATGCACCGCGATTCTTTCTACGAATCGCATATTTTAGATCGTCTTCAATATTAAATGTTTTTTTGACCCGTAGTTTTTGTTTTTGTTTCGATAACTTTTTCGTCCTTTTAAGTAAAAGTCTTAAAAAGTTTTCAAAGATAGGTAAAGTGCCTCTTACAGTCAAGTCTAATTTATGATTTTTTGTTTGTTAGTGCAGTACATAATAGTAAGAATGTATGCCAAAATTCAAATCGATATCTCAACATTTGTGGAAATCAACAAAAAAATAAAAAATTTAACGTCAAAGCCCTATAACTTCTTACTGAATTGACTTTGTACTAAGGTATATTAGGTTTAATCGATTTATTATAACGTAAGGAATCTATGACTAATCTGTGTCCTATTCTTTTTGCGACACCCTGTATATCATAGAGGTAACCAGTTTTGAGTGTTTCATTTTGGTGCTCGTTCGGCAATTTTTATGATTGTCCTTCATGTGACATGAAATTAACCGCAATTTCTGAGTAATCGGACACACTACGTTTAAGCTTCTTCTAATCATTTAAACATTCCTTCTAATGTTTCACTTTACAACGTTTAAACTTTGATATTGTTGCAAACATACTTCAGTTCTCTAGGTGTTAGTTAGATTAACCCCATACTCGTTATTTTGTTAAACAAATTCACCATAATTGTCACTGCTGTACGTTGGATTGCCTCTACGACTCGCAAATACGAGGGTCACTACATAGATTTCCGCAAAGTAGGCTTAGAAATTGATTTCACAATGTTTTATAAGAGTGCCTTGAAACAACAACATTTTAGTAGACAACTGAAGTTGACAGATTGAGAAAATTGCTTACGGTTCGTATGTGATAAGCTTTTAATTGTTGTGAGTTGTATGAAAAATGGAACTAAGTCGAAGAGATTATCGCGCGATAATTTTTTACGATTTTAAGTAGTCTCTTACTATAAAACAGTGCATGGAATGACTTCGCAATGCTTTTGCTGATGAAGCACCGTCAAATCGCACGTCTACGAGTGGTTTGCGGAATTCCGCGTGGCCGTAATTTTTTAATGACGTGAAGGTCGTCCAAAATCTGCGGTTACTGATGAAAACGTTGACGCTGTACGCCGCCTGGTGGAGCAAGACCGGCGAATCACCTATGCTGAAATTGAGGCATCCTTAAGCATATCGGGGACTGTAATCAATACAAGTCTTCACCAACATTTGAGTGCCAGATACTTTGGATAAAGCTCAAAAACTAGCATGTGCGGATTGGTGCAACAAAATGCTGAAGAGGTTTACAAATGGTCAGTCAAAACATTTGGATGACATCATCACCGGTGATGAAACATAGATTTATTGTTATGAACCCGAAACGAAGCGACAATCGGCACAGTGGATCTTCCAAGATGAAGCAAAGCCAACAAAACTTATGCTATCTCGCAGTGCAAGTAAGAAGAAGGTTGCTTCGTTCTTTAGCCGATCAGGCCATCTTGTAACAATTCCTTTGAAAGATCGTTACACAATAAACGCTGAGTGGTATTCCACCATTTGTTTACCAGCAGTCGTAGAAAAAGTACGTAGACAACATCATTGAAGTCGCCTTATCCTACACCATGACAATGCATCACCCCACACCGCTGCTCAAACAATGGCATTTTTGACCTCTAAATGTGGAACTACTGGGTCATCCACCTGGCACAGTGTGATTTCTATTTATTCCCCACATTCAAGAATAAATCGCGTGTACAACAACGGTTTAACTCCCTCGATGAGGCTGTTGGGGCATATGATAACATGGTCGCTGACGTGTCACCAGAACAGTGGTCACAGGTATTTGACGACTGGTTCAATAGAATGAATAAATATATACAATGTAAAGGCGTATATTTTGAAAAACAATAAACTTAAAATCTCTCATTGTTTGTTATCTTATGTATGTTTTTGCCGAAATTTATCTAGCGGTCCTCTTATTTGTCTGAGTATCGTCATTAGGTTATTATTTTGTAAACTTTATTGTAGTCAAAGTTCTCCATTAGTCGCAACTATCTCCTTCTTCCAGTCAAACCTATCAACTTTGCTTATGCGTAATTGATTTTCAGATTTGAATTAAATCATTGTAAGGAACACTTCTCGTGTTGGATAAGCCATACAGTGTGTCTCACGATACGATGATGTAGATACGATATAATCACAAATCCCTGGGTCCAAAACGAGACGATTTAACTCAACTTAGCTACCTATATCCAAATGCAATTCGTTAAGCCCGCATTCAGCTTCAACGTAATTTTACTTATTAACAATTGAAATCTTACAGCAATTTAGATGATATTCGGTATGATACTCAGTACAGGCAAAAATCATAATTTGATATTGTTCAAACACGGGAGTCACCACACATCACACTGCAATTCTTTAATATGGTAACGATGAGAAAGTTTACATTATTTTTACTTCCCTCGTCTGAAAGACGAAGGAAGCATTGTAATTACGAAAAAATCACCTTCCGAGACTTCTTCAGATCTTCACGTTCAGGGTCCTTAGATGACGAAAAACAAGTTTTCTCAATTCCGTCTGTCTGCCTGCCTGTCTGTCTGTCTGTCTGTTGGCGGTATACTTCAAAAAATATTTGTCGGAGAAAGACGATATTTTGCTTACAAATTATATATACAGGGTGTCCCAAAAAGAATGGGACACCGATTAGTCATAGATTCCTTACGTTATAATAAATCGATTAAACCTAATATACCTTAGTAAAAAGTCCCTTCAGTAAGAAGTCATAGGGCCTTGCAGTTAAATTTTTTATTTTGAATTTTTTTGTTAATTTAGAATTTTGAATATTGGTATACGTACTTACTATTATGTACTGCACTAACAAACAAAAAATCATAAATTAGACTTGACCTTAAGAGGCACTTTACCTATCTTTCAAAACTTTTTTCAGCTCTAACTTCGTTATCTGTACTTTTTTAAAATTTTAGGTTATTATCTGAAAGATAATTAAAATACACAAAAATAATGTACTCTTTGCTCTTAAGCCTAAAAGCAACCGTTTACCTTAAAATTCCCATCAAGTAGCCATGATCACAAAAACAATGGTCATCTACTAAAAAACAATGATAAATCGATTAAGAATTTGTTCTTTTATGTTTAAGAAAATGCAGCTACATAACGAGTTCTCCAATGCTGAAAGGTTCGTTATGTCGCAGCATTTTCGTAAGCACAAAAGACAAAAAACTGATGTCACCAACGTCATTAATTGATTTCTTGTTGTTGTTTACTAGATTACAATCATTACCCATTGTTTTTGTGATCATGGCTACTTGATAATTGCACGTCTTAAGGACAACCAAAAACCTTTGATAGGCATTTTAAGGTAAACGGTTGCCCTTACACTTATAAACTAAGAGTACATTATTTTTGTGTTTTTAAATTCCCTTTCAGATAATAACCTAAAATTTTAAAGATATTACAGATGACGAAGTTAGAGCAAAAAAAGTTAATAAAGATAGGTAAAATAACCCTTGCAGTCAAGTCTAGTGTATGAATTTTTTTTTGTTAGTGCAGTAAATAATAATACGTATGTATACCAAAATTCAAATCGATATCTCTGTTTTTGTGGAAATGAACAAAAAAATTAAAATAAAAAATTGACTTTCAAAGCCCTATAACTTATTACTGAAGATACTTTGTACTAAAGTGTATTGAGTGTCATCGATTTATTATGACGTAAGAAATCTATGACTAATTGGTGCCCATTCTTTTTGGGACACCCTGTATATATACCTGGAATGGAACCGGGAAAATTTCAGACAAATATATACAGGGTGGGCACCTTAAAAAATAAAATTCTATTTATTTTTCATTCAACTTAGTAGTAGATACAAGTAACAATTTTTACATAGTGCAGGCTTTATTCTTACCAAAAATGGGAGCCAATAGATACAGAATAACTGTTTGAAAATACAAAAACGAGGCACATATTAGCTCGTTACTAAATATAACTGCGACGCAGACATATTCGAGGTCGGTGCTTCGTGGCGTTTGGTAGAAATTGCCCGTTCCCTTACAAATATCACAAAACGTTGTGGGCTGCACAGGCCTGCCATTCGAATTCGACCACCGGTAATGTTTTTTTTATTTGAAAGTTTATTTAATTTTGATTTTTAAAATTATTTATTATCACAATGTCGACACGAGGGAAGTTTTGGCTAAAACATTTTACAGATTTTTTCATAAAGCAACTGAGATTGTCCTTACTGAATTTTATATTTAAATTTACATGCAATATACAGTGCTAGGGTTATTATAAAAATGGCAACAGAAAACTTCCATTTCTACATTTGCTGTTATCAGCATCTAGCTAACAGTTGACCCGTTAATATACGATAAAAGATATAAATTCGTCAATAGGAGACAGTACTTTGTAGTTAGTTTTGAGTTGCAAATAAAGATGAAGTGCTTCTATTGCTTGCTAGCACTCTGTGCCGTTTTACTGGTATATTATTTAGTGTCGTTATAGTTACTAAATCAGTTTTATTTGCTCACAATAACACAGAAATAATTAAATTACTTTAATCTTTTGGGATCTAACTTCCAATTTGTAAATATTTTTTCTTATTAATTTCGAAAATTAATATTCTAAGATGGTGCTTGCTGTAGCTGGGCAAAACTGGGATTTTATGTGAGTTACAAAATAACTAAAAATTATGTCAATTACAAAATTATCAAACCTCCACGTTTAATAAAACAGGCTTAGCCTGTGTAATATATTTAATTTGTTAAACCTTTTTGAAGTAGTAAACAATTTAGAATTTCCACTAAGTAGGCATGTAAACATGCTGATAGTAAAGTTGAAACGATTTTATCCATCGACAAAGTCATTGAACTTTTAGAAGAACATGCTACAATACACAGCATACTGTAACATAGGCAATAGAATTATTTGGATACTTATTGAAAGTTTACATTTCAGTAGTTATCTGTCAGATTTTTTCTTGAGCTTTGAACAAATCTTAATCGGAAATAAAATATAAAGCAATTATTTCCCATAAATTGTTTTTTTTTGTTATGCCATATCCGTACATAACAAAAAAATTAAAAGCGCCACCAAGAAGTGAAAATACAGTAATTTCTGTAGTATTCTGTAATGATAAACCAACAAACTAGCTAATATAGAGCCATGCCGCATTTTAACTTAAGCAGCTGCTTATATCGTTTGAATCTGTGGCTTAAACGAAAACAAGACAACTTATTTGCAACGTCTACGTAAATAACCAAACACACTCTTTGATTTTCGTTAAAGTTATAAAATGTAAGCAATTTCTAAATAATACCTGGATTGTATTTTTTCAGGTTACCGTTCGCGGTGCTGCCGATTGGGAAGACACAGAAAAGGAATGCGTAATAGAACTGCATTTGAATGAAGAAGAAATGCGGAAGCTGGAGGCACAAGCGATTGTACCCGAGGACAATGAAGATTTTAATAAATGGGAGGAGTGCAACTCGAAAAAGGAAGGAACTGTAAATGCCGACAATGAAATCGTTTGGGAAAAAATCTATGAGATATTGCTCGAGGAATTCAAACAAGAACATGGAGAAGATGCTATTCTCGATTATTACTGGACTGTTATCAACGCTATAAAAGCATGTAAAGACGAAAACATCCAAGGGGATAGCATTGGACAAATTCGCGTTAAGCACAAGAACTGTGTTGGCCGTAAACTTCAGAAAATATCTGACAATAAATAGCGTTTTTATTGTCTACAGTTTTAAGAATAGTGCATGCTGGCAGAGCATATGTTAGAAGAAACAGAAATAAATACCTACATTTACAACTAAAAACATACAGTCTTTCCTTTACTCCAAGGTTAATTTAAGTTTACTATATTTATTTTCCTACTTTGGTGCAGAAAGTACTCACCTTTACAGAATGTGACCAATTCCTGCACTCGTATATTAACACTTTCAGCGCTCTAGCGGCAACTTTTCTGCACTCTAATGTCAACTGACAGTCATACTACCATTTTTTGTAAATGTAAAATTAAAGAAATGAAATATCTTGTGCGAAACCGTCGTCGAAAAAATTGTATGTGACACACGTGTAGAAGTGCCATTGAAAAACATACGTGAATGGTACACCGTTAGAACTCGTGTTCCATCTTTCACATGAGTTTTTTAATGGCATTTCTTCCACACTGGTACTACAATATACTGTTGTGCGTTTCTTATTTTCGTAGCGTATTTCTTAGGACTCCATTATATTGTGGAGTATAACATAAAAACTTTTTGTTCATCGGGTCACTTTGGGAGTTAAAAAAATTAAAAAGACGATGAGTAGAACAGTAATCGACTGGGGTATAGAATCTATTTCAGAACTGTAACACATTAATATAATTGTTACTAACTAAATTAGGAATCATAAGGAACTGCATTGAAGTGTTGCAGTGTAATTGTAATTCTGGTAAGACACGCCTTAGGAGTACTTCGTCTAGATATTGTTGCCGTTACGGCGACTATAAAAGAAGTAAGCAAAGGCCAACGGCTTCTCAGCCGGAGCTGGTCGTGGGTAAAACAAAAGACTCAAAAGCTTTATCTGAAAAATAAAAATATGGGTTCCAAGTAGCTAGTAACCCAGCACTTTGCTAAACAAAAGATACACTACAGAAGGCGCTACTAACCAAACCGGAAAATATAAAGGTA
This sequence comes from Agriotes lineatus, assembly GCA_940337035.1. Lineage (NCBI taxonomy): Eukaryota > Metazoa > Arthropoda > Insecta > Coleoptera > Elateridae > Agriotes > Agriotes lineatus. Next base: position 76,719,000 of record OW679195.1, on the reverse strand, counting down.
ATGGCAGAGGCACAAATCAGATACGCAGACAAAGAGGTCAAGGTAGTATAATTGCGGCAAACAAAGAATACATGCACAATTAAAATACACACACAATATACGGCAAACCAAATCATATCACAAAATATATATCACAGTAAATATAAAGTATTAGGTTAAATCTCGCCCAAAATCTTGACCAATACATCTATATAAATATTGAAGCATAGTTGACGAGTAGGTTCGACTTAAATAGATAGTTAAACGGTAAATAAACTGATTGCGATAAAATATAAGTACTAGAACTTACAAGTTGATCCGTAACTTGGCCAAATGCACTGCTGAAAACTAACGGTCGCTAGCATCTTGGCTACGACACAACTGCTATGATTGAAAAATTTAGAAAGGCACGTTGAATGCGACCAAACAACCAGTATGCAAATCTTAACTTTTAATTCACAACGTCGCGGACACGGGTCTCAAGATCTTGCTTCCGTACAAGGCGCTATAAAACCGCGAATTCACTACAATGCCAAACAAACCGCATTAAAAGGTCGTAAGCAAATATTGCACTTAATTTTCTTGCAAAGCGGGGCGTATATTTTAGTGGTATCCAACCGTAAATTAAGTCACTAAGGCATGGTGACGATCGAAAATGAGATAAGACTTTTAATGCACTTGCCGTACAAAAAAAATACAGTACCGTTAAAACTAGGGCGAGGCCAAAGACACCACCGTACAGGTGAGCTAAAAAAAAGCTTAATGTCAGTTAAAGAGAGCTACCACCAAATATTCTTTACGATGGCGGGTTATCAACTACATTTCAAAGGTGAGTTAACCGCTTAAAATACACATTCAAAGCATCCGAAAGTTTATCGGGCACGTCGTAGCACATTCGAGAAACCGCCTCCAGGAGGAACTCGAAGTGCGAGAGGTCGAAATCAAAATATTAAGTAACCGACCTTTACGATGGATTTCCCCAACTGCACTGGACGTAGGCAGGGATCGAAGGACTGCAAGGTGGGCACGAAGCGGACGACCACCAGGTGACTGTCGCAGGAGGTTTCACAAGCGTTCACCTGCGCTAACCCTTCGTGCGTGCCAAGCTCGAAGGGACTTCAGCTAGAGGCGTCGATTAGTCCTAGGTGCGGATGTGCTCGCAAGGGGCGGAATATTGCTCGAATGGCCACCATTTCAATGGACGTAACTCTACGAAAACTGCGCCTCCAAATAGGAAAGCCGTTGTACGTCACCAGGTAAGAAAAGCTAAAAGGGTAACAAGCCATAGAACCGAGCTGAATAAACTTAAAAACACATACCCGTTGTAGATCGTTGCGGCTGCATTACGCCAAGAACTGAAACATGTGCTTACTAAAGCGAAATGCCCAAACGAGGTTTGGGCTTGAAAAAATACAATTTCCGGGGTCTATTCCAGAACGCCCGTGGAATTCACAACACACCAAAAGTAATTTCCCACCTAAGATGCCATCGAACACATCCAATTATGGTACGTCTCCAAGACGTTAATTTTCGAAGCAGCTGTCTTTAGCAGCACAAAAATGGCGAATGGGAAGATGGTTTCCAAAAATCCTGATAACAAAAATAAAATTTTGGGGAAGGGGCCAGATATGCAACCCAACACAGATGCATAGCGGGAAGTCTACACTCCAGGGGCTTTCGAACACTACCTCTGAATTAAATAGCTTACTTAGATTAAAATATAGCGTATAGAATATCTGAATGCTCAGTATTATTGTAGGCAAACTTAGGTTTAAATAAAGATAAGGCAAAAATCAGCTTTAACTAAAATAATAATAATAATAAAAATGGACTTTTATTTTCAGTCTAGACATGAACAAATAATAATAATAATAACAATAAAAATAGTAACATATTACATCAGTTAAAAAAATATTGTTGAGCAAAAAGAGTAAAAATTAAAATAGTAATGCAATAAAAATGTATAATAGCACTAGACGGAAAATCGCAAGGCAGAGTTCAGTAAAATAGTGAAATTACTACTGATCTCCCACCCAAACCTTGTTATCAACATTAAAACTATGTCGTACAAACAAAAAAAAAAAACAAGATACATAATTTTTTAAAAAATAATAGTCAACTTGCAGCACACCAACATGGAAATTTCGCTGTATTAGACTATTAACTTTATCGACTCTCTATTGACTCTCGAAAAGATGACGGCGCATATGTTTTTTAAACGAAATTACACTAAGACTCTTAAAATCAGCAGGAACAGCATTATAAATTTTATAAGCACAGGAAGAAAAAGAACGTTCGAAAAGAGCAGTTGTGTGAAGTGGAGGGGTGATCAGACCTTTGTTTCTAATATTCAAGTTAATGTACGTCTGTTGGAAAAGCTGTACGCCTATGTAAATAAGAAGGTTTTTTATGCAAAATAATTTTATGATATAAAGTAGCAGCTTGCAAAATGAATCGATTTTTCATGTTCAACCAGCCAGTTTCTTTAAGGTTATGAGAAATGTGATCATATTTGCGAATTCCAAAAATATATCGTAAGCATGAATTCTGTACTCTTTGGATGCGACCTCGATCAGAGACATCCAAACAGGGACCAAAAACAGGAGCGCAATCAATTAACTGTTGTAAATTTAATGATGGGCAATTAACTAAATAAATAGCTGTAAATGACTTTTAGCCCGTAACAATATGCTAACTAAATATGGTCACTTTCTCTCCTCAATACCTATAACAGTAATGAAACTGTTTTACAAGATCAGAAAATAAAAGTTAGACTTGACTTATACAGCCTTAGATACCTACATAACCAAAAGATCAAACTGCAATTTGCAAAGTTGGAAACAGCAAGGAGTTGAGCAACTAATCATAGTATCAAAACACTTTTAACTTTAACACATATTTGGTGAAACAATTTATGCAGAAAACCAAAAGGACGTTTAGGTTACATGAAATATGAGTCTGATAGTCACCCGCTGTGGATGATCTTTTGCGGTTATTGCACGAGAAGGTTGAAAATGAAAGGGCAAGAAACGATTTTCTGTTTTTACTTTCCTCGTCTGTCTGTCTGTCTGTCTTAAAATTTTTTTTATATATTTTTGTGTTAATTTTGTAATAAAAGAAAGTAATGACTTTCACATAGGTCAGGCTTCACATTTTCCGAAAATGAGACTCAACCGATAAAGGATAATGTCACAAAAGAGTAAAAATGTTTGAACCATTACACCGTGCTCTTCAAGAGACGCTCGCTCCGGACTTCTCCGGAAGAGACGCGGTAGCGCAGATGGAATTTCGCAGTACTTATATCCTCTGCGGAGATTCGATTAGGATCGAGTATTCTGCAGAGCTGCGGATGCGGCGGATTCAAACCCCAGCGGGATACATTTTTTTTTTAAATTTGAAAGTGTATTCAATTTATTAGACACGTGAAGATATTTATACTCCTAACTTACATATGATTTTTAAAATTATTTAGTGCCACAATGTTGACGAGCGAGGTTCTATTATAGAACCTTCAGGGCTCGAGAAAATTTGCAATCTGGTATATATAATTTTTATTTTAGGTTGATATTGTACATTGTAGCGAGCCGCAAAAGTAATCATGTTGGCGCGAGGCTGTACAATAGTCCACTCGGTATGTCCGAAATCCCTATCTTGACTCGGACAGTCATCCGCTGTGAATTATCGTTTGTGGTTTGTTAGGGGGCCCTTCTGAGAGTGTAGTAGTGAGTTGACGGAAAGTTATGCAAATTAAATTGCAGCTAACGGTTTTCTTTATTTTTCTAGAAATGGGTAACTCCTACGAGGAAATTGTTCATTGTCGAACTTGCAGATAATGGAAAAACCTGCAATTTGGTATATATGTTCTTTAGTTTTGGTTCATATGGTACATTGTAGCGCGCCGCAAATATTGTCACGTCGGCGCGTATCTGCAGAGCCCATTTCCACATCACCTCAAAGGTGGAGTTCTAAACGCGTTTTTTAACGTGGTATCCTCGAGAGACCTAATCCACGATCTGTAGTTGCCGCAAAAGTTTAAGTTTAAGTTTAAGTAAAAGGAGAAAGAACCTCCGTTGGCAGCGATAAACAGTAGCATAAAGGTCGACGCTTAAATGTTCCAATTGATCCATTGTTGACTGGACTAATAAAAATATTGGAAATATACAGGCTAAGAAAGTTTCATACTTTGATCTACCGTTAATGCAAAATGTGGAACGAGTTTGCATCATTGGTGAGCGTAAATCTGGCTGAATCACCATCTGGAAGATCCACGATTATTAGGCTGTGACGATAGCTTTCCTGAAAATTGGCTAAAAACGTTTTAATGACCATTATCAATTTGTAATAGGCCATCTGGCCATCTAGTCACAAAAGAACGCGACGGAAGAACATTTGATCATCATGGGGGAATACGGGAATTATGATTAAGAAGTCCGCCGGAGGTCCAGCCGATTGCCTGATAGTATGTAGGTGTGAAACCTGCGAGTTGTGCAAGCTACACGGGGTCGCTCAAACCGCGCAACACTCTCACTCCCCTCCAGATTATCACGTTGGGGCCTGGACACAACGCCCACTGGTCACAAGCCCCAACTCAGAATTTGGTCATAACGCCCAACTTCGATTCTGGTCACAACGCCCAACTTGGTCACATCGCCCAATTTTGATTTTGGTCACAACGCCCAACTTGGTCATAACGCCCAAAAGCGATATTGGTCACAACGCCCAACTTGGTCACAACGCCCACCGACGCCTGTTATAGGAGAGAGCTATCGACGCCACTTAAACCACCGTTTTGGTCATAACGCCCAACTTCGATTTTGGTCACAACGCCCAACTTGGTCACAACGCCCAATTTCGAATTTGGTCACAACGCCCAATTTGGTCACAACGCCCAATTTCGATTTTGGTCACAACGCCCAACTTGGTCACAACGCCCAATTCCAATTTTGGTCACAACGCCAAACTTGGTCATAACGCCCAAAAGCGATATTGGTCACAACGCCCAACTTTGATTCTGGTCACAACGCCCACTTTTGATTCTGGTCACAACGCCCAACTTGGTCATAACGCCCAAGTTTGATTTTGGTCACAACGCCCAACTTTGATTTTGGACATATCGGCCAGGCAGCACAGAAAGTAAGAAAAATGTGTATCTAAAATGAATAATAATAAATTAAACTTTTAAAATGAGGTAATAGGTAGGAAAATGTTCCAAGTTCCCGTAAGTAGTAATAATATTATTTATTTTTCATAATAATTCAGTGGCGTAATGCGTTGTCCAAAAAGTTTCTAAATTCGGATTATAACATATAAAGTTGTATTTTTTATATGGAACTCATAGTTAGCTGTGGCATTATTAGAAAGAGGATTTTCTGCCATTTCAGTGACATATGTCGTATGGGATCGACTTATTCATTTTCACTACTTTATAGCAACAATTCACAATTTTTAATATTTCGTCGTTTTCTAGTTGAAAACTTGTGCCATTTAGAATATACGTGATTAAACAAAGTTTTTGCGTTGTTACAATACCACCGTTTGATTGACAGAATTAAACACGTTTGATTGTTGCTTATAATATTATAGTGTCCTTCATATATCCATTTATCAGAACATTTTATTGTCCATTAAAACAGCTGCAGTTTCTCAAATTAAAAATGCATTTGAAAAAATGTAAGTATTCTTATTTACTCTTATTTTTCAAAATACACAAAAAGGTTAATTGGAAGTATTTGTTATAACATATCTATTAATAGTTATTTAACAAACAAGTATGTTAATGAGAACGATTAATAATGGAGACATTTTAATGAGCGAGCGCCAGCGAACGCGTTAATTGTACATATTATTAATGGCCGATTAACATACGAGTTAGTTACAATATTTTTCCGTTGATCGTACATTATTAATTTGAAGAAAATCTAATTTTATTCCATGAAAAGAATTTGACACTTAAAGTTTTGACATTAATGGTACCGGGTGAGCATAAATGGTTGTGATTTTTTTTTAGGTTGGTGACATTGTAAGTCTATGTCAAATATGAGGTTAGCAGGTTAGGTTTTCAGTCAGTTTGTGTCAAAACTGACGCAAAACCTAACCTGTTAACCTCGAATTTGACATAGACTTACAGTTCCACCAACATAAACAGATTTTTAAAATCGTTTATTGATAAAAAATTATTCATTAATAAGGTTCCTTAATAGACGATTCTCTATACACTAATGAAACCCATAAATAAACGATCAACGGAAAAAATTATAATTGATTTTAAATTGTTATTTGGTCCGTTTGTTATTAAATTATTTAAAAATTTGACACAAAAATGAAATTTGTTTGCACTGATTTCGAATCACGTAATATCCTGCTTGCTAAGTGATGGGAAACTCAGGTTTGACAATACACGTTTATCGTATCCGTTGATAAGTTAACTTTGAAGTATTTCATTTAGTAATACACAGCGTGGTAAGAAAAAAATAGGAGAAACCAGAGAAAAATGTTTTCGGAGTAAGTAACTATGACTTTATGTTTGACACCTACTTTTAACCTCTTTAAATAACATTTTTGTCTATTTTGAAAAATAACGGTACTTTATTCTTGAACCATTTTCATATTTTTGAACCTCCCCTGTATACGAATATATTTACATTTTGGCAAGTGTATTTTTAGTTTGAGAAGATGTAAAAACTTGTATCATGAATAAAACACTCTGATAAATGGATGATAAAAGATCCATGTGTTACAAATTTATGAGGGACAGTATATGTTATATTATACAGATTGGTGGTGGATAATGTGAACATAGGCAGTCCATTGAGCTAGAATACATTTTATGGGCTTTGTATGCGTTAGACAGAAGTAGACATATATGATTTAAAATCTAGTATCTTAGAATTCAGTGTTTTCTAAAAACAAAACCTTTTGATTCTGCAAATACTAGATGTTAATCGCATATAGGTCTGTTTATGCCTAACGCATACAAAGTCCATAAACTGTATTCACACACATTTGATTACTTCTGTTCACATTTTCCGCCACCAATCTGTATATTATGATATATAACACTGGAATGGAAAAAAAACCTCTTACTCATGATACTACATACAACTATGGATTTCCTCTACAAAAATACAATTTTATGGTAACTAGAATTTTAAAACTTTTTTTGAATAACTGACTACCCACTGCATTCGTATCGAAAAGGTGCCAGAAGAACGTCAAATTACTTTTATCTATTTTTATAAATAAGCGAGATATTGTCAAAAAACGAAAAATCGAAAAATTCAATGTTTGTTTATAACTCGAAAACAAAAGACGGTAGCCCATTTTGCTTTAAACCATTAAGCTTTTCTCGAAAAAAGAGTTCGAGGATGGGGGTCCATTTTTCGAATCTAGGAAAAAAGTGCCGAGAAACAAAGTGCCCCTGAAAAAAGTGCCTGGAATAAAGTTCCGGCGGAAGAAAGTGCCGAAGTAAAAAGTGCCGGCGGAAAAAAGTGCCGGCGGAAAAAATGCGGCGAAAAAAATTCGAATGATTCAAGCCCCTTAATACACTTTTGTTCTGAAATAATTACGCAAGAAATAAAATTAAAATTTAATATTAAGAATTTATGTTTATTAATAGTTATTAACTGCTAAATAAAATACAAGCTTATAATAAATAGTTACAAAAAACTAATATTTTATAATTAACCTTAAGTTATTCATACACTTGGAATCTAATGATACGTCCTATGACACGTAAAAAAGTTTCATTATTGTGTTCATCATTTTCATGTTGAATACACAAGTTTTTTAAACGTTGTTGCATTTTTTTGAACTCTTTCCTTTTTTCTTCTTTGAATGCACTCCATTTTAGTGTTGCAACAGTTTGGTTTCATCTGTTGCAACTTCTTGTCTCATTTTTTCAATTAGTGTCCAAATACCTGGATGTTTATGTTCTACAACCTTCTGTTTGATTATTGGTCCGGTCTTGATCGTTTATGGTGGACTCTCGCACATTCCATAGGGTTGGCGTAAACATAGGCGGAATATTTCGTAGTCTCAGCATGTCCTCTGCATTGCCCCCAACTCGCCGAAATGTACCTGACACGTACGTGCAGTCAAAGCAATCAACTAAATCATCTAATTGTGGTGGTATTAGCAAACAGTTGAAAAGAATCGACAAATCTAAAAATAAGTGAAATGATCACTTTTTAGGATAAATTTGTGGAATTATTCAGTACGGGGACGTACTGTATGGTTGGGTTACAAAGATTGAAAAAAAGTTTATTTTTGACTTCTCAAAAAAATCACTTTTTATAAAAAACGCTGCTTGTTCTCAAACTAAAAATGCACTTCTCCAAATTTAAATATCCCCTTCCGTATACGGGGGAGCTTCGAAAATATGAAAATGGCTCAAGAATAAAGCACCCTTATTATTCAAAATATATAATAATGTTATTTAAAAAAGTTGCTTAGAATTAAAAGTAGGTGTCACATATAAAGTCACAGCCACCTGCTCTAAAAAACAATTTCCACTGGGGTTTCTTATTCTTCTACTACCCTGCGAATTACCAAACGCGATACTTCAAAGTTAATTTATTGACGGATACGATAAGAGTGAATTGTCAAATTTGAGTTTCGGTCACTTTACCTGAAATTTGTGTGGCCCGAAATTGATGCTAAAAATCTCATATTTCTGTCAACAAAGACACAAGTATCTTAAAAAAATTAATAATAAGCGATCCAAACATCAATAGCAATTCAAAGCAATTATAATTTTTAATAGAAATGTTATAACAAATATTTCCAATTAACATTATTGTATATTTTGGAAAATAAGGGTACTTTATTCTTGAGCCATTTTCATATTTTCGAATCTCCCCCGTATACGGAAAGGGATATTTAAATTTTGACAAGTGAATTTGTAGTTTGAGAACAAGCAGGTTTTTTTTATAAAGAGTGATTTTTTTGAGAAGTCAAAAATAAACTTTTTTTCCTCATTGTAACCCAATCCGGGGACATACTGTATAACAATTTTGTATTTTATAATGTATTTCGTCATTTGTTACTTACCTTAAAAGATTTGTTGGCGGTAATTGCACTTAAGATGGTAGACATAACCCACATGCACTTTAGAAAAAAATATTCAAATTGAAATATTTCTACGTATTATCTATAAATCTGCATTCCTGTCGATTTGGGAACAGGTGAGCACAATACATGTTCAAATACTGCATAATACTGCAATGCAGATATTTTTAAAAATAAAAGGGCAACTTCCAGTTTTTTTTTTATTTTGTAAACCTTCTTCGTCCGGTTATTACTTTATTATTATTTTCCCCCATCGACACTTTTTTCCGCGGCATTTTTTTTCGTCGGCACTTTTTTCCGCGTAACTTTTTTCCGCGGCACTTTTTTCCGTCGGCACTGTTTTCCAGGCACTTTTTTCCGCGGCACTTTTTTCCGCCACCCCATTTTTCCATATCTCCTATAGTTATCGAGATTGCCTATGAAAACATCCAAATTGCCTTAACCTGTAACCTTGGAATACAGTTTATGGGCTTCGTATGCGTTAGATGGAAATAGACATATCATTTAAAATCTAGTATCCTAGAATTCAGTGTTTTCTGAAAACGAAACACCTTCATTCTGCGGATACTAGATGTTAATCGCATATAATTATTTCAGTCTAATGCATACAAAGCTCATAAACTGCATTCCAACTCATTTGATTGTTCACATTTTCCGCCACCAATCTGTATAAAGATAACTAGCAATTTAACCAATTCTGTCATTTCAACCCAACTTGCCTTCCGCGAGAGAACATTAGAGGCATTAAAATTTCGACGGAAAACTCAATGGGTGGAAATTCAGAATACACATTACAAGACTTGCAAATTCTTAACATTCGGATACCTACAATACCTAATTATCTTTTCTTTTGCTAAGGGGGCTAGAACTCCTTTTTCGAGAAAAGCTTAATGGTTTAAACCAAAATGGGCTACCGTCTTTTGTTTTCGAGTTATAAACAAAAATTGAATTTTTCGATTTTTCGTTTTCTGACCATATCTCGCTTATTTATAAAAATAGATAAAAGTAATTTGACGTTCTTCTGGCACTTTTCGATATGAATGCAGTGGGTAATCAGTTATTCAAAAAAAGTTTTAAAATTCTAGTTATACCATAAAATTGTATTTTTATAATACAGTGTATGGATTTTGTATGCGTTAGGCATAAACAGACCTATATGCGATTAACATCTAGTATTTGCAGAATCAAAAGGTTTTGTTTTTAGAAAACACTGAATTCTAGGATACTAGATTTTAAATCATATATGTCTACTTCTGTCTAACGCATACAAAGCCTATAAAATTTATTCTAGCTCAATGGACTGCCTATGTTCACAATATCCACCACCAATCTGTATAATATAACATATACTGTCCCTCATAAATTTGTAACACATGTTTTTTTTATCATCCATTTATCAGAGTGTTTTATTCCTGTTACAAGTTTCTACATCTTCTCAAACTAAAATTGCACTGGCCAAAATGTAAATATATTCGTATACAGGGGAGGTTCAAAATTATGAAAATGGTTCAAGAATAAAGTAACCGTTATTTTTCAAAATAGAGAAAAATGTTATTTAAAGAGGTTAAAAGTAGGTGTCAAACATCAAGTCACAGTTACTTGCTCCGAAAACATTTTTTTCTGATTTCTCCTACTTTTTTTCTTACCACGCTGTGTATTACTAAATGAAATACTTCAAAGTTAACTTATCAACGGATACGATAAACGTGTACTGTCAAACCTGAGTTTCCCCTCACTTAGCAACCAGGATATTACGTGATTCGAAATCAGTTCAAACAAATTTCATTTTTGTGTAAAATTTTTAAATAATTTAATAACAAACGGACCAAATAACAATTAATAGATATGTTATAACAAATACTTCCAATTAACATTTTTGTGTATTTTGAAAAATAAGAGTACTTTTTTCTTCAATCATTTTCATATTTTCGAACCTCCTTCGTATAGAAGTAGGATATTTTGCATTTTGAATTTGAGAAACTGCAGAGGTTTTAATGGACAATAAAATGTTCTGATAAATGGATATATGAAGGACACTATAATATTATAAGCAACAATCATACGTGATTAATTCTGTCAATCAAACAGTGGTATTAAAACAACGCAAAAACTTTGTTTAATCACGTATATTCTAAATGGCACAATTTTTCAACTAGAAAACGACGAAATATTAAAAATGTATTGTGAATTGTTGTTATAAAGTAGTGAAAATGAATAATTCGATCCCATACGACATATGTCACTGAAATGGGAGAAAATCCTCTTTCTCATAATGCCACAGCTAACTTTGAGTTCCATATAAAAAATACAACTTTATATGTTATAATCCGAATTTAGAAACTTTTCGGACAACGCATTACGCCACTGAATTATTATGAAAAATAAATAATATTAATACTACTTACGGGAACTTGAAAATTTTCCTACCTATTACCTCATCTTAAAAGTTTAATTTATTATTATATTATTCATTTTAGATACACATTTTTCTTACTTTCTGTGCCGCCTGGGCGATATGTCCAAAATCAAAGTTGGGCGTTGTGACCAAATTCAAACTTGGGCGTTATGACCAAGTTGGGCGTTGTGACCAGAATCAAAAGTGGGCGTTGTGACCAGAATCAAAGTTGGGCGTTGTGACCAAGTTGGGCGTTGTGACCAAAATCGAAATTGGGCGTTGTGACCAAGTTGGGCGTTGTGACCAAAATCGAAATTGGGCGTTGTGACCAAATTGGGCGTTGTGACCAACATCGAAATTGAGCGTTGTGACCAAGTTGGGCGTTGTGACCAAAATCGAAGTAGGGCGTTATGACCAAAACGGTGGTTTAAGTGGCGTCGATAGCTCTCTCCTATAACAGGCGTCGGTGGGCGTTGTGACCAAGTTGGGCGTTGTGACCAATATCGCTTTTGGGCGTTATGACCAAGTTGGGCGTTGTGACCAGAATCGAAGTTGGGCGTTATGACCAAATTCTGAGTTGGGGTTTGTGACCAGTGGGCGTTGTGTCATAGCCCCGTTTAGCCCCACTCTGGGTTCACCAGGTAAAAATCTCTCGAAAGAATATAAAAGCAACGCTCCTGGGGTCCAAACAAGAATTCTCATCCTAACTTATCTCCCAGAAGTTGAACCGTCTGAGTAACTCTTAACCTGCCCTGATACATCCCTACGAGCTTATGTCAAACTGAATTTAAGTCATTCTTTTGTGCAGACTACCCGTCACAAGTTCTACTCCTAGCTTCTTCCTGAGAAGTTGAAATGCCTGAGCAACCCCTAACCTAACCTGAAACGTCCCTTCCTGTTTGTATTCTTCAGCAATCCTCCTGTCCAGAACTACCCTTCATTCCCAGCATAAGACGCCCGGAACTATAGTGTTGACCAGACAAAACAAACATTCGTTACCTAACCCCTTGATCTATGAGTCTCTAGCGCCCGGAAACATCGTGTTGGCAAGATCTATAGATCTTCCCTTAATTCCTGCTTAACAAGAGTTCAGGTGCACAAATAGCCTCAGCTCCGCGAAATCCTCGCTAAATTTCAGCTCGGCGCATCGAACAGTAAATGTACAATTATTAACATTTAGCCGGTTACCCATGATTGTCCGTCCGCTAGAATCTCATGCCCATTCGAAGTTCCAGCGAGCCACTAGTCGCTTAAAATTAGCATGCCACAAATTTAGATTTCTCGAAGCAAGCGCTTCAGGCTCTGGACCGCGAGTTGGTATCAGGGATCTTGCCTTCATTCCAGATTCCAGGTCCTGCCATCTCTTTAGCGCAAAGAATTACACAACGGAAGGCATTAAAATTGGTGTGTTTAATTTGGAATGTTTCCGGTAGTTTGAGTTGCACGTAGGCCGAATCCAGCACTCAAAATCACCGAATCACAGAGCGACGTGCACCGGGTGATGCCAGTCGACGCCGAAATCCCCCCACCCCTTCCAGAAAGATACATTTAAGTTTTTATTCTAAATAGTTCCTGTAAACCGGCTTTTAATTCATTTGTATTCTATTTGTAATAAAGAAATGTTTGTAAATTTGACATGAGCCTTTTCACTCCAGCTGCCTACAACCTAGGCCAGAGCTACCCATTAGAATTAATTTGATAACATAAATAGAAAGTAGAGCTTGATATTAAATAAAGTTGCATTTATAACTTTATAGCTTGTTGAAATTGTAAAATTGTCAATATAAATTCCGTAGCATTACAAGACAATTTAGCATATAATTAAAACATATTAGAAAAGTAAGTAAAACGTTTAGAAAGAAATCGGAACGACGCATGCCCTTTTCTGCGGAGTTTATGGTTTTTGGGTAATAAAAATTTGAACGAATTAGAGGTTGATAGTCTTTAAGTCTATTTTATTTAGTACTACCTTATTTAGCATCATATTATTTCGACAATGCGAAAACACTATTGACACATAACCACCATGGTTTAACTACATGCAATGCTTTATTATGTAATTCATAGCACGGCATAATTAATATGTATAATAAGGCATAACGACACTGTTTAAATTCTGCAGCAATTTCTTTATATTAGGTCAGAATTCCTTCTCTTTTTGTACCTAATTTCGTATGCCATTTAAAGTAAACCGTGGGAAGGAAATCACAATTCAGCATAATATAATGCTCTCAAGTATTCAGTGCTTGGATTATATTTGGTGTTCTCAAAACGTGAACTTATACAACGATTTAATATTTATATTTAATCGTTACTGAAGTACTACTACGTAACACTTACGTCGGATTCGTTGCTGTTTCTATTGGGTCATGCGTTGTAAAACCAGAATAATTACATCAAATCAGTACAACGCTCTTGATCATTACATTAGTCGCCTCACATGAAAATACATTAATTGCGCTTTTTATCATACAAAGGGTACTCTGACTTTGCACTTTTCAGTCTGATTATATCACTTCTAGAAGTTTAAAAATCGTTTATATTTCTGGGGGAAATTTTTGGTAAAGTATGAAAATCTGTCAAGAGCAGTACTATATGTGCGATTAATAAATAGCGCAGCTTGATTGCATAGCCGTATGTTAAAAGTAGGTTCAAATTACTTTGATACAATGGTAATAACAATAGTAATAATACAATAAAAACGAGTTTTATAAGACAGGTTTTATTACACGAGTCCAAGTTTAGAACGAAGACGTGAAGTGGGTAATGTTTTAAAAAAGGAATGCTGGAAATGACATATGAAAAGAGTTTTTATAAAAAACTCCTAGTTTTTGCCTTTATGTAATTTTTAAGTAAAATATCGCAATTATATTTAGGGAACGCTGATGAATTTTGGGGTTGTTAAATTTTTGCATATTTTTATTAAATTTCATTAAAAATGGGTGTAAGATTTTATATCATTTTGGAATAATAATATTGTTTATTGGTTCTCGATAGCGGGCGTAAAATGGCTTTTATAGCCCTAGAGCCAATAAAGTTGATACGCAGTATAACAAGCACCAACAGAGTAGTATAGTAACACTAACAATCTGCATAGAAACCATGGTACACCAAAAATGTACACCGCCAGGGCAGCGATGACGCAGTCTCTAGCAAAAATAAAATTTTTTAAATTTGTCCGTTTTGAGAACCAAAATAAAACGTAGGTACATACATAGCGCTGGTAGTAGAACCAATTAACCAGGCTAGCGGAGAACTAAAGCCCATTTGGATGCCACTGCTGCGCAGAGAATTAAAAAAAATAGTCTACTGCGCATACAGCGGTAAGATAAATATATATAAGTTTACATCTAAAATACGGATGGGGCCATAATTATATATAACAGCAATAAAATAACATGAACAACAAAATGGAATGCTTGGGAAGAAAGAGATGACCGTACAACCAAATTATTTTAGTAGGCACAATTAGGTTACATATGTACCATAATTAAAGTGATCGTCAAGCCTATTCGTATATTTGCTACTATGTTTATCTCTTTCTTACTCAAGCAATATGAGTTATTTTCTTGTTCATGTTATCTCATTGCTGTTATATATAATTGTGGCCCTATCGGTATATAACCGCGCTGGTGGTCTAGTGGTAAGAGTGGCAGACTAGTAATCACAGCGATCAGCGGTCCCGGATTTAAACCCCGGGGGAGGCACGAGTTTACGTAGAAAAACGTACAATATCAGTCCTTCTCAGGACTAACCAGAAACACCTGAAAACGGGAGTAGATCAAAGCTCTCGAAACGTTGTGTGATGTACACCCTAGACAGTGGAAAAAGTCCGATAAAACATATCATAACCATGTGCCTAATCACGATTATAGTTCTCCGCGTTGCGTCTCGCTTTAAATATTTCCTCTTGATATAATCTATTGATTATGCCCTGAATACATAAATAACTGTTTCAGGTATCTCGCCTGAAATACTAGCAATTGTTGGAAATACCGTCAACGATTTGATGTTTGACATTATGAGATTTCAAAGCTACCAAATTTGAAAAAGTAAATTGTATAGTACCTTATTAAAGTACCCAAATGAACTACAAACGCAATTATTTGGGTGCTTTCATTATTATTTGCTATATTATAGACGCAAAATAAGAAAACCTCTTTTATTCATACTCCTTATCTTCCACACTAAATATTTTTGAATTTAAAGTGCATTTTATTTTGGTATGTAATAGAATAAAAGCTTTAGGCATATCTAAACAAAAAAACGAAGCGTATTTATTTATTTATTTATTTATTTATTTATTAGGGTAATCAAACAATGACAAACAGAAAAACATAATACATTGTAAATTATAAATTAAACTTGTCTGCCACCTACACCGATTACCACAAGGTGATCAAAACATGTGCGGTTTTAATAGTATAGTAGGTGTCAGTGAAAAAGACACTAGTCTAAGCAAAATATAAAAACTACTACTGACGTAATACTAACTAAATCAAATTAAGAAAGAGAAAAAAGAGAAGAAAAAAAACTATTACGTAATACGACTAACTTAAGTGAAATCTTTAAAAATAGAAAAAAGAGAAAAAAAACAATAATATAGCGAAAGCCTGGAAATAGACAGTTTATAATACAATTATAGCTATTGCCATCACAGATATACAACTCGACAAAAATAAAAATACAAAAATACAAAAATAACTTAACTTGCCTACCTACTCGTACCCTGATTCTCCAACAGCATGCCACGAACAAAGTTTTTAAATTGATATCTGCTGTTGTTAAAAATGTCAATTGAACCAAATTTCTTGTTATATGTTGTACATATCCTATTAATTGGTTTTCTTTTACCAGCGTTAGTGTTATATGAGGGTATGTAAAACAAATCAGAGCAGCGCGTTGAAGTGCTGCGAGGCACACGTATATTTACTTGCGATAATAACTCGCTGCTGTCCACTTCGCCATGTAAAATTTTATGGAGAAACATCACATCAGACAGCTCTCTGCGTTTAACTAGTGTCATTGGATTAATGTTGACTGCCCTACCCAGCCGGTACCTAACAATTCGATAATAGTATTTTTGAATTTTTTCTAGAGCGTCCGTGTACTTCGCATACAAAGGATTCCAGATTACAGATGCATATTCCAGATGAGATCGCACTAATGAATTGAATAATATATATAACTATTAATATTCTTAAAGTCCTTTGTATTACGGAGAACAAACCCCATCATTTGGAATGCTTTGGTGACAATGCTGTCCACTTGCTCATCGAAATGGAGATCCTTATCAACTATGACTCCTAAGTCTCGTATGCTTTGCAGCTCCTCAAGAGTTTCTCCACCTATCCTATATTGATACTGCACCCGGCTACGATTTTTTGTTATAGTGATTTTTTTACATTTGTCAATATTAAGATGAATTTTATACCATGTGCAATATGAATACAGGCGGTCAAGGTCCTCCTGCAATTTTAATGCATCATCAAGTGATCTAATGACACAGTAGATTTTAAGTCATCGGCGTATAAGAGAAACTTGCAATGTTTGAAGCATACACCGATGTCATTCAAAAAGATCACAAAGAGGAATGGTCCAAGAATTGACCCTTGGGGGACACCTGAAGTAACTTCAACCATATGCGAACTGTAACCGTTCATTGCAACTGTTTGATGCCTATTGTTCAAGTATGAGATAAACCAACGCAAAAGACTCCCTTTAATACCATTAAAAGCTAATTTTTCGAATAATATCGAGTGATTGACTTTATCGAAAGCCTTTTTAAAATCGGTATAAATTACATCTACTTGTGCTCCTTCATCCATAGACTCGAAGATAAATTAGTATATAACATCAAATTACTAACTGTAGACTTATTTTTTACAAAACCATGCTGTTCTGGGTTGATAACACCCTTTATGAAATTGTATAATTTGTTGTGAACCAATTTTCAAACACTTTGGCAATGCAACACAAAATGGAAATCGGCCTATAATTTTCGACTTTTTGAGCAGAGCCACTTTTATGCACTGGAGTGATATTGGCCAGTTTCCATTTGTGTCAGGAAAGATACCAATTTCTAATGATTTATTGAATATTAGTGTAATTGGTTCAGCGAGACATTTACTTGTTTTGAACCAAAAAATTGGCTCAATGCCATCTGGGCCAGGACCCTTGTTCAAGTCTAACATTTCTAAACTGCGTTCAATTTCTGACCTGTCTAGTAATAATGATGAAATCACTGGGAGAGGTGAGTCTGACTTATTTAAGATGTCGAAGTTTACGTCATTGGCAGAGGATTGTTCAAAGGTTGATTGAAAAAAAGTACTAAAAGCATTACAGATATCGTTTGGATTGTTGATTTTAGTACCATTAAAAGTCATGGAAGAAGGGTAACCTGATGATTTCTTTAAATTATGTATATACGACCAGAAAATTTTAATATTATCTTTTATAGTAACCTCAACGTGACTGATATAATCACCATATTGTTTTTTATAAAGAGATTTGAATTTAGATCTTAGTTCGGAAAAGTTTAAATAATCTACAGTGTTTGAGTATGTTTTCCACTTGATCCAAGCCTTTTCTTTACGTTTATATAAGTTGATAAGGTCCTTTTTAAACCAGACAGGAAATTTGTTCGTTTTTGTTCTTTTAGGTTTCATAAATTTAATGATAGCCTCATTAATAATAGAGTACAGAATATCTACAGCCTCGTTTACCGACACATCATTAAACAATGATATCCAATCCACAAATCCAAGATGCTGATTGATAAGGTCATAATCCGCTGATCTGAAGTTGTAGCGTGGATGCGCCTGCTTGGTTAGTGGGGCTTTAGGAGCGAGCGAGATGAATACTTCAAGTGGGGGATGGTGCCGGTCGGGGGGAAGTAACGGACACTTAGCCTCACAGAGTCTGCACTCTCGGTCACACAAAACCAAATCAAGTATGCGATTGTTTATATTTTTGATATTGTTATATTGATCTAATTTCAGGAAAGACATTGTATTAAACAATAAGCGGATGATAGGATCCATAGCTGATGTTTCAGGAAGTTTACCAAGATTTAGTGAAGCCGATATGCATGGCCATTCAATTTTACCAAGGTTGAAATCTCCAATAATCAAGAAGTGTGCTTTATCATTTATCGTAAACATATCCATAAGATTATTGAGATACATTTCATATGAAGAGGCTGGAGAGCAAGGTGGAAAGTACACTGCACTTATTATTAGTTGCGAGCAAGTTTCTCCACGGGAAACAGGCAAGGAAATACATAAATCCTCCACTTGCTTGCATTCAAACTGTTGAGTACGAAGACATACGTGTTCACTAAGCACAGCAAGGAGTACACCGCCTCCGCCTGATTTTGCGCTCGTATGAGCATCTCGATCACGCCGGAACACAATGTATCTATCATCAATAAATTCTGAATTGTGTATGGAAGGCATGAACCAAGTTTCTGTTAAGATAACGATGTCGTAGCTATTAGCCAAAATGTTTTCGTATAATTGTCTTAGCTTAGTGCGCGCACCACCACAATTTTGATAGTATAAACTTAGCTGTTTAGTCATTGTTATCAGAATATATATAATATAAACACATTGATGTATACAATTTCTTGTGGTAGTGGACACACTTTGCACGTGAAATCGCAGTGGGCTTTAATAGAAAAATCGTAATTCCTTTATTTATAAAACTATACTTGACGCAGAAGAGTGTGCAGTTAAGAAAATAAGATAATAGATTAAGTACATTAGACAATATAGATTCGATGAAACAGTGTAAGTCAGCATCTGTGAGCGCAGCATGAGAATAATAATGATTATTATCAGCGCCATAGCTGCAATAATAACACCAATAAAAACATAATAGATACAGAAATATGAGATCACGCTGATAACAAACCACCACTCTAATCCAAGTAGGTATATGTAAAATTATTATAACACTACGTGAGGTACAACCATATCTTTTCAAAATAATACATGTTGCTAAATAATTAAGGTGCGGCTTCAGTGCAAGCAACAATAACACTAACAGCTGGTTAACACCATTTAATAAGAACCAAGTTAAATTACACTTATATGCAAATTTAGTAAGCAAGCAAGAAGCAAATATAATCGTGCCATACCTGAAGAAGGCAGATAAGCGATAAGGCAGGCGCTGGCGTGGAACAATCAACGAAAGGTCGACGAATTTTTTATACAGCTTAGTTATGGAACTGCGTGAGGCATAGCTAGCTATAAAAATATGGAAAAACATTGAGTGGATGATTAAACAACATATCTTAACATAACTTACATTGTACATGAGATAGTTCAGTCAGATTATTTTTTCCAAGTCACATTCGGTGTCAATATTATATATTTCAGAGTCAGGCTCTTTACGCACAAGAATAGAGCCATTTTTCACCCAAACGAACTTGTATTTATTTTCGTGACAGCGGAGACGGGCACTCCTGTACAATAGCTTCTGTTCCAGTGGCATATGCTCATTCACGTACACGCGCCTGCTGCTACCCGCAATTTGAAGCGTTTCCGTGGTGAGGTTATTCTTCGCCTTACGGGCTGCTTTGATCAAATCATCCCTCAACATGCGGGAAGTAAGCTTGGCAATGATGTTTTTTGGTCTGGAATCCTTGGTATCGTTGTGGTTAATTCGATGTATGTGGACAACGTCTCGCTGGTTTACTTCGCAACCGAGGGCTAGGCCGATGGCTGATAAAATTTGTAGCAGATTTTCACCTTTCCGCTCTGTGACATTATGTATTTCAACGTTGTTCTGCCTGGCAAACTTATCGAAACGATTACATTTGGCGCAGACCTTAGCAACCGTAGAGGATATTAGCTCATTATTTTCGATCAGTTTATCGATTTTCTTTGGCAGATCTTCATATTTTTTGTTGAAGTCATCGTACTTATTACTGGCATCCTCCGCTGCAGCTTCTAATTCCTTGAGGCGCTGTTCATTGGCAACTATCATATAGTCAAATTTAGCTTCCAATTTCGACACGATGTGTTTCTGAGTTGATTCAAGCTCCTTCAGTTTGTTTGGCAGCTCTGCATAGTTCGCATCGAATTCTTGTAATTTAGTCCAGAGGTTGTTATACTTCTCATCTGTAGCAGTGATGACGCGGTCGAGTTTCAGTGACCAATCAGTTTTGGCATCTTCAAACTTCTTATCCAGGTAAGCTGTGAGCGCTTGCAATTCTGGATTTACAAAGGGAGACGGTTCTTGGGATCCCGTGCTTGAAGCGTCGTCATCCTTGTCCTTATTATTACGACACGATTTGCATCGCCAAGATGTCTGATAGTGGGTTCGTTTTTTCCGGAATGTTTCTTCCGCAACTCCACCGCAGATAAAATAATACTTCTGTCTGCAGGTGGAACACTTCAAGTACTCATTCTCGAAAATTTCTCGATCACAGCAAGAACACGTAATCGATGACATTACGAATCCAAAATAGCACTCCTTACAGATGTATGTGTTTGTTGTCCCAACGATACGAGTATTGCAATGTTTAGACTTTCGAATTTCGCGCAGTACCAATTTAGCTAATCCGCGCACTGCGATGTGGTACGTGAAAATTTATGCACGTGCCTGCGCAGAAGACTTCCAAGTATTGTTTATTTTGTATTATCAACACTGTTTATCAATCATTAATTACCGCCAAGAACTATCGCACATCACTATAACTCGAACACCATAGCGATCAGAGGGGCTTAGTTCATTAGCTGACACCAGTTGTATAAATTAAACACGATTTATAATACTTAAACCAAACGTGTTAAGATGGAGCCGCAGAAATGAGGTTGACACAGTGTCGCATAGGTTCGTAGCGTAGTTAAGTTAATGAAAAAATATATTGTAATAGCTCCTCTCTAATATAATAATAGTATTTTAAATACAATAACTAATTGCAAAAGAAATTTCACATAAAATATTTTAGATTTAATTACGAACCTGCTTGTCAAACTCAGGGCAAATTAAAAAAGTTTAATATTAATTACAATGAATAGATGGTTTATTGTCCCTTTTTATTTTATCTATTCTCAATAATTTCGGGTTTAGCTCCGTAGAACATGAGACAAACTTGGTTTAGGGTGTAGGTGCATAAAATTAAAGAAAACTTGGTATGACAAATAACTCGTTGTATGACAAATACTCTGAAATATTTCGGCAAATCACAATTTCCATCTGACGTATAGCTAACCTCTAAATTTGATTCAGCGAACACGATGATCTGCCAATGCAAAAACAGCATTAAATTGAATTTAAAAAACACCAAAATGGCAAGGGAGCGTTAGGTAAATATTAATATTGTCACATAGCAACTGCTAATCTTGTTTTATTTCGAGTGTGACGTCACAACCCACGCGTAATCGTTTTTTATTCGATACCTGGCCAAAAGTGAAAAATGCAGCGCAATTCCACATTTCCAAGAGATGCTACCTAAATTTCTGGAAGCTGGACGGCTCTGGACCACTGACACTTGGCGCTATATCGCGTAGACAGTCTGATCTTGATGAGATCCAAAAATAATGGATCTACTCCAACGCCTTCCGTATGAAATTTTACCCTTATCGGAGACTTCTCGGACGCTGGATACGCTCCCCAATGACGCCACGGGAGTTATGGACTTGAGAATGGCTTGTTGATTGGAATTTCTACTCATACGTGCTCCTGACGGTCCTCCCTACACGTAGCAGACACTATTCTTGCTGGACGATGCTGTTTACTTCTGGAATTGCCCCCTCGAAGTTACTCGCACTTGGTTGAAACCTTCTGGTGGTTAAACTGCTTCACTTGGAACTTTTAACACCCGAAAAATTATAGCTACAGATGCCCTAGACAGTGGTGAATAACTTTAAACACAATTGTTGTATCTAGAGACTTCTATTTATAATTTTATGTGATAAACTGAGGAGCTCAAACTGGCCCCAAAACAAATATTTCAGGCTTGTCTCGTTATTATTAACAAAAGAAAGTCATGAATCTTAGCAACTAGATTTGCAATTTTTATAAAGGAAATTAGGATTGATAACATGTTTAACCTTATGGACTACAGTTTTGATGTCATGTCTTTACCTAACTAACAAAATTGTCTTTTCTTGGAATAAATGTCACTACACTTGCTCTGCTTTTAAATCACTTTTGTTTATAATGCACTGATACACTTGGAGCTCCTTTAGCATCTCACTGTGTTTCGAATGGCTGCCTTCCATTTTTCATTGCTCTTTGCAATCATTATTTTGCTAGCACTGTTTCGTTTTCCTTTCAGCTAATTTGCCGTTTGTTGGCTTAGACTTTTACTACATAACGCTCATATTCTTGCTGTACTTAACAAATGATTCTGTATCATTTTATTCACATTATGTCTGACATTAATAAGCTCAAATCAGTCAGTTACAAATTAAACTGCATTAGCCCTCCCGAACATTTGTCATAGCTGAAACTCTGAACGTAACCCTTCTGAAGCTTGCTTTATTTCATGCTAACCTTTATCCCTCAAAGCACTAGTTACTGCTGCTCACATCAAGTCCATTTGTTTATGTAAAGTACTGATTATCTTGCAATAGATAAAATATTTATTTCTGTGCTCATGTTGACCTTATTCATTTAGTTAATTATGCAATCAAAATTTCTATGGGCAGTGAACGATTATTATATATCGCATTTTTAAAAATGCTATCGAGTATAGAGTAATAAAATGTAGAAATGTGGAAAAGAAGCTTTTTATTAATCTTCCGATAGTGTTACCATTATCCACGTTTGAAGATACAGTTTGACCGATTTTGCTGCAATTTTATATATGGAGGTTTGAATGTGAACACAGGGATCGGAAATATGTAAGAAGGATAATAAAGTTCCATCGAGTTCAAGAAAATCGATAAATAGTACCCAATCTTATATTATACCTTATCAGCTATTGACTGTATTTTTCTATCACTTTTCGTTATAAATATTAAGGCTCCATAGCTTTTTTTTACTACAACTATTTTAATGTTTCTATCTAGCACCCCCTTATCATGACGCTATAAGTATGATGATTTCAGTTGAGTTGTATAAGTCATAATACAAATGTAACTTTGTAGGTACTATAACTCACTCCCGTATCACTTTGGCTATTAATTTTCACTGGTACCGATACAACGTTAAGTTTATTTTGGTATTTATTGTGTGGATCACACACTTGTACCATAAATAACTACAGTCACGTATAAAGAAATATGTTTTTTTCTTAGTCATTCGATATTTCTTCCCACCTAGAACTTAAATGTCTAAATTCCTAGAAATTATACAAATAAAAATGAATATTTTTTAGGCTGAAAACAGATTTACCACCTCGTAACAAAGTGAACGGGATCAAGTCAGCTCAGTGGAGTAAAGAACGTTTTTGGCCAAAAAATCTCATTAAAGAGGATGCGTGCATCTTTGAAGACGAATTGGAGTAATTACTATGCGCCACCTGTTGTGTACCGGCATGAAATGGGGTGCTAGCATGATTATTTTTTTCAATTCCCAGATATGACTTACCTTGTTGCGTATCTAAAATTGTTTAGAATACTTCAAAATGCTTCCGAAATAAATAATGAACATTAAATTTAAGAATGGTTATATTTTGAAAATAATACAATATTTCTTAAACTTCGTTACGACAACTAAATTAATTTTTAATTTTTAACATAACGTTCCCTTCTTCACAAACATTGAGGGTGATTCTAATTTATTTGTACACACTTAAAAATTAAATTAAAAATTTCTGAAGTTTTTATATACCTGTTTTGCAATTTTAAAAAACTAAATTATCGCTTTCTTGGTAGGTATATAAATATGCTTGAGTGCTTTTCTTTTCTATAAATTAATAGTTGAAAACGCCTTGTATAAATTATTAAGCTTTGACGTTCGTAACCCTGAAATGAGAAAGTCGGTGTCACAAAACTGGCAAAGATTAAAAGAACAATTTTTCCCGGACCTCTAACAGTTTAACGGGCAAATTGCAATTAATTTCGGTGTATATTGAAATTCTGCTTCTTAAAAAAATCGTGGAAAGCAGATATTTGAATCTAGAATATTTTGGAGCTATGTCGAATTGTTAGCACAGTAATAACAAGCGTTGGTAAACGAATTATTACATTGCTGTAGATTAAAGAAACTTCGGAGTCCGACTTATCTCTTTAACAATTTTTCTATTTACTTTCAGAGATCTGTTTATTGAGACAACATATATCTTTTAACAATATGAGCTATGACAGAGTCAAAGTGTGCTTGGTAAAGGTAATTCTTCATAATACACTTCATAATACATAAAAATTTATGTAACAAGCTGTCACAAAATTTCAAATTTGTAGAATATCTGCTGGGTAATTCTTCTTTTACGGCCACCTTAGGTAAAATTTACCACTGCCCGCTCAATCTCACTAAAGTAGGGGCAACTGGTCTGCCGTTTATAACTTCTAAGCTTTCGACGTTCGGAGAAGGTAGACGTACCGGGCCGGAGAAGAATCTATCGTAAAGGAGAGTCGCATACCCCGGGGAATTTATATTTCTTATTAAGGGTGCCATTCCTAATTACGGTTAAATACCGGATTGACGTTTTATTCCCTTGAGTATCTTCAAATAACGGCGCGTTGTGTGTTTTTTCGTCCTTTGTGTTACACCCACCCTAAACGCTTTCAGTACTTCATCGAGACTGGTCAAGGAATGCAAATCCAAACTTTAAACCTTGAGCCAGGGAAATACAGTAAAATTATGCTGAATTCCAGGTCACCAAGGTATTGAAGAAAACGAAAAGGCGGACAAGCTCGCAAAAGAAGCAGCCCGCAATGACCGGTTCAGAACCTGGTCTATGCATTCAGAAAAACCAAACCCTCTCACCATTAATGAATGGGTCAATACCGCACACCAACTAAGGTGGAGAAACTACAATCAAGCAACACACTGCAAAAGATTGCTAAAAACTCCGAATCCACAAACCACCAAAACCCTGTTGATACTGAACATAACTCGAATCAAGCAAGTAGCTACTACTAACAGGCACTGGAGCATTCAGAGAATTTATGCATAGGATCAGCATCTATAGAGATGAACCTGTTTGCAGACTATGCCAAGAGGATGATGAAACAGCCTATCATATCCTCTTTGAATGCCCTGCATTAGAGCTTAAAAGACACCAACTCGATTTGAACCTTAACTCTATTGGCATATTGACAACCGCAAACTAGTAGGGAGCATTGCAAGTCTAGTAAAAGATACGAATGTCCTGCTAACTTGAAAACTTCCGACAGTACAAAAAGCCCAAAGGGCTGACTTGCGCACACTTGGCACATAAATTTAATCTAATCTAATCTACACCCACCCTTTATCAGACCAGGTGATCCTGAACTATTTTGGAACTCCTTATTGAACTCCGTATCTTCTCCCAGAAGGACTTACCTTCATCTCTCTTACCGAGTGTTGGCG
The DNA here is from genome assembly GCA_940337035.1 of Agriotes lineatus. Classification (NCBI taxonomy): domain Eukaryota; kingdom Metazoa; phylum Arthropoda; class Insecta; order Coleoptera; family Elateridae; genus Agriotes; species Agriotes lineatus. The sequence continues at coordinate 76,693,088 of OW679195.1, read as the reverse complement.
AAAATCCCACCCAGACATGAACGCTATCACTAAGTTCCAAAGCACTAAAAGATGCTATTAAGGTACAACTTAAATATTAGCATAGTGGGCAGATATGAAGTACGTTAAATTATCGAGAAATAGAACTTTCGTTTCAAACGTTTGAGTTTAGTCAATTAAGCCCGTTCAAGATTATTTTTTGTACAGCAATTAAAATTAGGGCTTGCATCTTTATAATAATATTGAAGTTAGACTGCATACGCAGTGACGCCACTTAGGGTTTTTCTACATTGCCTTCTCGCATGAGTAATGCATCAAATATAAAATGTTTAACATTCAACAGATCTGTTTAAATATTCGTGGTTGTTTGCATCCTCCTCTTTCGCTGTAACGCAACTTCTAGAAACGTTTACAAGTATTCTAAAGAACGTAGACATCAAAAGTAAGTCCCTGTGTCTAAAGAACCGTTAAGACTACCTCCTGAATAAGCTGACTGGATCCTGTTTTGTAGTTTAGGGATCCACAGACTATTTACGTACAAGAAATTACATGGCGCCCTAGGGCATTCATTCTGAGATATGATCAACCCACAATTCCATTGCTAGTAAAACCACCCTTGTCGACTACAGTGGTCGAAGCAAAATCGATGCAGGGATTGAATTTCGTGGGTTCTCGAATCGCGAATTGTCATCACCGTATAATAGGCGGAGCAGTTCTTTGTTTAGTATGAACATTGCTGGTGTCGTTATACCCTTTAGAGCTGTAATAAACTGATATTTTTGACTAAGTAGATATTAGATACTTAAGATAACGCTATATGCCTTGCTTTAGATCCAGTCATTCTACTCGGGAAATGGTTAGACAATTCGTGGTTGCCCAAATGATCTTGATAGCGTGTGTTTACGGCGACGATTTCTTCAACAGAAACTATTTGTAGTTCACGGTGGATAACGCAGCTTGAAATATTTGAGTATTATGGCTCATTGTATATGTTTTGCAGTATTTTGAATTGAAAATGCTGAATCTCCGTGATATTGTCACTGGCTAATTTTCATAGCTGATTTATAAAGCTTAAAGATCCATTTCCAACGTGGTTGGTATATGATCCACTTTAAAATGTAAAATATTTTTAATTACGCATAACTACATACTATATTCAGCAATGAGACAACACAATCATTTCATTCAACTTGCAGAAAAACTGGTGCACATACAATGGAATGTAATTGGAATATGCGAAACAAGCCGAAAGGCGACAAATATATTACCCTAAACTTTGAGCATGCGCTGTGCTAATATAATAAAGTAGGTAACAGTCTGTATGAATAACTACTGTTATACACAAAAAGACTCGAACAATATCAACCCGAGCTATATTTGTTTATGTAGTAACAACATAAAAACGATATTGAGATCATAAATACGTATGTGTATTGAACCAAGGCCTCACTAGACAAAATGGCATCGAATGTACCATGAGATAAAAAAATGATTCTGAGCAGGCCTTGATATGTGTTATACGTTTGGCAGTACCAAAGTGTATTGTCAGTCTACAGTCTATGTCAAATTCGAGATTAAAAGGTTAGGTTTTGTTTGTTGTTTGATACAGAGTGACGTAAAACTTAACCTGCAAATCTCGAATTTGACATAGACTGACAATACACTTCAGTACTGCCAAAAGTATAACAAATATCAAGGCCTGCTCAGAATCATTTTTTTTATCTCATGGTAATATAGAACAATTGATCACTTATAAACAGTGCCAGCTCGTATCAAGAAGTGTGAAGAATATAATCAGCCACTCCATCTACGCTCTATAGACTTCCAAAACGTTCGACACACCGTGGAACTACCATTATAGGCAGTACTAAAAGTGGTACAATACGCTAGAATTGACTCACATTACTTACCACTGTTTAAAAAGAAACATATTTCAAAGCTACAATTACCGTAAAACTAAATGAAACAAGAAAAATTAACAAGATCTCGATAGAACGAGGGCAAAGACGGGAGACACTTTATCCCCTAACTTATTCACACTAGTATTGGAAGACCTTCTTCAAGCAATTAAAATGGGACAAAACAAAAGTAAATGTGAATGCAAAACGTGTAACCATTTATGTTTTGCCGACGACAACACTCTGGTGTTCCAGGATAAAATCAACCAGAAATTATACCAGCAGAACTAGACTTAATATGAAAAAAAAAACAGGTTTGAACATGAATGTAAGAGAAACAAAGTTAATTTCTAGAAAGGCATTCAAGGGTCATGATGAGATCAATGTAAAAATCGAAGACTATGTATATGCAGCACAGCATATAGAACTAGGAAAAGCAAACTAAATAAGAGAAATATGCAAAATAGTGGAACAAAACAGGGCGTTTGTCAGTCGTCTAGGCCAGTGGTATTCAACCATTTTTTCGCGTTCCCCTTCAAACATTTTCCTTATAATTAAGTACCCCCTATCTTAAAACTCAAATAATACAGTCATGTTATAGTTTTTAAAGTTATTTATTGTGGTAGAAAAGGTTACATGTGAATTTAGACTTAAAATTTAAATAGGTATTGTAGAATAGTATATTAGTGACACACTTGAGCTTGTTTATTAGCGCACAAACCTATAATGCGCGGATGAACATGAGGTCAGTGCGAGTATAAGAGGGGCTTCTGGATTAAGCTGATTGCGGTATTTATTTTGTATTATCGAAAATGCAGAAAAGCTTTGTTCACACATATAAGTACTTGAAAACATAAGAAGTTCACCAATAGGAAAGTAACTTAGCTGTTTGTACTCTTTCCGGCATTTAAACCAAATATTAGTTTTCAAATATTTACATTAAAGGGGTTAAGTATCCACACTTCTGAAACATTATTGTTTTTTATTTCAGGAAAATATTGCTCAAACTGGTCCTGTAAAGCTGTTAGGTGATTTAAGATTGTTTTGTAGAGATTTTTACTTAACATAACGTTGGCGTCTGTAATAAGTTCAGATGACGCAGTAAAAGCAGCTACATTTTTTTATTTAACGCTATCTATCCATAATGAAAGTTTTTTGTAAAAAACCCTTATTTTACTGGTAGATTTAAATATATTCTCGTCAAAACCTTGTAACTGTAAATTAAGTTCGTTTAGTTTGCCTAATATATCTGCAAGGTGTGCAAGCTTACAAATGTTATCTGAAATTTCAAAAAAATGTAAGTAGTTTCGAACGGGCTTCATTCAAGAAACGGATAACTTCAATGTTTAACTCTAATAATCGTTTTAGTACTTTTCCACGCGACAACCACCTAATTTCACTATGAAATCCAGTATGTTCTGATCCCATATCCTCACACAAGGTTTTAAATAGTCTTGAATTTAAGGCACGCGATTTAATAAAATTTACAATTTTTATACACTTTTGAAGAGTTTTTTGTAGCTCTGGATTCATTTCTTTTGACGCTAAAGCCTCTCGATGAATCATGCAGTGTGTCCATTTAATGCCTGCATTTATGCTTCTTAGACGTGAAATAAGTCCGCTTTTACGCCCTGTTAAAGCTGCCGCTCCATCAGTAGAAATATTCTTACACCACATCCAACGCAAGCCATATTGTTGAACCATAAACTGGTTCAGCGCATTAAAAAGTTCTTCTCCAGTTGTTTTGCCAGGCTGACTTCTACATCCTAAGATTTCTGCTGTAATGTAAAAAGTATTTTACATATATTATCATTTGTGCCTCATTCGCAATGTCTGTACTTTCGTCCAATTGAAGACTACAACGTTGGTCGTTTTTTATCTCATTAAGCACCTGTTTTCGAACATCTTCTGCCATGTCGCTAATTCTTCTTGCAGTGGTAGTGTCTGAATATGGAATTGTTTTAATAGCTTGTACTGCCTTACTATCAAACATTTTATTTGCAATTATAATTGAACCTGGAATTATAAGTTTTTTTGCACTTGTGTAAGCTTTCTTATCTTTGGCCGTTAACAATGCGAGTTCATATGATACCTCGAGTGCAGTTATAGAAGATTTGGTGAATGTCTCAAGACTTTTAGAAATTAATAGACATTCGTTTGAAGAAGTCAATGGAATTTTTTTGGAACTCTCTATGATTTGTTTCTAGATGTCTTTTTAATAACGAGAGCTTCATGCTATTGTTTGACATTGCCTGATTACAAATCACACAAACAGGTTGGGGCGGTAAGGCGTTATTTGAAACAAAGCCATATTGCAGATACGAATCTTGGTAAGTTTGACGTGCCTGCATTGGCCGCTGCAAAATACAGCGTTGTCAGGCGTTTTTAAAAGGAAGCAAAGAAGAGACTTCAACTGTTTGGTTAAGGGCAATAAATGTTCCTAGCATTTTGCGTAAATCTGTAATATAGAAATGAAAAGAATGTAATAATTAGTACTAATTGTGGAAACGAATATAATTGCTTGATTGCATTTTTGTTTAATTATAAATACCTAGATTGGAGATCCTCGCGTAATCCTGAGGAACTATTCGCGTACCCTCAGGGGTACGCGTATCCCCGGTTGAATACCACTGGTCTAGGCAATATCTAAGAACGTTGCTGTACTCATGATTTTAAAGAGCAAAGTTTAAAATTCATGTTCTCTGACAATACTAACATACAGGATGGAACTACTACAGTAATAAGAACAATGTAGGAAAACTATAAGAACATCTCAGAGCGATGGAGGGGGAGTTGTGGGTATAATACTCAAGACAAAAATTAAAAACGAACAAATCAGGAAGACATTGTATTATTAAAACCTTTCAAATAAAGTCAAAGCAGCTGCAAAATCGACTTTAGAATCCTGAAGGTTAAATTGGATGAGAATAGAATAACTGAACCACGGGCGTGCTCCAATTGAACTTATTTCTGCTGCGTTATAAAGATACCATACCCTCTCTTTCTGTTTTAGCCTGTATCTGTTAGGTATCATTTTCGCCAATGATAAAGCCTGAGCTATGTGCAAATTATTACTTTTATCTTTTGCAAATAAAAACGAGGGAAGTAAAAAATTTAGTCCGCTGGGATTCGCATTCCGCGCTCCCAGGCGAATATTTCGAGGTCAGTTTTTATGCCGCCACTGGGGTTCACCGATTTCGATGCTGAAATAACTAAGCCACGGGCGTGCTCCAAATGGACGGGTTTCTGGTGCCTTATAAAAACACCATACTATTTCTTCCCATTTATGATGTTTACCCTATATCAGTTAAGTCGCATTTTTGCCAATGATAAAGCCTTTCTCAGTTAAAGCGAAAATAAAAACCTTTAAATTTTTTAAGGTGCTCACTCTGTATATGTTTCTCTGATTATTACACACAACTGTCACATGACTTATATCTAATGAGAAACTTGCATTTTTTTAAAATCGACCAATCCCGAACTGCTTACCTGATAAGCGCCCTAGTGCTGCTTATCACGCGATAAGCGCCCTAGTGCTGATTATCCACCCCGTAGATGATGTCATAATTAGAAATGAAAATGCAAGATACAAGCAATTAGAGTTTTTTGGCATTATTAGATCTAGTTTAAATCATAATTCGTATACGGGTTTTGTGTAATAACCTTCATAATGCCGGTTGCTCTTAGAAAACTGCCCTCGGGCAACCCGCGGGATAGTTCTGATTGCAACCAGCACTGGACTCTTGGCGAGTGCAAAATTATCGGTATGTCTCGCTATTGAAAATATCTCGGTTTCATGCCAGGTAGACAAATAATATGCAAAATATCGTCTTCTTCCAACAAATAGTTGTTAAGTTATACCGTCAACAGACAGACCGACGGACAGACAGACAAGCAGACAGACGGAATTGAGAAAAACCTGTTCGTTATCAAGAGACCCTGAAACGTAAACATCTGCAGAAATCTCGGAAGGTGATTTTTTCTTGATTACAATACCTACTTCCTTCGTCTTTTAGACAAGGGAGATAGAAAGAATAAAATGGGATGTTTTTTAGATAAAAAAGTCAGATCTAGTTTTCCTACCCTAAGTTAGCTGAGTAACTTTTAATTTCAAGTTCTGTCATTTATCATGATAATTCTAAGGCGCGGTCAATTCTTTCGACAAATGAAAATGATCAAAGGTTTCGTGATTACTGACTGTTAAAATAAACTTTCGAGCATTTCTTAAGTAAGTTAAGTATTAAAGTATTGCAAAACTCTCAGATTAGCAGAATATAAATGTACCAAGTCATCACAAAAAGTGGTATTCGTGGATCGTTTTCTTTTTACTAATTGTTTCTTGTGATGATAAACAAAAAATCTGATAAACAACCTCTATTAAATATATTCGTTGTTAAAAATTATATCTACTCCATTATATAGCATATTTCGTACCTTTCGGACAGCTTGTACAAGCCAAATTACTGTTTATATTAATAAATTGTGCAAGGCAGCGTTAAAAAGTGTGCGAATTGTGTACTGTAGCTCATGAAATTACGGAAATAAATATTAGAGCCCAAAATTACCTCTATTCACTAAACCATTTTTAAACTTAATTGTGTACGTATATCGTTATGCAAGTTTCATCATTAGATGACTAGTTTGACTCATTAATGGCTAGCACCGTGAAATGCCACATATAAAAGCGTTGTAAGTAGAAAATTGTTTTATATTTCAAGTTTGTCGATAGAGATGAGGTGCCTGATTATAGTTGGAGCTTTATGTGCATTTTTTATGGTAAGTATCTTCAATTTTAGTAGCTTTATTGACGTTATTAATATTAATATCCAGAAGCTATACTTATTAATCCGTAATAGAATTTTATTATTTTTTTGCGTGAACACCCTTTTTCCTTGTGGCTTAATTTAAGAAATTAAAATAATTATTCTGTAGCATTTATCAACAGTTGTAAATGTCTAGCGTTTGAAAAAAATAATATTGTTATTAGCAGTTGACTCAATCTGCTGTTTACAAACGTTCAAAGTTATTTCTAAAACTTAATTATAATATTTAGCAGCACGCCTGCTTTTATTGTAAAAATATTAGCTGTCAAGGATCACTCGTTACCAAACGTTTTTGAATTTAATGTTGGTCACTTTTCAGTCCCAGGGAAAAGCTAAGTTTTTAATTGTTATTTCATTGATAACGAAGACACATCGTCCGTCGAAACTTTAGATTTTTAATATCTTTGGTTTTGCAGGGTGGTGAAATACGATAACATGAATATTAGATACTGATTCTATTATGTAATTGTCATATTTTGATATAATATTGATCAAAATGCTTATTTAGTTGATTTCATTAACTATTTCAATATTATTCAGTTCGTTGCTTACATTTTTATTAATAGTAAAAATCTCTTGATGTTGCGGAAAAGCAAATAGAAGTGTAAGGAAAGTGGCACTGGAACTGCTAGTTTTCACCATTAATTTTGTTTAAAATAATATGCAGAGCGGCAACACAAATAATTAAACATTTTGCGATTGTATATACATAATTAAAATGCATATACCTACATTTTCCCATTTTTCACACGAAATACACCTTTCTAATTAATACTTTTATCTCGTTATAGGGATTTGCCGATTGTGAATGGGAAAAAACTGCAGAGGAATGTGCAACCGAACTAAAACTGGACAAAGAGGCCATGAAGAAACTGTATGAATCAGACACTCTACCAGAAGACAACACAGATTTGAATAAACTGATCGAATGTGACTGGAAAAAAGAAGGGACCATGAAAGCTAATGGAGAAGTCGATTGGGATAAAGTCAATGAAGTACTAGAAAAAGAATTCAAAAAAGAATTTGGAGACGATCCTAAAATTAGCGAAGTTTTAACTGCAGCGGTTATACTTGGTGCTGTGAATGATTGTAAAGGGCAGAACATAAAAGGAGATTCTCCTGGTCAAATGGGCGCGAAAATAGAAAACTGCGTTGTTAAAAAGATTACTGAAATTGTTGATGCTGCTTCACAGAAGAAATAAATTTAAAACCGATGCACATCGTTAAAGCCTGACTTTGTATGTGTTTTGATTTTCCTAAGAACTATTGCTAGTATAACATATTATTTTTACTAAAATAAATTCATTGTTTTTTAAATTGTAGACGGGCCTTGTATGTTGTAAAACCGAATAAACTCACTTGAAAATGTCATTATTTTTAATATAGTAAGATTGTGAACGAATGTAGCCTGTATTGGGAAACTTTTTTTAAGCTGCTCACTTCTTTTGCCATTAAACTTACGTCCCAAACAATTGCTTGCCGTGAAATTGTCTTATATTTGAAAGCAAGGAAGACATTGAATTGTGACAAGGACTTTTAATAAAATCACATTTTTTAGAAGCGAACAAGCTACTACGACAATGTAGTAAAAAGTCAATTTTAAATATCGGGACTAAACTAAGGTTTCCTTTTATTTGGATGTTTAAAAGAAAATATCTTCGAAGGCAACGATAAAACATGCATTTCTGTTTCCTCTTTTGACTTCATGCACTTTTCACTTTCACATTTAGCTGTAACCCTAGAACCACAACGTAGAACGAACAAAACAATTCCTGCAACGACTCATTTTCATTTTCGATCATGTATTATACATCTCTGCATATACCTTACATACAAAATATTTTTCTACAATTAATAGCAAAAGGTTAAGATCATTTTGGCATACACTATACAAACCTCTTCCCTTTCAGCTAGATCGCAAATTATTCATTCGGCATTAGTGGAATATAGGGCTCTCAACAATTCCTTATCTGGTCACCACTTGGATGGGAGTTCCACGACTGCTTCTCTCGGCGTCTCGTGATACGGTTGTCACGGAAATAGTTGGTCGCGAATGTCATAATAACATCATGACAGTCGTTAGTGCGGTTGGAAGTCCCCATAAAATGTACAGTGACGTCTATAATTGGTCTAACGGCTGTTGGCTGAGTACCAAAATAAATAAATAAATCTGCAAGAAGATGCTTCCTTGAGCCCATTTTACATGTTCTAAGGAAAAATAAGCTTGGAAAAAAATTATGAATTTCCAAGGTTATTCATTAGATGAGTCACGAATAAAAATTGACATAATCCTTCTGCCCCCATATATGAATGAGCACAAACGTTAGATAAATGTAAAACTTGGTAATTGTAGTACGATCATCAAAAAAACCACATTATGATTCTAATGATAAATGAAACAAATAAGAGTATAAGAAGTCGAGCAATTATATGTGGATATTTACTAAAAAATACAGATTTATTAGAATCGAATTTTTGTGGAGACGTTCTTTCGAATTTTGAAGTTTTTGTGTTGGTATAAGTATAAAATACAGACATATTTTTTCCTGTTCACCTGTTATGCCCAGCCTTTCAAACATTGGTGGTCACTAAGATGGGAGGTTTCCCATCTTCCGCTAATCTAAGCAGTTTTGACTTCCGTCCACTCTCTAATCTTCTTCAACCGAAATTTGTTTTCTACTCACTTTCGTCTGCTTTTAATTCTACGCAAGACCATCTCGGCGCCGAATTCCAATTCGCAAACTACAGTGTGCACTACGTCAGAAAATCATTATAAACAAATAATAAAACGAGCAAAAAAGAAGAAGTATCGGGAATTGGATGTCAGGATTTTGAGGTTAGTTCAAACCTAGAACAGAAATGAATGCATAACTTTTTTATGCGGTATTGCTCACCATTGTGAATTACATTAATATGTATTATTATGTATATACTTTTATGTATACTTAATTTTATTTATAATTTTAAACTTATATGTATTATACATTTTACAAACAGTTTTTAATAAAATTATTATACTTGATCTTTGGTTTAATGTATTCGTAACACCTTATTATTTTGCAACTTACACTCCCACATCAAAAACTTTACATTACACTTTAATACGCCTATAAAATTTTAATTAAGAATGGATTACCATTATTGAACATGATCTGCAGTAGTAAAATAAATAAGGTATGCGTATATTATAATCCTTTCTTTTAGACAAATACAATTATGTCACAAAAAGCAAATACAAAGTAATACAGTGATCGTCAAAAAGCTGACATCAAAAGGAATTTTGTTTATTTAGAGTTTCTAGGAAAATCAAACACTGGCGATCAAAGGTGGTTGAAAAGTGATTACAAATGGGCCAAACAAAAATTGTCACGTGACTTTCGTTATGATTAAAATTCTACTTTAAAAAAAATAATTACGAAAAATGCATTTATAGTCGACCGCACGGCTAGTTGGCTCGCCTCGGGCTCGCCAGTAGCTGCAAAGTACTAATACCTTAAATCTTTTAGGATTAACTACAACTTAACAGGTGAAGTATGCAGGGGATCGCAGTTCCAGGGCCGGCCGGGCGTTCGACGTCCGAAGTTATGTATTGAAAACACTATTAAAGATAATTATGACTTTCTGTTTTGAATGCAACGGTATTTCATAGGAATCTATAAATCATGCTAATTAAAGTTCCGTCTCCTTAAAAATGCATTAAAGTTAGTTCAGTATATAATTATTATTTATATACACAGCGTTAAAAGTAAATTATAAAAGGGTGAAAGTTTTATTTGGTTTGGAAATTGGACCTGGTGGTATATAATACTAAACTTTCGCTAATTATAGTAATTAGAACTGCAATAAACTCTATATATAAATAGGGTATTCTTGTAGTTTTAAATAGTTCAGATTGTTATTCCTCCTGGAATATTAAGTGTATTAGTGGTTTTGAAACATGGCTTTTTGGAGACCGTTCGAGGATACCGATATGGAGGTTGTTAATGCTGTACAAGAAGATGTGCAAAATAGCGATAGTAATTCGTTAAGAGGTTAGTAATACTTACTTTTAATTACATTTTAAATTCTGGTATAATAATTACGTTATTTTTCTATTCGTTAATAGAAAATTTCAACACTTTGGAATCTTCTTCTGAAGATGAATTTGTTTTAAATAACAAAGATCTGCCACTTCATTCCCAGCAAATGTTATTGAATATATATGAGGTTTTAAAGAAGGCGATGTTGCAACACACAGATGCTGTAATAAGAATTTCCGAGCTGACTGGTGTTTCACAAACGACAATCCGCCGAATTGTAGCGGTAGGTAAACCTACAGACCATACCCAAAACCGAAAAAAAAATTGCATTGGTAAACTACGCCATATTGATAACGCAACGAAGGAGGTTGTACGGCAGAAGGTATACGGTTTGTATAAATCAAAACAAGTTCCAACTCTTGCATTGTTACAAGAAAAACTTCAACAAGACGAAGTGGAGTACCCATACAAAGACGAACGTACATTATCAAAATTATTACACGAGTTAGGATTTCGTTTTAAACAATTAAACAAACGTTCGGTAATTATGGAATGTAGCAGAATAGTGGCTCTTCGATCAGCATACTTGTCGGAATTGAAAAGGTATAGATCAGAAAATAGACCAATTGTATATTTAGATGAAACATGGTATGACACTCATGATGTTGTCAAAAAAGGATGGACTGATCATTCCGCAAAAAGTAGTCTAGATGCTCCACCGTCTCGAGGAAAAAGAATCATTGTTGTGCATGCCGGCAGCGAGGATGGTTTTATTGAAAACGCGTTGATGTGTAGTGCAAAAAATATTTCAGATAGCTCGGCAGACTACCATGAGGATATGACGTCATCTTTATTCGAGCAGTGGTTTACCGAGCAACTTTTATCCAAATATTCAAGCAAATACAGTTATTGTAATGGATAATGCTAGCTACCATTCCCGTCAACTGCAAAAAATTCCATCTATGGGAACAAAAAAGGACGACATGTTGAAGTTTATGAAGGAAAATCATATTGACATTCCAGAAAAAATTCCCAAAAAAGAAGTGCTACTTGATCTGATAAAGAAGAAAAATATTAAAGTAACATACGTTACTGATGAACTTGCTCGGCAACATGGACATACAGTCTTGAGACTCCCACCTTACTATTGCATATTTAACCCTATTGAACTTGTGTGGGGTTCATTAAAATCTCGTATCAGAAAACAGAACAGAACTCCAACCCTTAGTAAAACTATTATTCCACTTATACGTCATGTAGTGGACGAACTAAAGGCCACTGATATTTGGAAAAACTGTGTCGACCATGTTATCAAACTAGAAAATTCTCATTTTATACTGCCCCCCGTAAAACCACTGATTATTTCTTTGGGTAACAGCAGTTCAGAAAATCACACAGAATTTAATGACTTTGATGAGGATTAGTTTACTTTTTTATAGTACTAGCTTGTAAGTGTTTAGTCGATATTTTGTAACTTATGTAGTATTATAAATTAAATTAAATAAATGGTAGGCAATAAATGTGATATTTCTAATTCAATTTGATTATTTTACAAATTGATTTATAAACAAACTTGGTGCGTCTGTATGTAGTACATATTTTTTATTGTTTAAATATAAATGTATAAGTTTAGTCAGTGTTTTATTTAAAAGTTTGGGTTTTAAATTTTTCGTAAAATATTCTTAAATACTGCCCATTACTGGCTCACCCGAGTTGGCACTGAACAAGAGGATTAACGCGTTCGACAAGTGCTTAGTATTATATTTGCAGCCTGAGGCGCTGCCAATTAGTCGTGCTGTCCACTATACTAGGCAAGATAGAAATAAATTTTACGAAAAAAAGTTGTTTTCCAGCATTTAGATTGTTCAGTCAGCTAAAAAAATTAAAAATCTCATTGAAATCTTGCCTAATTTCCTAAAAATAGCACTTTTTGGATTTATACAATTTCGAAAAACGCTATTTTCTAACTAAGTGAAAATCACTCAATATATCTAATATGGGTTAAATAGGTTTTCCGACATGCACAAACTATTGCGGGCCCCGATATGTTCGGCTTCGATATATTTGAATAGTTCGTATATCAACACCGTATAATAGAACTGACCATATGTAGATTTTACCATACGTTATCATAGCTAATTTTAAAATCGATATGATTCAGGAGGCACGCGAGGGCTTCCATTATCAATATTAATTCGATTACGCTCTCGCCACGCAACAAGGATCAGAACGCGGCATTAATTACCAGATCGCAGAAACCCAAAGACGCAGTTTTAACATCTGCATAACAACAGCCGTCCCAAAATTTGCAAAGAGCTACAGCATTACTGCCCAGAGCATAACCGTCATAAACCCATCGAAACAAAGATGACAGCGCGACAAAGGAAGTGTTCCGGGCAGTACACCGCTCAAGAACACAGAGAAGCTGGCGCATTAATTAAAAAAGGCCAACATTACGCGAATTGAGGTGTTGTTTTTTTCCTTTTTACTATTGTTATAAGGTCAGGGTGAACATAAGCGACGCACGTAAAATAATGTCAATCCGCCGCCGCCTGCGGTAGAAAGCACTTTTCCAAGTAGGCAAATAGGCGAAATAACAGCACCATAAAACTATAAAGTTTACGAATGTTGCAGCGACCAGAGGAACATACAGTTTTAGGAATAAGCAGCTTTGGAAAATAAAACCGCCGGCACCAGATAGTCTGGAATAAAATCCGGGTATTAAACTCGCGTTCAAATCAAGGAACAATGAAAACCCACACCGCGAGGGCTAATTAAATTAAAAACACCGGCCACCAGAGCATGCGAAAAATCTCCTAACCAGTGGAAGCACGGGGCAGCAATTCCGCGTGCTAAGAAGTCCGCGAATCACAACCGCGCAGCTTCTATTGTAGAAATAATTTAATTAATCCTAACTTTGTTAATATGCGGGCGAAACATGTCGAATAAGGACTCAAAATTCGAGTCTTTAGGAGACGAAAACAGTGCACAGGCGTTCGACAAGATTGCACTTCGCGCCGCGGCGTAACGAAAATTCGCACCGCGGCCAAGCGGCTTGCATTCCAGAAAGGAAATTACAACTCGCAACTTTATTAATAGGAGAGCAAGACCTATCGAATAAAGGCTAAAAATTCAAGTCTTTAGAAAGCGCAGCCAATGCAGAGGTTTTGTTTTTCCTCTCGCTACGAGATTGATAAGCCCGCAAACGCCGCGGCATCTAAAAATAATTTAATCAATCCTAACTTTGTTAATATGCGGGCGAAACATGGAAAGTAAAGACTCAAAATCCAAGTTTTTAGAAGACAAAAGCAATGCCCATGTCAGCAACAAGATAGCGCTTCGCGCCGCGGAGATCAAAGCCGCGAAACCAATTCCTATCAAATTTGCAAACGTCCCCACTGCCGTTCAGCCAATCGTGAGCGAGGAATCGGCAAACAAAGCCGGCAAGACCTTTATAAACCCCGGGCTTCTTGAAAAAAGCACGGAGTTCCAACCAGCAGTTCAGACAGCAGCATCCAGTGTCCAGCAGCTACCGCCATCGGTCCAGCCAGCCTGAGTACTTCAGCTCCAACCACACTCCAGAAGTGCTCGCCGAGCTCCTGGGACTTGAAAAATTTTATCCAACTAAACTTAGTCGCCAGCGGTGCTCGCCGAACTCCTGTTACTTAGAAAAATTCATTCAGCCACACTTAGTCTCCAGCGGTGCTCGCCGAGCTCCTGGGACTTGGCAAAATTCATCCAACCAAACTTAGTTTCTAGCGGTGCTCGCCGAGCTCCTGGGACTTAGAAAAAGTCGCTAAATCGAACTTAGCCGCCAGTGGTGCTCGCCGAGCTCCTGGGACTTAGTCGAATTGCCCAAGCGAAGTCGGATCCAGCCGCCCGACGCGCCGGCCGCCCCCCAACCTCTGCCGTCATCGCCTGCCGAGTCACCGCCTCCTAGCATCGCCCAGACGCCCCAACCCGCAGCCATCCGGCCCGACGAGCCAGCGAGGCCGCACACCGAGCCCCAGCGCCGCCTCCAGCGCCAGAACCTCCGCCGCCCCCGGCACGCACGCCCCTCCCCACGAAAGGAAGAGCCCCGGGACAAAACACGACGACCCCACGCCACCAGAAACTTCGAGGTGTCATCAACTAAATAGCCCATTTTTTGTATGTATGTTCGAAAAATTAAAAAACCTGTGTAAATATCATTTTTTGTTTTCTCTCTCTTTCTCTCGTGCTCTTGCACTTAGGTCTGCCCCGCCTACCGGGGAGAACACCATTGGCCGACTGAGTTACCAGGGCCAAATCAACAAGAGTCGCCATTAGTAGTAGTTAGCCCTCGCTTGCCCTCCAACGAGGCCGCGGGACCGAGTCGTGTTAAAATTTTAAACTGTCGTTTAGAAAATAGTTCATTTTAGTTAGTCGGTATTTTGCAATGCTTATTTGACAATGAGATTGGATTATATATAGATTAAACATTAGAGGTGGAAACATACTCTCTTGCCTTAGTCCACTTTGAATATATAAATTATATGAGCAATATAATTGGGGACTATCAATACAAATACACAGCGAGCAGATCAGCAACAAATGAGCTCCTTATAATAATCCAAATAATGGAGAAGGGACATGAATGCAATATCGATTTAAACTTATTATTCATTGACTTTCAGCAGGCTTTTGACAAAGTTAATAGAAAGTAGATGGCAAATGCAATGCGTGAAATGAACATCTCAACAAAGATAGTACGTCTGGTAGAAATAACGATGGAAACAGTGATATCTATTAGATCCGCAGCAGGGGAAAACAGTAACTTCATAGTACTCGCAAATTCTGGGGTGGGACAAGGAGATGAGTTATCTACCAGGTTGTTCAATATCGTACTGGAAAAAATGATAAGAAAGACAGATCATCATGAGACAATCATAAAAAGAGAAGTGTTATTACCGCAAGGTCAAAAAGGGAAATTAGTACAATGGGGCAAAAAATAAAAAACCGTACAAGTTAGCAGAGGTAACATACAAATAGGCAGTTACACATTCGCAGAAGTCGACAACCCTAACTATCCCAATTGACAATAATAACTAACGAAAATGCGAGATAAAATGGAAGATACAAGCAGAAAAGAGAGCGTATTAAGCAAATAAAAAAGTGTTAAAAGATAAACAAATCGCAGTTGCAACAAAGCTCAACATATACAAAGGTCTAATCAGACGTATCCTTAGCTATGCAGCAAAGCTCTTGTACATCACTGGAAGAGAAAAAGAGCTAAAAATTTTTGAAAGTAAAGTGCAGAAAAGGATAATAAAAGAGAACCTGGAGAAGGTTAAACCACGAGGTATGGAGGAAAATTGGAGAAGGTAACATATAGCGATTTATAAAAGCACAAAAAAATCATGTGGCTAGGCCATGTAATGGGAAACGAAGGATTACTGCAATTATACAATGGAAGCCGAGCGAAGCTAGGCCCAGAGAGAGGCCGAGAATAAGATGGTATGACGAGGTGACAAAAGATCTAAATGGGGGTAGCAAACTGAATTGAGAAAACAAAGGTCAGGAAGGTTTGGACGAAGATAGTAAATGAGGCGAAAACGGATGAAAATTGGTGAACGAGAAAGTGCACTGTGAAATGAGTTTGTGTGAAAACAATGAAACGATAATAGCAAAATGTGAACGCATAGGGACTGATCCACCCCAATAAAATGATCTTAAAAGTTCCGGAACGGAACAGCTTAGATTCCAATGGAATGAAACGCTATTGGCATATCTATTGGTTCTTTGTTGTACTCTATCTAGCGCTCTCTGGTAGTCCATAAAGCGATCAAATATGTACTTGCATCGATCACTACATTTCTGGAGAAGCACGTTAAAATCAGCAATGCTTCTTGGGCGGCCTAATAGAATTTTTAAGTCGCAGTTGCCCATTATCTAGATGGAATTCACATTTCGGGCTTATTCCGGAGTGAATTATGAGTAGGAAAATGTTTAGCAAAATGATCATCAAATTACTACATTTTTCGGTCAATATTTCTTAAAGTTGCAATAAATATAGAATGAAGTCAATCTTCTGTTATTTCACCACTACTTGAAATACTGAATACTAACCTTGTAATGTAAATGATGTTGTTTTCGCTAATCGATTTCAACACCTCAACAGTAATTTCATTAGTGCCTGAAGCTGTTTTGTTTTGTGTTATACTAATATCATGCAGTACTTCTTTCTTTGACATTATGAAGACCTATAGAAAAGTTTTCTCTTTGCATTGTCGTTAGGTCTAATATATCTGAACATTTCCTTTATGTACAATGCATAGGTTTTTTTGCCTTTTCTTCGCCAATTATGGGTTTTTAAGACAGCTTTACGTGGTCTATATATGCCTGCATCTGCCGTTACTCTTCTATTTTTTAGTGCTTCTTTACCATTTCTATCTTTAGCTTAATTTCTCTTTCCAACGTATTATACTATTCAATATCACCCTTTACCTATCGTATTTGCTCCATAAGGTTTAATATGTCATCAGTCATCCAGCTCTTATTCTTTATTTTCCGGATCTGATTTTAAATGTTTTGCACAAACACTGTTTATCATATCTTTTAATATTTACCATAAATATTCTATATTGACTTCATCTATTGTATGCAGTTTGTTCAATTCTTGGAATTTAGATGTACCAGTTCGTTTAATAGCTGCACTTTTGTTAGTTACTTTTGACTTCAGCTTTAGGTCAGCTACTAACGAGATATGATCAGATCCAATGTCTGGACCAGGATAATAGACGGAGAGCCAGCGACAAAAATAGTTAGGTACGTCATTTCATCAAGAAAATTTATTTGTTATTTACTAACTCTAACCGGGCAACCTCGAATTTGAAGTTGTAGCATTACAAACTTTAGCTACTAAACGATAATAAAACTGAATAATCACAAAAACCTAATAGTTAGGCAACTTAAAGTACTTCGGAAAACTACATGTTACAGAATCATCATCTAGTTCTTTTTTAATTAAAATAGATGGCTAGTTAGTCTATTTTTATTTTAATAATAAAAGAGAAACAATCACTACATATCTTAATAGAGAATGCCTTTGGTTTAGCTTTTTGCTTCCCCTGTTATACTTGCTACCGCAGAGCAACGGGACATTATGATCCGGTTGAATAGAGTCACCCAGAGTCGCATTGAAACCTTTCTGAAGGGCTTAACACACAAGGGAAGACCATGTTAGATCAACGTTAATTTTTGGTAGAAAACTCTCACCAGAAAGCCACTTCATTGGTTTGGCGATGGGAGTAGTTCCAGTTAAATAGAATTCAACTCGATGGGTAAATCAACAATTCCTGGCATCATGGGATCGCCTCTGTTAATTAGGTTAGTCTTAAAACCTTAGGATAGCTATATAAACTGTTCAATTAATTCATAACCCAAAATGTGTCAAGTTGCCAGTTTAAAATCTGCATATGACATTTAATCTACAGTCAATAACTTTATAATAAGATACAAAGATATTTAATTACCTTTTTGGTGGCCAGGCTGGAGGCCAGGTTGTATTTATAAACGTCAAATCAAAAGGGTTTAATGTTATACCGTAGATATCTGTCAAATAATGGACATTTCTTATACTTTAGAAATGTGAATTGAGTTAGACGAGAAATCAATTAACAGCATTCATTAAAGATATGAATATGTTAAGAGGGTATGGAGAGCTCTTTAGATTTATCTTACCTAAAGGTTCTGAATTTCCGCAAAAGAAAGAAAACCTTTCTATAAAGCTTATAGTGGATTAACCAATATAAATCAAGTTAACAAGAGCTTTAACTCGATATTTCAGTATAAAGTATCATATCGAAACTGCAGCATTAACATGACCCATGAATTAGACGATTGGATGTACATAAATATCATAGAAAAAAATTAAAAATTTAAACAAAATTGTTCACGCCCAATACTCCCTGTGTAATAAACTAAAGCATTTATGCGAAAGTGGATTAAACAACAAATTCCACACTTATCATGACCATATCGCAGCCGAGGATTGAGCTAGTCGGGGTTATGTGAGTCTTCAAAGGTAGGTTACAATAGCTGTTACAAATTAGGCTGACGGTGCTACCAACAATAAATTTCTGAACTGCCAAACGTATAACACGTATCATAGGCGACCCTAATAATTACAAATGTATTTGTTCTCTCGATATTTAAATTTCTTATAGTCCTCGGGAAAAGTATTCCGAGTAGGACATGTTCGTTGTGTGAAACTGACCTGACAAAATGTCAGATATACTTTTTAAAATTAGGTTATACTCTTTTTACATTTGACAAATACACGTATAGCTAAAAATATTTGTCAAACATCAAAAATTATAATCTAATTTAAACAGGATAAGTGACACCTTGTCAGGTTAATTTCACATAACTAAACATACCTTTCCGAAGGACTATAAGAAATAAATATATATCTACTTCTTTGCGCCCCTGTCGCAGCCCTCTCCACCACCTGAAACCAGACAGACTTTCGAATTAATTATCAGCGATGTTAAGAGAGTAGAATAAAATGAAATATTGTCTTGATGAAATGGCGTAACCATTTTTGTCGCTGGCGCTTGGACTATAAGTTGTTACTCGGTTAACGCAATTCCCAAAACTCGTATTACTTTTCAGTCTACTGGGAAAGTCATTTTCAGGTGTATAAGTGCTATTTAGGTAATTTAAACAAGGTGTTACTTCGTATTAGGGTGCCTTTATGTCACTTTGACGTACCGTATCGTCGAAAACTTTTATCCTCTATAAGGCTGAACATTTTTTTAAATTTAATTTTGTTGAGAGTATTGAGGAAAAGTACTTAATAATAATATGACCTATACAATTTTGACAGAATCTCTTAAATGTATAAACTATTTAATACTGAACAGGAAGTGGTGCCGTGTATGGAAAATGGAAGAAAGCGCTTTGAACATCTGTAGTTGTCTTTGTTTTTTACATTTTTATGAACTTAACAGAAATATTTGTATTTGTTAAAATGACAGTATTAATATAACGTTAAACTGTCAGATATAAAATGCCAATCTCAGAACAACTGACAACATAAATTTAACAAGAAAAAGATCCACAACCCTCTGGAGAATAAAAGTTTTTTGGTCATATGGTATCTGTCCCTTAACAGGGCATGGACACAAATAACTGATTTGTTTATTTGTAATGGAGAAGGTCTAAGTATGCGAGGTACCAGGTACCTTAGACACCGACTGCTGTGGTCATATGGTCAAAGTCCTATCTAGAATTGGCCGAGACTAAGGAGTTCCAATACTAGCAAGGATTATTTTACATGCTACACATGATAGTAACATGGGACCCACGGCTTTACATCACTTCCGAAGGATGGCATTCCGTAGAGGTTTTCAACCGCATTTTTAACTTTTAAAATATGAGCATCGTGATGAAGCATAACCTACAAAATAGCAATGTCAAGTTGTTAGTTATTGTTAAAAAAAAATTTAACAAAGACAAAAATATATGTCCTATTCGAAGGTACCGTACCCTGGCAACGGACAAATACGTCAAATTGACATCAAGCAACCTACTTCGCACCATCTCATTTTCCTGACATAATCGAATAGCCTATCTCCCGTACCATTGCTGTCTCCTAAATTATGTCCATCACTAAATACGCTCCACAACATACAATGTAGACATTAAAATCGTCTTTATTTATATTCTATTTTACTATCCTGGCATAAAGCTCCTCAACTTCTTGAGCATTCGTATGTCTGATTTATTACGTATTTATTGGAGTATAGTATACTGATATCAGAAGAAACAAACATTCCTACCTTATTACGGTCGTTATGGCAATAGGGTTCGCTTCTAGAATAATAATTTGAAACAGCATGCTTATATTGCTGGCACTTTAGTAAACTCGGCCATTGTAATTTCCTTATTCCTAATATTTATACGCTGCTTCTATTGACCTCTTTAACGACATTGTTTAATTTTCCTCTAGCCTCCTGACATTGCACGTTGGCATATGGTATTTCAACTATGCTGAATTCGGGGCTGCTAGTAACTTTCTCCATTTAAGGACTGCTTGCTTGGAATACGGAGAACCGACGCTGTTTGCAGCTGCCCACTCTATACATAACTTCATACTCAAGGTTCAATTCAGGAAATTTAAGACAATGTAAACATGTAACAGTGTTCTCGTTGACGTTGCCACTTCTCGGGAACACCCACTGGTCTAAGTTTAATTAGGAGATTAGTGGTTGATAATTGCCCTGATATAAAAAGGGGTGATGTATTTATAATTTACTAATGCATATTCACTGCCAAAGGTTTGTACTAAATTGACATAAAATTAAATAAATCTCTCTTTTACTAAAAACCTTGTTTTACTACTATCGAGCTATTAACAGTACATTTTTAATGTTTTAACTTAATTTTTATTTCTCACAATAAGTTAAGCTAATAAAACATGTTAGTAAATTTGGAGTATTTTCTAGATTTTACAAACACAAAAGTGCGAAAGTAGCATTTTATCCGCAAACACCTGTTACCAGATGCCATTCTTTTAGAAAAACAAATTTCAAATGACTGCAGAAACTGATAATTATTAAAAACTTATACCTACCATACTATAGTAATCTTTACTTTTGTTCGAGAATACCAAGCGCCTATACGCGGATGAAACCGTGGGGTTGAGTAAAAGAGCAGTGCATTGAACGTACTAACTATGCAAGCTATTTCTCTCAGAAGTATGTGACAGTTTGTAGGTTATGTTGTAATAGTGTTGACGGTGCATCTATCGAGGATTAACGGCCGACTTCCGATCCTATTGGCCATATTATTATCAGACAGCATACAGCTACTATACTGCTGACCATACGCATCTGGGTGGCATTCCCCGATCCGCTACCCATACTAAATTTAAAATAAGAATGCAGTAGGTGGCGCTCTGAATTCAAACTCAGTTTCACATAAAGAAAATATAAGTGCAATAAAATATTTATCAAAATGTCACTGGATCTTCTTTACACTGTACTTCTTGCCAGGCTCCAAGGTGTTGTGTACCCTTTACCCACAGAAAAGGGAGCCCAGTATACACAGAAGCAGCGGAGATATTCTAGCTTGTTGAACAGAAAGAAACGGATCGAAGGGGTAAACGCGGGGCCTCCGTTACGAGATGTCGGACCAGGAGCAGTCCTGGTCTAGTATCCAAGGCGACAGAGATATTTTGAGCTGTTGCTAGAGGTGTCGGCCCGGTAGTCTGTACTAGTATCAGAGGTTCGTCGGGCAGTCAACTGAGGTGCAGGACCAGGATCGATCCTGGTCCACGTTCCGAAATGCGTCTCTGCCGTTGTTTTAGGTATCGAGCAGGCTCACCGATGACTAGATCCGAGAAAAGCTACCCCGAGCAGATCACGCAGAGTTCGACCAGTAAAACTGCCACTAAAAGTTGCCTATATGGGAAGCCTTGTATCCAGGGCAAACATGAATGAGGGCCCAGTGCCTACACCGTACTGTTGCCGTCTCATGGTGGAGCTGTTCCATCCTGTTGAGCAGAAAGAGACGGATCCAAGGGACGAACACGGGACCGCCGTTTGAGATGTCGAGCCGGGGGTAATCTTGCTCTAGTATCCGCGGCGCGTGATATATCAATGCCGTCGTTTGAGGTATCGATCACATGTAGTTGGGTGTACTAGTATTCAAGACGAGGCGAGCAGTCGATTGAGGGACAGGCTCAGGAGCCAATCTGGTCTACGCTCCGAGACAAATTACGACCGTCGTTGGAGGTGTCGGGCTGGTTACATTGTGCTAGTATCCGAGATAAGCTTCCCCGGAGCAGACCGCACGAGTTCGTTCTTTAGAACTCCCGGAGACCACCCTGTCCCACACTTGCAGGGGCATGCGTATTACGTCCGCGTGTTGCTGCGCAACTGTGAGTGAGAACGTCGAAAGGAGATGTGCACGATACGGCAGAAATGTTGAGCCGAGGTACGGAGACTGTGGTAGAAAGTTTACTCTCGAACGGTTACCGTCAGCGTTTACACGAGTACTGCTGATAGTTAGCGTAAGCCCCGGGTACTTCGGTACATGGCATTTCGATGCCCGGTATCTAGGCACTTGGTTGACTGAGGACGGATTCGTAATGGCAGTGGTTTCGGCGGATGAACAAACACTATCAAAGTTCCGATTAGTGACATTCACCTAGAGGGTGGGATATGCTTTGGAAACCCTATCCAGTTTAAAAGTGTACAGCAATTGTTGGGCGATACTGAGCGCTTTGTTTCCAGTGGCGCCCTGGACGTGGGAGGAGACTTTGTCGTAGCACGCGATGGGGGATGATGATTCATTGTTCGGTCACCATAGTCTCAAAAGGCAGACCTATGTGTGTACTTCTTGTCAGAGTCCTATATTTATTGGTTTTCATTTTAATCTTTAAAAAGATTCATATCGAATCTAGAATTCACAATTTCGATTTTCAGATAGATGTAATGATTACTTTGTTTCGACTAGTCACGGCCACAATTGTGATTACTACTTTAGTATAGAAACAAAAACTCTAAGGCTTGCAGGTTTTAACGATAGGGGGACACATTAATTGTACTAAATTGACGCAGAAGCTTTCGTCTGCTAAAGAACTAAAATGGTGAAAATATAAAGGCTATTCCAGTGAATTGAAAATAGTTTAGACTTTCTCTATTTAAACATCTGTGTGTGGATTGCCGACTTTAAGCAGCAAACGCTATATTTCTTACCGCTGAAAGTAAAAATTAACTAGGTATGTGATAACCTGTTTATTCACCCAGAAAACTGATGGCAAAAATTCAAATGCTCCTTATTTTCACCTCCCTTTGCTAATTCTCCAAAATATTGTGTCTTTTCTTTACAAGAGTATATCAAGTCTGTTAAGTATCTCAAAAAATATAGAATTTATAAACCTGCTAACCTACCATATAAAAAAGCGCAATAGCTCTTAATCTTTTCTCAGTACAGGTATAAATCTTGTAATGCGTAAATCGTAAATCGAAAACTAAAACCTTTTATTTTCAAACTTCATACAAGTGGCAACGTATATGTGACTTGACAGACAATGTAAATGCGTTACTTTTATGCCTAGGCATATAAGTGGTTACTTTTACGCCATTAGAGTAGAAGTATTTCCAAATTTGATTAGCTTTCGAATATTTTAGACATTTTCCATCCTGATTGTCGAGAACTGACGTAGACATCAATTCTCGATAATGATAATTTTTTAAATATATTGGGATGACAAGAAAGCACCACGTTGGGCGACCATTAAATATGTAATGGTTGCACCTCTCTACATTTAAATCCTTTGAGACTCTTAATAGGGTGTGGGCCGTTAATCTAGTTATCTGTTCTTTGATATTCTAATTTTATATGAATTTTCAACTATTGACTGCTACTAAATGTCAGTTTGACTTTAAACCACTATCAAACAGTAATCAAATCAAAATGACAAATATTCTTTCTACTCACAGATCAAAGACTCAATTCACTAAAGTAAGTATTGTTTTATATTTATTTCAAGTGTTTAATTATCATTTATTCAATATGCTTCTATAGGACTAATTAAAAACCAACTTGATTTCCTCTTATTTCACTGTTATTCACATTTAACACCACTGCTCCTGACGTTCACAGCTAAGCTCACCAACAGCCGAACCTCGATACTCCTCCAACCAACTCGAACACGTCCAAACCCCAGGCTCCTGCACGTTACCGTCAATCAAATAGCCTCCTGGTAAGTTTCCACTAACAGATGGTATCCAAACTAATTTCCCATTGTTCTCAGCTCCTACCTTGTAGTAACCAACCCAAATCAATCAGCTACACTGGCAACTCCCTTCAAATGGTTGATCCGTCCTCCGTATACTCACCAAATCCAGTAATTACTATAACTTATTCCTTGTATGTAGTAAATCATCCAATTCTAATTAAATATTATTTTATTCTTCTTAATTGCATCTCATTAAACCATATTCCATTATCTTTTCAATGACTGCACACTTGTATCATTTCATAATTATATTTTCACTTAATTTCACCTCGCAGATTTGTTAAAAACCTTTTTATTTGTATTCAACCAAATTATTTATACAAATAAAGGCTTAATTTCCAGTTTTTATTAATACAAAATTATTTTTTCCAAAAATATGTCTACATTTTATGAGTTTGTTATTATCATTATCTTAAACAAATTTTAAAATTATGCTAGTTACAATTATTAATGCACCCTTTTTTAAAATTAAATGTTCTGTGTTTTACCTACTACATGCTATATTCTAGTAGTAAGCATATTTGTCACATGAGAACATTATCTTATCTTTCATATTAACTTTTAACAAAATTAATTATAAATTGTCTAAAATTTTATTTCTATTACTCAATTCAACTTAACCAACAATCTTATTCAAAATTTTCTAAATTTGATTGTATTAATCTTCCAAATTTATTTCTTTTAATTGTTATTTAATAAGTGACCAATGTGTATCATAATAATATATATTTATTGATATCAGTTCGGGCGTCTGTCTGGCTTACGCTCGTCAGTCAAACGTGTTCGGTCTCGCTACAGAAAGTATCACATTTACTCTTAACAACATAATATACTATTATGGTCCCTAAGTGACACTAAGCCGACCGTAAAATACTTTTTTACTGCCGTGAAAAAAGAGACATTCGCTCTTCGTTTGCATTTTTAGAGTGGTAAAAAATTCGGCCACTTATTTATGTTACCATTGACGACATTCTCGAAATATTTGAGCACCAGGATACGAAATACCTTTGGTGCGCTGACAATATTTTTTATTTTGTTTATGAATATTTTTCATTATTTTGATAAAGCTGTAGAAAAAACTTTATATGCACCTCATGCAAGAAATATTTTTATGCTTTCGACTTTCGAATTCAATAAAAAGCACCTAAGTGTCATTTTTCGCACTAGGTGCATAAAAATATTCCGGTTTGTTTATAAAATATTGTATATACCTCGTGAGTAACTATCGTTTATGGCTCATGTCGTGTAAAAGCGGATACGTCTTGGAGTCTAATTTCGAATTAAGATATACATCACACGTCAACTAAAATGACAATGATAAATGTGCCCTATTACGAGACAAAGGAATAGCAATAGTCGCATAAATGTCTCTTTACTGCCGCACAATTTGACGTAAATCGTTTTCGTTTTCCATTTTGGTTTACTAGCAACAGGGAACTTCAACTTCTTCTCTCAATTAAATGTTGGATAAATGCCCATTACGATACTATGATTAGATCCGGCTTTTTCTATTGTCGTATGCTTCCTGACACCTAACCCTTAGTCTTCCATCCTTTATAAATTGAGTATTCGCTGCTTTTATGCTCTCTAATTTTATTATCGATACTATTTTTTCGATATCTTTTAAGTTCCAGCATTCACTTACGTATAGTAGAGCTGCTACCAACAAAACTAATAAAATTTTGTTAGTTGCTAGTAATACTTTATTTTTCAATATCTGCCTAATAGTTAAATGTAATAATTATAGCCGTCAATATTTTTGTAAATATTGTTACAGTATTAAATGATTATTAAGACACTCAGGGGTGTGGGGGTTCCACTTGCTTAAACATGTCCATGAAACATCAACACTTTTCCTGGAAATCGCACAAAATAGGCTAAAGGCCACGGCTTGATACTGTGAGGAAGGTTAAAAGGTTTTGGCCTTACCTGGTGGCGAAAGTTATAGTAAGTAGTTTGCCGACTGGTAATTATCGGCCTAATTGGGCTAACTCGCCAAGAAGGGTCGGGGTTCCAGCTACGCTGAAAAAGAATAAAAAAGGAGAGGGCGCCAGGTCCTCGACGTCGCTTAATCGTTGCGTCGGACCATCACAAGGTAGAGATAAAACCAGCAGAACAAACAGATAAAATTAGCGACCAATAAAATATCACAGCTCTATTGTATGGTGAATACTATAGTGCATAACAAATGTATATATATCCAGTACCATAGGCAGGCAGTATGCAATAATAAATGTAAACATGCAAACACAGCAGGCAATACGCAGCAATAAATATATATTGCTATGGTATTTAGCCCTGCACTCAGCTCTGGTGGCAGTGCAAGAAAACTAAGAATCAAGTCACAAAAGCACAGAGTTGAGGTAATGCATACAACTGAGAAATTTCACATAATTTGTCAAATCGTAATCACACTGGCAAAAATGGCCAATAACATTGAATGTATTTGAATGAGCAGACAAGTATTGAAACTCAATTTTCATGTATTCGGGTCAGTAATATAATTTAAGCACAATATAAAAGGTTTGGGCAAAGTAGAAGCCGAACCTAAATTTAATAAAACTGGCACAGAAAGTTCAAAATATGCACAGCTTAAAATGAAGCGTAGAAAGTAAAATAATTAGAAAATGGACATTTCATGAGCATTTTAAGATAAAGGTAAAGAAAAGGATGATCAGAGAAGGATAATGCAAAGAGCATAGAAAAGCCAGGCCAATCAAATATTACATGCAGCAACAAGACTTGGAAATTTGAAGAAAATCATACAGTGGCAGGAAAATTGCTTAAATTCAGACAGCAGGATACGAAACAATATTGGTGTTTAAAAACGAATCAGTGTAGTGATAAAAATGGGCAGTTAAGTGTAATAAAATGAAATGAGTGACGCTTTAAGACTATGAAAAATCAGAAATTCAAAGGACAATTAATTTAAGATTTATAATATTGTAAATAATATAGCATGCCAATTTGAATTTATAAGTAGCATCATTAAACTTAGTTCATTTCCTATTTGAAAATATTAGATGGTGTTTTGTTAATAACGACCGATATCAGCCAACAATTGAATAAATTTTGTAAATGACAGATTGAGCTTTACTTCTACTTTAATTAAAGAATTTTAATATTTACCATTTTCTTACAATAAAATAAAGTGTACCATCACATTCAGAAGTTCGTGGTGCATATACACAAATGAAGGTGGCAAAATCGCAAGCATAAAATTATTTTCTCTTTGGCTACCACTTCGACGAGAACGGGTTCCGATCGCAGTTCCCGCGGCAGCAGTTTACAGCTTTGTGGGGAGTCCTGAGCCTACAAGGGTGTTCCAGCAGCTCCGCCCAAGAGGTACCAGCACGCAACAGCAGTTTGAGCATCCCGGGGGCGAAGATTCCAGCGAGGCGCATCATAGAAGGCTTCCGAGACCAGCTCCGAACCTGCAAATTTGAGGTTAGTGTATTTGAACCAATTTAATCGGCGCTAGATGGTTGGAACGAGTAAGCATACCTAGAACCCGAACTGCAGAACCAGATTCCCATTGAATTTCGTGTCCATGAGCAGTCAGATTTGCAGAAATAGTAATTTAAGATGCCATTTGGAGGTTAGAATAAACAAATGCAGGATTAGCGTCCTTAAACAATCAAGGCGAAGCTTTCGACCTGAAAAACAAATGAGTATAGTGATGCCGATTGAAGGAGCAATTATTTAAAAACTTACCTAATAAATTTGTTCATTAAATTCTTTTGATAAATAATTTCACACGCAAACCGACAGCGTAGTTTGAATTATTTGGGCCAGAATATCTGACAGATTAGTAGCACCTGCGCAGTGCGTTTCAAATATAAGTTCAAGTTCATATTTGCAGTGGCGTACCGTTCAACTTTTAAAATTGACAAATTAGGAACCCAAACCCGAGATTTTAGTTTCAGGTTTTAATTGAGCTAGAGTATTATTTATTATCAGATGGGTGTATTATAAATAAAGGGCGAACTACCGTAAATAACATTCTCAATTGGCGAACCCAGAAATAAATAATTAATCAGTCAAAATTTGATTGCAACAAGATTGTAAAAATAATTGTGTGGAGAACTTTATTTATTAATTAGTTATATTACATTTACAATTATAATATCAAAGTCACTACAATATGTACATATAAAAACACAGTAGGCAATACGCAGCAATAAATATGTATAAAAAACACATTAAAACTAGGCGAAATGGCCAAAGGATAATATTCCAATGAGAGCGGGTAAAGCAGAAGCAATAGCCCCAGAAGGGAGCTACACTAGCGCGTAGAAATTCTTCACCAAAAGGCGGCACGCCAAACGTTCCGCGAATGGGAAAAATTGAATTAAATAACGTGGATAGTAACAAGGTATGCGTAGAAGTAACTAATCTGCAGGCACCCTGTGGGACAGGGTGCGGCAGAGCAGAGCTATGCAAGTATTCAGCCGACGTCTAGCCCCGAGTGTCAGCTCGAAATGACTTTAAAGTAATTATTCGAAATTTCTACGAGGCGAAAACACCGGAGTTACATGGGTATATAGTTACGCGGTGGTTTCCTAGAATAAAGACATCAGTACCAGCAGTGAGCGCTTCAACTTATACTAGAATAAGCTCTTTAACATACTGCTTTCTACGTTAGGCTGTGTAACTAATATAAGTAAACACAGATCCGGCGGAGATGAGTACCGGGGCGGACCGTGAACCACAGCGCCGGAGGCTTGTAACCTACAAAAGACGCGGAATGGATTCCGATAAAAGTGTATTAACACGGCTAAAACTTGCTACCGGTGAGTACAATGATCTTACTATATTGCTACTAAAGCTCACGATTCTATATTATAATAATTTGCAGGGAATGAGCGATCAAGTCTGAATTGCTTCAGGAAAGCCGAGGTAATTTTGTTTCTAGCACTAACTATCGGTGAGCTGCAGTGCAGCGGACTCTAAATATTGCCTAAAAGTGAACTACAAACATAAAGTAACGAGCATAACCTGCTCTCGTATCAGCTGCGTACAACCATTCGCCTGGATGAAACGTACATGCCCACGAGGGGACGATTCATACAACCTAAGTGCCCTAACATAATTTGTGCGGGGGAATTCGTCTAATTTAACGACAATGTATTCGGCGCGACACTTGGTATTCATAAAATAGCTAGGCGAGTGGTTTGCTTACAGTAATACACATCCAAATATACATATTCTTCCAGTCGAACACCTGGCGAACGAAAGGCGGAGCCACGGCGTCGACCTCCAGTGACAGCTTGTGCGACGTGGATGGCTTCACGCTAGCGCCGCAAAGGCCGCAACGAAATCTGTAGGTAGGCAAGGGGTGGCCTCGGAATCTCTAACAGAGTACTTGGCGAGTGGTTAGTGGAATCCATATACAGGCCATCTAATTGCAGAAGCACATGGATTGTTTCCATTAAAATTGGAGCTCCGGCGAGAATTGAATCGCAGCGGAACTGGCTAAAAACGTACAAAATCCCCAAATAGACCTTTGATCAAGGGGCAGAAGCTATCGTGGGCTTACCTAAGCTGAAGTGTAGTCAGAAGGAGAGTGCAGAGTTGGCCCGAAAATCCGTCGAATCGACGAGACGTAAGTAAATTAGCTAACCAATTATTACGAACGTCGAAAAAGGCATCTGTTCTTCCACAACCTCCATAAAACTATTCGGAGATGAGCCAAGCCAAAGGACTTTTTAAAGCACTAAACTGCGGGGCACCAACGACCAGTCAGCATTAAATTTCAAATGGAAGGAAAGCCAAAAATACATCTACAGGTCCATGAGTTACAATTTATCAAAGACTTTCCAAAATTTGGGCCAGAAGATCTACAAAATCATCCTGAAAAATTTGACTGCATCCAGAGATAACAACATTCCTTTAGCAACAAACCAGGCCAGGCAATAGTTTATAATTATTGCGCTTACGGTTGCCTAACCACTAGGCTTAAATATTTGTAGAAATGGAGCCAAAATAAATTTAAATAATTAAATCTAGTTAATTACTAGGGGAGGTGCATACGAAGCTACTTATTAATTATAATGAAATGTTTAAAAACTAAAATACAACTAACTAGGCCTATTCTAATGGATGCAAAATTACCAAATGGAACCGCTGGCTAATACTTAGGGATAAAATTCAACTAGCAAATTACTACTAGTACAGGGAAAGCTACAAAAGAACCGTAACAATACGCTGAGGAAGATGGGTGTGGTCCTAGAAACGATACACCACAGGGCAAGCGTGACGGTATGTATAGGATGTTACAAAATAAATGGGCGCCACGAGATTCAGCCATAAAACCCACGCTTAACCGAAACTCGAAAGTCAAACGGGGTAGGATACTTGAGTACAAACTCTGGACTTCCAATAATGTAGCGACAAGAGCGCCGACCTACCTGCAACGCTTATAGACCGCTCTCAGGCCTCACCTTATATCGATTTTGACACAGTGACTGAGTCACCCTGTAAATAAGCATGAACAGATACAAGGGAAATCATAAGTCAAATACAGTAAACAGATCTATTGGACCAAGTTTATGATAAAAAAGTACAACAATGCCAACGTGGCCAGCGTACACAATAAACTCACAATTTACGCAAGGGTTAAACCTAAAAAGAAAGCCCAGTTGGAGATGCCTCATCTAAAAATGGCACTTAAACACGTACGAGTAATTCAACATATTCTGCGTCCCCGGTTGGCAGCAAACATGAACGATGGATTCAACGATGTAGATGGGCTTGTAACACAAAGAATTAAATTTGGAAATTAGCGCACAATGCCTTGGTTCGGCGGCTGATAACAAGTATGCTTAATTTAACGTATTCAGAGGTGCAGGCTCGCAGCAAACATAAACGATTAATTTAAAGATATAGAGCACACAGTACCTTATTTAGGCGGCTCGGCCTTGTTGCGTAGGCGTTAATCGCTATGAGCTGTCGCACGCCAATCGTGTCGTGGGTGGATACATACGATGTCCATTGGATCCCCAATTTATTTGGAAAGAAACTGTGCAAAACCCGGCTGGGCTACTACAAAAACCTGCGAGGCCGCTAGATAGCTTGCTCGTAAGATCAAATCCCGACCATGAAGGCTAAAAATTAGCCAAACAAGCCTTCGGAAAATTAACGAGCGGCATCGGCCCTCGATGATGACACCACAATAGCACCCAAGAAGCACACCCTGTCACTTACAAGGCCCGCAGAGAACTCTCTAAACAGAACACAAAGCCAAAACTCGCGGTAGCAGCAGGACGACTGGACTCAGTGGCGGCCGGAGACTGACTGACTCAGACAAACGCTGTTGAACGACCGAAAACTGGCGGGAAAGAGTGCGATGGAGAGAATACCTCTTTGTTTCGCAGGGCCTCGTTTTTACTGCAGAAAAGCACTCGCTCGCAACATCTGCCGAGCGACATCCAAACGCATGTGTTCGGCCATCGCCTGAATCGAGGGCACAGATGCGTGACGATTTGAAGTCAACAATGCCAAAGCCTACACGAAATTCCAACCACACTTAAATTTAACGGAGAAGTAACAAGCGTAAAAATATGACAGAAAATTTACAACGGCCGCTATTGCTGCTTACACACAAATTAACGAACTATACAGGCGGGGTCAGAATAAATACTCCAAAAGGTCAAATAATTTATAGAAAATAGCAATGTCCTGTGAGCGGATGGCCACGCGAACAAATGCTCGCCTATTAGGCGGCCGGCCCGGGTTTGATTCCCAGCGACTCTAGAGTTTAAAAATCGTACACTCCCCGGCTACCACGCTAACATCTACGGTAGTCGTTAACCCCTAAACAAGGAAACTCACTTTCGACGGGCAAGGCTTGCCACCTACCCGACCTAAGGACAAAGAGGACTCATAGAACCACTTTGTGGTAAAAACAGGCCACTGGCCTATAATAAGAGGAAGAAGAAGAAGCAAAATGTCCTGACTATATTAAAAACTTAAACTTATTTAATCACCTCATCTTTTACATATGATTTTATCTATAAACATATAATAAGGGTAGTATTCTTCAGTAGTTACTAGTAATCTAGAAATTGCAATAGTAATATTTTTGCAGCTTTGCATGTTTTCTAAAACTGTTCTTATATTAAAAGCACATACTGTGTGAGACATATACACACCAACCTTCTTAATCTAATTCTTTATTAACAGGCAAAGTCTGAAGTATCACACGTCTCATACAATAGATGTACTTACATGTAGAAATGTACAAAAATAAAAATGCAATGTTCTCCCTATTTTTTTAGAACTTTAAAAATAAAATTAAGCTGTAAAAATGACATAGATAACCTTTACACATGCCATAAGTTAAGAAGGTAAATTTTATAAATTTTATTGCAAATTACTTGTGTTTATTAATTGACAATATCCAGGGGGGTACTAATGCTATTTTTTTGAGAATATAATTCCTTACATGTTAAGCCAACCACCATTTCTTAAATTTAACACATTGATAATAGGACCCTCTACCATACTAACTATATAGCGACTCACGATTTTCGATTCGGTACGAGCTAGAATTCCTAAATATTATGAGTTGAGACAAGTCGGGAATAGATGCTGATTGGTTGTGATTCACTGCGCATGCGCAGTTTCGTCTGAAATTGCGCCAGATTTAAGTCCTATAGTTACTGTAGAAACCAGTTCTGAGAATGTCACACTTGACAACTTTTATTTGACTTTAGGTCTAACACTGATTGATACAAATGTATTAATATGTGTTCCAGTTCTACCTGAAAATAGTTCTTTAAATACCATATCTTGCAGAATTGTAAGTATGTATATGGAATTTACTTAAAAACTAGTTACCTAAATATTTTTTCCGTCGACCTCCCTGTAAAATGTGATTTTACGGACGCATTTGGGTACCAAAAATGCCACTTTTTTGGACACCATTAATTTTTCGTCCGCAAACAGTTTTCGTCCGCAAATGCTTTTTGTCCGAGAATGCTTTTCGTCCGCAAACACTTTACGGCCGCACTTTACAGCCGCAAACGCTTTTCGTCCGTAAACACTTTTCGTCCGTAAACACTTTTCGTCCGCAAAAACTTTTCGTCCGTAAACGCTTTTTGTCCTCAAC
Source organism: Agriotes lineatus (assembly GCA_940337035.1). Classification (NCBI taxonomy): domain Eukaryota; kingdom Metazoa; phylum Arthropoda; class Insecta; order Coleoptera; family Elateridae; genus Agriotes; species Agriotes lineatus. The sequence continues at coordinate 76,659,486 of OW679195.1, read as the reverse complement.
AACTTTATAATTTGGACTTCACTTAAATTTTTTTTCAAATTTTGACGGTCGACAGAAAAATTTAATATGCACCTCGGACGAAAACTGCTTTTTATGGCCTTGCCTGATTGCTTGCCTCGGCTGTCGCCTCGGCCAGCAATTGCAGGCATCGTCCATAAAAAGCCAATTTTTCGTCCTTGATGCATAAATAACTAGTTTTTCTACAGTTTTTGAAATACGGGTTGTTGCATTTTTCGCTTCAAAAGTAGATTCGAATGGGGCTTTATATCCATTGACACAAATTCCCAAAAACGAGAAGCAAAAATCTGAATAGTTCAAAAATATACCTAAAGTGAACACTCACAAATAGAACCAGACTCGGTGGGAAAAGGTGCGTCTGGGTAGCAAACGAAAACTAAAATCCAATGCTGTACCTACTTCGTTTATGTTGTCTCAACTCATTCTCAAAGATTACTTATACAGGATCCGTAGTAGATACCTACCAGTGTAGTTTTCATAAACCCTTTAAATTAACCTTTTTTGACATTGTCAAAGTGACAAGTAATTAAATTTAAAGGTGACACATACTAAGAAAGACAACTCTGGCCTTGTATGCTATCATTTATTTTTTGAACAGTAATGGCGGCTGACATTTGCGTTGTATCAACTATGGTACTATATAGACTAGAGTTCCTACGAACTAACTTGGTTTTCTTTCAAGGGTCAAATGAACTGATTTACAAATGTCAGCTGATTTTTCGAGGTTAGGTCGTGCGTTTTAAGTATATAAAGCTGCAAAAAGTGTATTTCGAACAAACATTGATTATTAGAATTGATACTCAAATAATGAAGTAGTAGTACATTTCCTCTTCCATATATTTTAAACCATTGTATTCTATTCCTAAATATAATTTTTAGTATGCTTAATAGTCTATAATTGTTTAAGAATATCAGTTCGTTATAATCCCAATGCATAAAAATACAACTCGCCCCGCGGACTCGTTGTATTTTCAGCTTTGGGATTATAACTCGTAATATTCATAAAAAAATTATCGATAATAGACCTACTACTTATTCTATTACTCCCGAGTATTTCCCCACACTACAAAATGTAAAAAAGTATTAGAACATGAATGATTCGGAAGACACTTCTAAATACTTCCATTTTCAACAATTTACTAATAAAATTAAAAATTAACTAACTTAGCTTACTTCACTGAAACTATAGTATGGTTCGAATAACTTCCCAGTAAACAACTTGACACTGACAGCCGAATACTTGGTTATATCTTTAACATTGGATAGCCAACTATTATTTAAATCCACTGAATGTCTGGACATGCATCGTCTTTGCTAAAATATACGCAGTTTCTTTAATTTTACTTCTACTTGATATCGATTCTTAAGATAAGGTCTTTGTGTTATGCCAATGTATTGCGTGGTTGTTATTTCAAACATGTTCGGCGACTTTAGTGTAATCAATCTGGCATTATGAAATACATATTTGTGTTCTTTAACCCCTACTTCTAAATGCATTGATGTTTTCAGAGATTATCTAGGCGAATACTAATTAAATTAGACAGCTGACTTCATATGTTAAAATCGTTACTAAAATGTTGCGAAGACAGATGTTACTACACTAGCAAAATGTGTTTCGCATATAGTAACACGTCTCAAGGTTGGGTTTTTGTCTGTTTTCGAGAATATCATATCCGTATACAGGGTGAGGCACATAAAGTGTTACAGAGCAATAGCACTCAAAGTATTGATCATATCCAAAAATGTTTCAGACAAAAGTTTCAGTGTTCGAGAAGGCCGTCATACTGGACCACCCTATTTTTTTATCGGTGGAGGCGCTGAAGCTACGTCAAGGTCAACTCCAGATTTTTAAATGGAACTATGTATTTTTTTTTCGATGACATTATTACCGATTTTAAGACAAATTCAGCTATCTGCAACATAAGGTCATTCTAGTTAACAAAGTATGAAGATAGGCAAAAAATCGAAAAATATCGGAATAATCACTTTCAAAGGATCCACTAACCTTGGTTTGGTTCTACCTACAGAAGATGCTCGAAGTGATGACCCTCGACTTGTAAGCACTTTGTTAATTCGCTGATGAAAAGACCGTCTAACTTCAGCTAACATTTGTGGTGTAATTTCGGTACATGCTCGTCGTATTCTGTCTTTCATGTCGTCAGGCGTGGTAGGTGCTACCGCCATTACGCGATCTTTGACAAAACCCCATAAAAAGTAATCTGCTGATGTTAAATCTGGCGATCAAGGTGGCCAAGCTACAGGACCGTCTCGTCCTATCCACTTTTCGTCAAAAATCTCATTCATCACTTGTCTTAAACACAGAGCATAATGGGGTGGTGCACCGTCGTGTTGACTCATGTTTGTGGCACTGATGCATTTTTCGATTTTTCGACTATTTTTATATTTTACGTGACTAGAATGACCTTGTGTTTCAGGTCGCTGAATTTGTCTTCAAATCGGTAATAATGTCATTGAAAAAAAAATACATAGTTCCATTTAAAAAAGTGGAGTTGACCTTGACGTAGTTTCAGCGCCTCCACCGATAAAAAAATAGGGTGGTCCAGTATGACGGCCTTCTCGAACACTGAAACTTTTGTCTGAAACATTTTTGGATGTGATCAATAGTTTGAGTGTTATTGCTCTGTAACACTTTATGTGCCTCACCCTGTATAAGGTTTTATTTACATTTTTAGTGTTTAAACTTTAACAGTTTATATTTAAAAGCTTGAAGTGGTTAACATATTTTGTATTACATACGTTTAGCTGTTGTGTCATATATCTTTAATATAGTAGTCGACTTCTGTATTAGCAAAAATTATTGCCACTATTTCAAATCTCTAAAACAATTTTTACTTTTCTCTTCTAAGATACTGCAAATGTGAAAAATTATTTTCCGAAATGTCTTTAGATCTACACGTTTCAACGTCCCTACATGACGATACAAATTCGGTTTGTATGTTCGTCCATATTTTTTGACTATTTTTGCTTTAACTCAGAAACACATAAAACTAATACTTGGCTCATAGTTCATGTTTTTACCCTTGGCAGATGTGGAATCGAAAAAATACAGGGTGAACATCGTAAACTTTGCTGCTTCTTTATAAGCTATCTATAAGCGAAAGAAGTAAATGTGTGGTGATAGCCAAGCGGCATAATCCGATGTGAACGTCTTACCTTTGTATATTAATCATATACAAAGGTCTTACCTCACGTCCGACTACAAATAGCAATCGGATAACGTAATAATAATAATAATTGGCTTTTCATTCTTGATAGAATATCGCCACTTCTTTCCGAAGAATGTAATCCTCTTGTTGGCAGTGTCGGTCTGGCCCACCGGGCAACCGAGCAAATGCCCGGTAGGCCAATCCAGTTTGGAGGCCAAAATGTCCACACCATTTTTTTTAATAAAATATAGAAATTGCACAAATGTTTTTACAAAATTCAAAATAATATAATTTGCACTCCATTACATATACCAACTTGTACTTAACCTACAAATACTTACTGACATTATCATGCACCCAAGTAGCCTGTGAAAGCATATTTTCTAAAGTGAAAATAATCAAAAATAGGCTAAGAGTTTCTTTATCGCAAGAAAGGTTCGAATGTTTTTTAATTTTGAATGTGGAGTGTGATCTACCCCAAAGCCCGAATTTCGACAAAATCATTGACAAGTTTGCAAATAGATCAGTCTCTTTAAAATCAAAATTATTGATGTGATTCATATTGTTAAGTATAATTATTATTACTCCAAGACCGAATAAGCAAAAAATTAAGAGACAAAGAAAATCTAATAAAAATGAAAATAAATGAACTTTCAGAAATAACTAACAGCATACAAGTAGCAACAAAAGAAACTTGTACAAAACACAAAAACAAAAACAAGAACATTAGTTCAGACACAGAAAGATTGATGAAAAGAAGAAGAAACATGAGCAGAGAAGACCAACAATATAAAAAACTAAATAACGAAATAAATAAGAATATAACGAATGATTTAAGAAACTACAACATAAAATCGTAAAAGAAACTATTGAAAACAATAAAAACATGAAAGTTTTGAAAACCAAACGATCGAGAGGAAAAACACAAATCAACAAGTTAAGAAACAAACAAGGCATTTTGGTGACAAGTCGGAAAGAAATAGTGGACGTGGTACAAGATTTTTACAAATCACTCTATAGTCCAAAATATCAAGTACAGCAATACAAGAGACAAAACATTCAGAATGTGGCATAAGAAGAGATTTCCAGCAAAAGATAATGATGAATAATTATGGATTGCACTCAAACAAATGAAAAATGGAAAAGGTCCAGGCGAAGATCGAATTACTAGCGAGATGATAAAAATGGGAGGAGAAGAACTAGGAGAAAGTGTCAAATCCTATTAAATAAGTGCTTGATAGAGGGGAAAATTCCAGAGTCTTGGCAAAATGCAGGGGTCATCGTGCTATTTAAAAAAGGAGATAAAAACAACTTAGAGAAATATCGTTCGATTAGCTTATTATCCCACTTATATAAGCTACTAACAAAAATAATAAGAAATAGACTGACAGACAAACTGAACTCATACCAATCTCCAGCACAGGCGGGATTCCGTAAGGGATTCAGCACAACAGCTCATCTGCAAAGTATACGCACGTTAATCGAAAAAACGACGGAATACAGTATACCCTTATATTTGGCTTTCGTTGGCTATCGGAAGGCATTCAACTAGGTGGAAACGTGGGAAATCCTGAAAGCACTAGATAACACAAGAATTGACACTAGATACGCAACCCTCATAACATACATTTATGACACGGCAACTATGACAATTACACTGGAAGAAGACACGAAGACCGATAAAATTTCAATTCCATGAGGAATACAAGGGGCCACGATCTCTCCGAAGTTGTTCACGTTAGCCTTGGATGATGCTTTTAAAAATGTGAACTGGCAGTGTAAAGGTATTGGTATTGATGGAGTAAGACTTAATCACTTGAGATTTGCAGATGATGTCATTTTGACTATCACCTCAGCTGAAGAACTAAAAACAATGTTAGAAGAACTCCATCAAGCGTCGACCCAAATCATACATATATCTTGGACATAGAATTCAATTGGGCAAGGAAAACCAAACTGCCGATATTTCTCGAAGAAAGGGACTCTATTGGGCAGTATTTGGTAAACTCAGGTTCATTCTAGGATCAAATTGTATGTATGTATATGTATAATCTGTAACCTCATTTACCTTGCGGTGTAGAGGCTGGTGCTTTATGCGCTGGCATCTGGCGGTACAATGCTCAACTTGCCCCGAATTCAGAATGCAGAGTTGGAGCGCGCCTTTGATGCTTGAGCAGCAACCATAGTGTGAGGTGTGTGTTTTGGTGATGTGTTGACCTTGTTACTCTATCTCTTAGGTCTGTGGTACTGAGTAGAGTACAGTTAATTTGGTACCCAACTGTGAATGGTCTCACCAAGCCCAATTCCAGTCGCCAAGGCTACGAAAAAATTCCGACCCCCGCGGGATTCGAACCGAGGACTTGCTTAATGCAAGCCTGGCGCTTATCCAACTCCCCCACGCGGCTTCTCTAGAATCAAATTATGTACCGATAAATCTGAAACGAAAAGTCTACGATCAACTACGATCAATGTATATTGCCAGTTCTTACATATGGCCTACAAACAATGGCGTTAACACGGAAATCCCTACATATCTTCTAAGTAACGCAGCGCGCAATGAAAAGGATCATGCTCGAAATTAGTTTTTTAAATCGAGTGCCAAATGAAGAGATCAGAAGAAGGTCGGGAATCACAGATATGACAAGAAGAACAGCACAGTTAAAGTGGCGATGGGCTGGCCATATAGCACGACAAGAAAAGAGAATATGGACCACCAAACTGATAGCCTGGCGGCCAAGAAAGACCACCAGAAGTGTTGAGAGACCCCAGAAGAGATGGAGAGACGATATCCAGAAACTTGCAGGGAAGTACTGGATACAAACAGCCTATAACAGAGAAATATGGAAAGATTTGGAAGAGGCCTATATTCAAGAGTGGATGATTCCGGGCTGAAAAGAAGATTATAATGGAATAGAGTGTAAAAGTTCCTATAAGGTCAAAGCTTGTAATCATAATTATCTATATTTTTTCGTTATAATTGTTCCAAACTCAAAGTTTATAAATCATAGTAGGTAAAGAATATTTTTTCATTATTTGTTTGAATTTCAAAGTTTATAAGAATAGAATAATTACCTACCTCCTACCTATTTTATTTTTTTGTTACCTTGTTTCATGTTTAAATTTTAAAATTATTAGAATAAATACTAGCAACCAGTGAGACAAATGTCTCATTTAATAAAACAAAAAAGACCGTTTTTCAAAAAAGACCGTTTTTCAAATAGAACGCGTATTAATTAAAAACAATAATATTTTTTAAAATCACGTGATTGAAATTCGGTTCCTGACCTGACATGGCCATTCCAAACATATAACTTTAATAAATTTTTTCTCTATCTCTTACGGTTTGGCTGCTGAAACAGCGTCCCGGACACACAAAACAGCGTCCCAGACAAGCCTATTATATATATGGAATGGATTTTTTCCATTCCTCCATTGTTTTCTTTATCGTAGTTATTGATTTTGTTGTACTTTCACTTGCCATTACTGTACTGTGTCATTCCTGGTAAGTGCGTTTTGGGTCTTCGAGCTCCCTACAATCATAAAAATTTCGCCTGCGGTAGGGCTTTGCTCCCGGACTCCCTTTTAGCCAGGGAGCTCTGCCCCCCCTCCCCCCTCTTAACTTTACAACGGGAGGCCACATGCATCCTTTGCCCGGTAGGCCAAACTTTGCCAGTCCGACGCTGCTTGTTGGGGTGGATTAGTCCCCTGTTTCCAATTCTTTATTTTACTTCTATAGTTTCTGGTGAGTTTTTGCTTTCTCCACTATCTTCCTCCATTCTATCCTATTTCTTGTTTTCTCTTTCCAGTTTTTTATTTTCATGATTCTTAAGTCTTCTGTCACTTCTTCGTACCACCTCGGATAACGTGCCAGATCGAATTATATAGGCTGCACCTTCTCTAATACCAAATTTTGAAAAGCTCATTACTAAGCATTTCTGTTTAATGTTGCAGCGTTTTTGGCTACGTTACGATATTTGTACTTACTTACTTGTTCATAATTTTGATCACGCTTGTTTTTCTTTGTTTAAAAAAAATGTGGAAAACTTCCACTTGCAAGGGAAGTTCCGAGTAAAGCCCTTTACATATTTTTTGCATTGCAAACACTAACTTAATATTGTGATATGTAATTTTATAGGAATATTAACCTTATCAATAAGTTGTTGAAGCGAAACCATTTTCGTTGTTTGTTATTTGTTTTTTTTATATAAAGCAAAATAGCTAAGAGAGCTAGAATACTTTTTTAGGTTGAAATATTTCTTTCCTTTTTATGACCAGCAGCAACATCCCGTAATGAACTCTTATAAAACGCATTTTTACTTGAAATTTTAAATACCTAATGCGTTTAGTAGTTAAATCTGTCCAAATTTTTCAAATGGAAAGTAGGAATGAATTTCTGTAACGTAAAAGTACAGCATAAAAAGTATAAACAGTTTGTAGCTTTCAATTAACAAGCAATTTTTGGGGTTATATTAATTTATTCAATGAAATGAAATATTTGAGATAGCACATACTAAGCTCCACCTATAACAATTTATATGCTACTCTTCTTTTCCTTCTTACATATTTTAAAGACATCCTTGATCAAAGAATTTAAGATAGCAATCCGTTTTTCAATCCTTCAAAATTTAGTAGACTGGTGTTCTGTTTCAACACATGTTTTTTGTTTGCATACAATATGTGGGAGTTAATCTATAGTAAAAAGTAGAAAAATAATAGGTATCGGTTCCAAAATAATTTATTTCAAGTTTTTTTTTCTTTTCTTCCTTTTAGTAAAATTTATAGTAACTGATCGAAGTAATCTCTTTCCTTATGAGTTACTCATAATAATCATGACAAATGTAAGTAAAACAAACAGATAATAAAAACAAAACACCAGCCGACTAAATCTAAACGTTTTAAAAACGAATTGTCAAGGGTAATACCATAAAAGGTGAAAACCTTTTTGAGAATTTCTTTTCGTTAACATGCAAGTTATTGAGTTTAAATTTCTCGAAACCAAAATTGCATTAAAAATTCCACGAGACCGCGGGTCGAGTGGTATTTGAGCAGTTTTTGTTGAGAGAAATTTGCAATAATTTGCATGTTGCCGAAAAACAATCGCTTAAAAAATTTTGCCTTGAGTGGCTTTTGGAAAGATTATTCAAAAATATGGGTAGATGACTTTTATCGTGTAACATAGCACACAATTTTTAGTGTTTTCTACTATTAATTTAATACTGGAGCTTCCAACACGACTATGATGACTTTCTAGAAGGACGCCGATTTGCAAACTTTACTTTGACGTTTTGGTGAAATGTCAGTCAAAGGCTACTCACTAAACTGAAATCATTGAAACCAATCGGGCTCGCGTGAAAACACTGCGACAATAGGTGTTTTCAAAGACAGTCAATTTTGATTGGCCGTTTCTGACAATATGAACAATTTTCATTCGTTCGTACATTATAGTGTTGAATAATCATCTTTAATTCTTTGATCAAGGATATCTTTAAAATTAATGATTTTAGGACATATGTTCATTAGAGATTTCTCTTATTTTTGATAAAGCCCTTATATTTGTTCTGTGCAATTTTGAAACACCCTGTAATATTCTCTATTAAAAAAGTAAAGTTTATACATCTGCAAGTGAATTACATTCGTTGCTAACTTTTTTTCACCAAATATAATGTAGTATAACTATAATTTCCAGTGGCTACGTTTCGTTGACAATGACAAGAAGCGACCTTGTTTATTTGCGAGAATTTGTGTTTGCAGCTGAACTAATAACCAAATGTAATATTCGTGTTGGAAAATGTCGTATATTTCTAACGACACAATTATAACTACCATTACTGAGTACTCAGTAATTTATTCCTGTTCTATGTATAGCATTGAAACTGTGTATGGCATGGTCCAATAATGCAGCGCCGAAGCGAGTTTAATCTAATTTTACAGTTCTTGTCTCCTTACTTAAATATATTCGATAACAAATTTGTTTGATAACCAACCATATTGCGCGTTTATACAAAAATGATTTCCCCTTAATGTGAAATTTCAGGCAATTTCGGCATCGCTTTGTCTTCCAAAGAAAACAGTAATTTATACTCGAAAGTTTGATAGGCATGCAATAACTCAAAAATAATAATATATTTCACCATTTATTTAAGAACCATGCTGAGCATTAGAGCACTACACCTATTAACGCAAGTAGATTAGCGTAACGCTCGTAAACCGTTTTGTGATTTCGTAAAATTAGAATGAACCCAAACGTTATTAAACAAAATTTACTATGACCTTGTAGTTTAAAAAATCCCCGAAATGATTTAGTTGATATGTTTTATGTCCCGTTCTCAAAGTCATGTAATGCAGAGTAATTCGTTAAGTGTGGCTTACTGGCTATGAAATTCATGTTAAATTGTTCACCTTTGGCAAATATAAAAAAAATATCAGAAAATACGATTTGCGTCTCAGATTCAGAAAATATCAATGCTGAACGTAATAGATTATAGAATTGTCGAAGTGGACTAAAAGGTTGTGTGAGACGATAAACATTTCATGCCAAGGAGATTTTCACATTATTCACTCTGATTTTCGAAATGACTGTTTGCACAAAATGCAATAACAAGGAGTAGTCTTCACACAATGGTTCACATTTTAATAATAATTTATGATACAAGTGTGTAAAGATAGTCTTTAATCACGAGTGGAACAGACTTAAAACGCTCGCTTACTCGCTTTGTAATTATGCTCGAAGGAAACAAACTGGGAACTATTCGAAGAGTTAGTTAATGAAAACATCAGTCTCAGGTATCGAATAAAAGAACCCTTCGAGATCGAAGAAGTTGTAAATCACCTAACAGACACAATACAGCATGCAGCATGGGAAGCCGCTCCTACAAAAAAGAAAGTCACACCACACAACCATAACATACCATTACATATTAAGGAACTCGTAATCTAAACAAAAGCGCGTGGAAAATGGCAAAGAACGAGAAATTCCTATGACAAAACTCAACTTAACAGATTAACCCACCAACTCCATTCAGCATCACAACAAGCTCGCAATGACACTTTTAACAACTACATCACACAATTAACACCACAAGATCACTCCCTATGGAATGCCACAAAGAATTCAAAAGACCTGTAGTAGCTGAACCACCAATAATAAAGGCAGATAGCAATTGGGCACAGTCAGACGAAGAGAAAGCGGATACTTTGGCTGAGCATCTGGCAAACGTGTTCACCCCACTTCCTAATAACAACACCGAACATGAAGAAATATAAAACTACCTCAGCACCCCATGTAAACTTTTGCTGCCTACAGATCCATTTTCACCAACTGAGGTCCATAAGGAAATCAACAACACAAATTCGTTTAAAGCTCCTGGATATGACTTGGTGGTCGGGGAAATCCTGAAACACCTACCCAGAAAAGCAATTGTTCTCCTAACCACAAAATTACAATAGCATGCTACGACTGTGCTACTATCCAGTGCAATGGTTATATGCCCAAATCATAATGATTCTAAAACCAGGAAAACCTCCTACGGAACCTGCATCCTATCGTTCCATATGCTTGTTGCCTCTAATGTCGAAAATTTTTGAGAGACTTCTCCTCTCTAGAATTAATAATAGCGACTTGATCCCTGAACACCAATTTGGCTTCCGTCAAAAGCATTCAACTATACAACAGTGCCATCGGGTAGTAAACAAAGTCAAAGAGAAGCTAGAAGAAAAGAAAATGTGTGCTGCAGTATTTCTGGATATACAACAAACTTCTGACAAGGTGGTACGAAGGAATGTTATTTAAGTTAAAGAAACACATGCCTAGCTAAATATATCTTATTCTAAAGTCTTACCTTAGTGAGCAATTTTTAAGGTTAACAATGCTTTATCCCGCTACCACCCCATAAAATTTGGAGTACCTCAAGGTAGTGTCCTCGGTCTGTTTTTATATTTAATCTTCATGGCGGATACACCCGACCCTGACGACACCAGATTGGCCACATTCGCTGATGATACAGCAATCATGTCATCTGATACAAATCCTGATATAGCCTCCGAAAAGCTACAAAATCACCTGAATCAATTAGATAACTGGCTACATCGTGGGAAAATCAAAGTTAACATCGAAAGGTCGACACAAATCACATTTACTTTGAGGCGGAATACCTGCCCTCAAGTTTTCTTAAATGGTGCTCCAATCCCGGTAAAACCGGTTGCCAAATATCTAGGCCTTCACTTAGATCAGAAGCTCACCTGAAAAGAACACATAAAGACAATAAAAAACAACTAAACCTAAAGGTGAATCAAATGCACTGGTTGCTTGGTAAAAAATCACAATTACTGCTCCAAAATAAATTAACCATCTACAAAACCATCCTAAAGACGATCTGGACATATGGTATTGAGCCCTGGGGATGTAGCAAACCGACCAACACTAAAATATTACAAACATTCCAATAAAAAACCCTTCGCATGATTGCGAATGCCTCTTGGTACGTTTCCAACCAGACTCTTCATAATAACCTTATCATACCGTTCGTTAAAGGGGTAATCAGCACCCATGCCAACAAATCTAAAACGCGTAGTATCGATCATAAAAACCGGCTCCTAAGAATACTCTACCAGCAATACCCTGAAAGGAGACTCAAGAAAAAATGGCCAGAAGACTTCACTAACTAGGGACGTTTGGAGCACCATCAGTGGATGGTACCCACCTCAAGTCAAGCACCGTTCAAAACTTTTACTTATTACTCTGTATTTATATTATATATATATTGCTATGATATAAAAATAGTAAAAAAGAATATATTCTAAAAAGGTTGAATCACTTTAAAACTGGCCAAGATTGGTATAACAACTCTAAAATATGCAAGTGGTTTGAATTGTTTAAAATCAATTATTGTTGATATGAGATACATTGCAAAATGTTACAAAGTACTTTGGTATATATTAATTTTGTTATTGTGATGGTTATATACAATTCTAAAAAGTTTTAAAAATGTTTATGAAATGTTAGATAAATATGGTCGTGTGGGGTCCGGCGTCGGGCTTAGACCCGTAGAATAGTCCCACGGTATGTCCTGCCTGGCGTAAGAGGCGACCTAAAAGGACAGCACACACATTTACACATACACCCAATAAACACATCTACATAACATGTACACGGGGGCAGGGAAGACCGGTATCTCCGTTTTTCAAGAAGTATCGAGGTGGGGCCCTGGTTGGGTTGATCTGGCAGTGGTAGCTGGCTTAGAAACCAGGTATGGCACACCTGGGCCGACGGGTAGTATAGAGGCCCACCCTTTCCTAACCAGTGTAGGGGGCTGCCCTTTCAACCGTCGAAAAATCCCGTGGTATGTAGTAGTGCCAGGTGGTGCCTGGAATAGGGCCCTGCTGCGTATCTCGGGGGGCTTCGTCAGCGGCGGCCCAGACCTCCTAATCGGGACCAGCTCTGCCATGATATTTCGCGGAAACTGGTACACGGAGGACCCCAACCCCAAAGCAATCACTCATACCACCTCACGTACACTAACACAGAACAAGCACAAACAGAAACAAAATACACACCCCCCTTAAAAACAGTATGAAATGGAAGAAGAAATGGAATTCGATTCAAACGTGCCACAAAACACGGAGCACCCTAGCTCCAAAAAAGTAAAAGAGGAAGGCTCCGAAATAAATTCGGAGAAAGAGGAACTGCTTCTCGGGTCATCAGGCAGCGAATCCGAGGGGGATACTAGCGTTCCCCCATTGATAAAGCAGCTAGGGAGGCCCGTCGCAAAGAGAAGCGAAAGGAAAATAAGCGTAAGACCAGAACGCTTAAGAGGCGAGAAGAGAGGGCAAAACGGAGGGAACTGCGGGAAGGCCAGGGTCCATCGACCCAGGCAAGCCAGGCAGAAACTCCTCCCAGGAAGCGGCTGACAAGGGTATTAGGGAAGCAAGTCCAGGCGACTCTCCAAAGAGTGGCCAGGGCCAGCAACCTAGGGGCCCATGTAAGCTGCAGAGACAGCCCTCGGGAAAAATAAGAGGTCCGGAGGCGAGGAGAGCAAAAGGGGCTGCTGCACGCAAACCCATAGAGCTCATCACGCACTCCATGGGACGAGTCAGGGTAACGGAAGGCCAACCAGGTCCTTCAGGTTCCCGACCGACCATTAAGAGACCGAGGAGTGATGACACTCCTCCAGAGGCAGTGAAAAAAAGGCCAAAAAGCTTACCGAAGCAAGCAGGGAAAGCCAAGGCTTCTCATCTTTTGAGAAAAACCACGGCTAAGTCCCAGCGAGCAACGGAGCCGAAGCCGCCTAATAGGGAGAACCAGGTTGTAATCAGGTCTGACCGACCAGATGGCCAGGTTCTCCCAAAGGAAGCTGAGGCAATTAGAGCGAACATAGTTGCCGAGATGTTCAGTGCCATGGCAGGCCCCGAAGGGGGTCCCCAGGGGCCAGAACTCCGGTTTAGGAACTCAGGACTAGTGGAACCAGGCTGGTTCTTAGTCACTGCCCAGGACGACACCTCAGCAAGATGGCTGGAGGGCTGGACACCTCTCAGTGCCGAGGGAGTCACCTTTGCCCCAACAAAGGCATAGGAGGCACCATGGCCAGAGAAGGTGGGTTTCTGGCTCAGAAGCCAAGAGGAGGTTGACCTGGAAAAGCTGAGGCAGATGCTTTCCATGCAGAACCGCTCACTAAGAGTGGAGCAATGGAGGCATGTTCAGACGACAGGAGGACCAGGAGGGTGGTTCTTGACCTTCATGATCAGCGGAGATACTGTCCGAACTCTGGAGGAGTCTGGGTGGCAGCTCTACTACCAGTTGGTTACTCTCGCAGTGCGAAGGGTGCCGACGTGGAGTGGAGCAGTCCGCCAGGACTCTTCTGAGGCCGGCGTGTCAAAGCAGGCCAAGAAGGACAACTGAAAGAACCACAGCCCCCGCACCATTAACTCCCCATAATGGATTTACTGCGGGTAAGTCAGATCAATCTTCAGCACAGTAGGGGTGCTACGGCAGAGCTGATGAGCGCCCTAACTGGCAGGAGAGAAATAGTCCTCATTCAAGAACCGTATGTTTACAGGAATAAGGTCAGGGGACTGAGGATGGCCAACTACGATGTAGTGGTTGGCGAGGAAGTAAACGATCGACCCAGGACCTGTATCATGGTGTCCAGGAATCTCAGCATGGTACCACTACCGCAGCTGGGAACCAAGGACCTCACTGCAGCGGTTCTGGAGTATCAGGTAGGTGGTAGAAACCATAAGGTAGTAGTAGGAAGCGCCTATTTTCCCTCGGATGACGCGCGTATACCTACGGAGGAATTCGAACGCTTAATATCGTTTGCGAGAGATAAAGGTCTTCCGGTAATTGTCGGATGTGACGCCAATGCACATCATTCGGTGTGGGGGAGCTCAGACATTAACCCTCGGGGCGAAACCCTACTAGAATATCTGGCGTCCACGGATCTTGAGATAATGAACAAAGGTACAGAGCCCACTTTTGTCAATAGCATCCGAAAGGAGGTAATTGACATTACAGTGGCCTCTAGGTGTTTTTCAATCAATATTGAAAACTGGAAAGTGACGTCGGATATCGTGACATCTGATCATCGTATGATCAGAATGGAAATGAATTCCGACAAGCCTCTGGAAATTCCCTACCGGAACCCCAGGGCAACAGACTGGGAAAGCTATCGTTCCAGTCTTGTTCGCCAAGGAGGCCAACCAGAGGAAGGTATATGCACAAAAGAACAATTAAGTAAAGACGTAGAGCAACTGGCAAGTAAAATTGTCTCAGCTTATGAGGAGGCTTGTCCTCTCAGGGAGGCTCGAGTTCGTAGGGTACCATGGTGGACCGGCACTCTAGCCGATCTGCGCAAGGAATCCAGGCGACTCTTTAATCGAGCTATCAGAGAAGGGACACAGGCCTCATGGGACACTTTCAAAACGGCCAGGAATAGGTTTAAAAATGAGTTAAGGCGCAGCAAAAGATCTAGCTGGCAGAAATACTGTGCAGAGTTAAACTCAGTATCAGACTCTGCTAGACTGATGAAAATTTTAAGCCGCGAAACTAGTCAAACAGTAGGAGCGCTAAAAAAGGCCGATGGGATGTGGACAACATCCAGAGAGGAGTCGTTACAACATCTCCTGGAAGTCCACTTTCCAGGAGACGGCGCCATCCAGTTAGCACCCAT
>OW679195.1:76541812-76644037 GCA_940337035.1 Agriotes lineatus | reverse complement strand
ATTTCTACTAAAGAGATTTAGAATAAGCCTATCTTTTATTGCTTTCACTGGAGTTTACTGCATCTCGAACAGAATCGATTAAAGAGCTTCAAGCGCATTAATTCAGTGCTCGTCTTTGCAATTACGTTTATCGGTAATATAAAATTACGGTTTGGTGAATCTATGCGGTTTCTGCTACAGATTGCAACCAACTTTAGTGCAGGCTTCCATTAGCAACCCACTTTGTGGTGCTGCATTAATTATTAGATACTTAAAATATAATTATCGGGCAACAAATTTGTCTTCAGCGAAAATTACATATGTCTGCACTTTAAACTAACAAACCGTCTGAGACGGACATACTAGAAATAGTTCATTTTCAAAATACAATTCTTAAGAGAACGAGAATTGCGCATGACACAATTCCAGAAATATTTAAGGTTGAGGTGACAAATAGTTACTGTTGCAGTTTACAGTACAGCCCTGGATGAATTTCTTAATCATTTTTAAGTGTATATTTTCGGTTATTTTATTAAATTTCTGAAATTCTCAAGTAGTGGATGCACCTTCTTCAAAATAACTTAGGTTTTATGTTAGAACCATGATGCCCAGTCATCATCACATTCAACGTTGGGCCATTCTTCACTGTTGGAAGTTTTAGACATCCACAGAACAACGGCGACTGTTCTATGTAATTCTTCTAGAGTGGCTTCATTTCCATGGATGATCAATCGTTGTCAAGAAATGATTCGTCACTAGCGCTTTGAAATGCATTCTGTCATTCTAATTTTGTTCCTAGCAAATTTATTAGATTTTCGATATTACAATCGTAGAATATTATTTCTAAAATAAATTGTCTCCCAATCTTTCCTTGAATTTCGATTTCTATACGTCTCTCCATTCTTTCTGTCAGACGCAGGGTTGCTGACGCATAACTAACTCTTAATCGAAGTCGCTTCAATCAGCTTTTCAGCTGCCGTGAGAATGTGGTTTTGAAAACTAGTTTCACTTTAACATAGACATCTCAACCCAAGTTATTCTACTTAGGTTATGAATCTGTTTATGATAAGCTTTAAATATTTCAAAGTGTAATGCAATTACATGGAATCCAGATTTAAACTAAAGTAACATTTTCTTATTAAGTACAATATTTTAAATGTGCGAGTAACACCAAAATGTGTGAAATACGTTTTCCTCAGTAAATAAACAACTATCGAACCTGGAAATCTGAAGTGGCATAGAAGGACACTACTATAAAATTAGGAGTTTTTTATATTTTAACTTTCCGAGCTCAAAGAAGCAGCATAGCGCAGTTGGGTAAGCGCTATGCTTAAATTAAGCAAGTCCTCGGTTCGAATCCCGCGGGAGTCGGAATTTTTCCGCAGCCTTGGCGATTGGAATCGGGCTCGGTGAGACCTTTCACGGTTGGGCACTAAATTAACTGTACTCTACTCAGAATCACAGACCTAAGAGATAGACTAACAAGGTCAATACATCACGAAGACACACACCGCACACAATGGTTACTACGCAATCACAAAACGCGCTCCAACTCTGTAACCCGAATCCGGGGCTAGTTGAGCATTGTACCGCCAGATGCTAGCGTACGAAGCACCAGTCTCTACACCGCAAGGTTAATGAGATTAGTGATAATACTTTCCGAGCTCTGCGGTGGTTTTTGCCTGATGCCATAGTTCATACAAATAATAGAATTCTGTATATTTTAGATTTTTTAAAAGCACTTCTCAATTACAAGACTATAAAAGTTTATATTACTATGAATTATGGTGATGAATGAATGATGAGTAATAATGTTACAGCGTATTGGTAAGTAAGATTTGTTTGATTGGAAACGTATTGGCATTATCATAAATCATCATTTTGTGTATTTATAACCTTTCATAGTATGGATAGCAGAGGACTATCACTGCAGTTGTCTAGAATTAATTTAGAATTTTTATAAATATAACAATTTTAAATAATTTTACGAAACACCTTGGAAGCAGGTATAAAAGAATAAGCGAAAGATAATCTCGAAGAAACTTCTGTGTAGTATATTATTATTCATGATGGTTTTTGGGTATTTCACGACAGTAAAATAATCAAAATATGATCCTTTCTGGAACAAAATGCATTCACATTACCAACGCAGCCAAAAACGGGTGTTGATAAGGCAAAAAGTACCTTTTTTTTTCAATTACCCTTTTTCAATCGTAATTCAGGAAGTATACCATGCATTTCAGAAAACTTGTAATTCAAATTGGTAAATTGTAATTCAGAAAATGTAATGTTATTTCAGACAACGTTAACTGATATTCATAAACCCTCAAATGTAATTCAGAAACGAGAGAATGCAGAATTACCATGGAGATACATAAATACAGGCATCCCTCGATTTCAACCCCAAATTGCTTTGCCCCCGGAACATTATTTGCTTCCTGAATTTCAACATAGACATCAAACAATGTTTACCAGGCCACCTCACTACCAACATAGAATTGGACATTAAACAATGTTCATCAGTCGTCCGCGATATCAAAGTGAACTTGGACATCAAACAATGGGCATCAGTCCACCACGCTACCAACTCCAGTTTATAACAACACCCTACACGATGCTTTGCTTTCGAAGCAACTCTATCTTGTTATACATAATAAAGCTTCTATTAATCAACCCCTTGCTTATATTGCTAGTGTCGCGAATTCGTCTAAAGTTCGGGTAACTGACAATCCTTTTAGTTAAAATACACTTGTACACGAAGACTAAAGCTTTGCGAGCTTAATAAGAACATTTAAGTACAAATACTTGCATTTATTTTCTGCCGTTTACAGAACAACTTAAGTTTAACACCGTTACTTATTAACTAACTAAATTCTAAGTCCAGTTTGACCAAGAAAACTCGGTAGGCGTTCACACATTTCCAAATAAACCTATCAGAGAAGTTCTAAATTTTGGACTTATGTCACGTACAGACGTAATTGACAATTCATAAATTCGACAAATTTAGTAGGTTTCACATGATAAAATTGGTCAATCAGTCGACCCCTCGCAAATAATCCGTAATAAATTTTAAATACTCCTAAAGGAATTTGCTCTAGCCGGAACGTAATTTTTATGACCGAGTTGCAACAGTTGCACTTTTCATCACGTACTAATAACTTCGCTTCGCCCGATTTTTCGGCTTATGAGGTAAGACTGTACATAAATTGGCTCTTAACAATTCCGTGAGATTTGAATATTTCCATCTTCCCAGAGAAAGGCACTTTCAAAGTATCGGCTAAATACTCGCTTGTTGTAAGTTTAATATGACCATTTTGCCTAATAAATTCTACCTTAAAATATTTATGATGCAAATTGCTTATGGCTAACTAAAGTACAGTCTATTCGTACAACCGCGTATAGTTCATTTTCACTCAAGAAAGCAAATCGTAACACTAGTTAAAAACATCCCGCATTACGTTCTGTCGCTACAATCCAACAGACTAATACTATACAACCATCAATGGTTGTCACTACTGCTGCTATAACTACTCCAGCACAAATCACTACATCACAGCTCCCTCCTGCCATTTCTAACATCATTACAACCGTTTATCGCGATTTGCTAATTGACTATCCTTACTCAATGTTGTTGACATCAACCCTTCCATAAAGCATTCATAGTACAGTAAAATTGTTGGAAAACACACCGTCACCTTAAAAAAATGGCACATTTTTTAGAAGTACTACAACTTTCACATTCGCAATTTTCTCAAAAAACCATCCCCACAGAGCTAGAATGGCGGAAACCGATTTTTGGTAACTTTGTCGCCATCTACTGTTTGAAATACCAATTTGTTGTTGTCGCGGCAATGGCCAAATATCTAGAATTTTATTTCCAACATTTTTTGTTAAATAAATTTTTCTGTGTGAGCAATGGATCGCGAGAAAAAACGATTTCAAAATGTTTTCAAGATGGTGGCTGTTTGGTAGAGATTGGGGGCCCGGTTTTTTAGTTCTACACTTGTCTAATAAACCTACACCACTGGGCAAGAGAAATCGCCGTGGTCATTTTTTTTAAGGTATAACGTCAATTTTAATGTACTGTCAATTGTACATCGAATTGAAGCGAGCAGTTATTGAAGGTCATTTGAAAGGACCATTGGACGCTGGTATAGTAGAAGAGTCCACCAACCTCTGAGCCACTGCCATACATATGGTTACGGATGAGACCTATCGGGTTTGCGGAGACTATATGCCCCTAAATGCTGCAGCAGTTACAGACATGTTCCGATCCCTTTCGTATAAGATTTCACATATAGGATTCTTCTCATAATTGATATGGATAAGACCTTCAATATCACACCTCGTGGAAGTGGGCGCAAGCGACGTGGAATAGTTTGACAGCCAAATCTGCAAAGGAATGTATTTTACCTATGTTGACGACGTTCTGGTATTTATCAGTAATATTTGCACAGCTTTTGGATCACCTCAGACAAGTTTTCTTAAAATTACATGAATAAGGTTCCTTACTAAATATATCTACATGTAAATTTTGGCCAAACCAACCTTGCAGTCGTTATAACCACCTAAGCTTCAATTGTTTACCCTATCAAACCTTTTCCTACACTGAAAACACAAAAAGAACTACATAATTTTATTGGAATGTTTACACATGCCAAATTCATCTCAAATTGCACCTAGGTCAACAATAATTCTTTTTACTGTAATATTAATGAAATTGGCTTTTGAAGTAGCAATTAAAGTTTCGTTGCTTGTCCTCCCTGTAAGAAATACTTCTAGCAGTATTTGCACTGATTCTTCTTCCGCTCTATGGTGGGTCTCCTTCAACAGCTACGAAATGGTGTCTCAAAGTGCTTAAGCCTCTAGAAAACAGCGATTTTTTCATGAACTTCTAGCAATTTATTTCGCATTAAAGAAAAAACCTTATTACGTTGAAGGCAAACATTTTTGTATATTGACCGACCATCGCTCTTTGCCTTCAGCAATAACGAAGCCTTATGGAGATAATTTACCGAAAATTTTTCGTATGTTGCACTATATTTCACAACTCTGCCGCGATCTTTGTTAAGTCAAGCGTTGTGAAAACGTTCCTGGTGAAGCACTAATAAGCAGGTCCACAATTTTTATTTTTGTGCTAGAATGGATGTTTCTGAAAAACTTGGTATAAGTCCAAAAAATAAGAAAAAAAAGTAGCTTAGTTATAAGCAAAAGTGTTTCGTCGTTCGAACGAGGTTAGAAAGTGGTACCTCGTAACGAGGTTAGCGTTGTGTGGCTGGTTAGATGGCCATATACGATTAGTGACGCTTCGTGCATTATATTATATTTTATTTATTTACACAATAACTTTAGTTTTGCGAAGAAACTAAAGCAACTAAAAATATTTTTAAATAAATAAGGCTACTCAGTATCTATTTTTAAATAATCAATACTTTTTATTAAACGGTTCTAATTTAATATATATGTAACTCTGAGAGGATGCATTTTTGTACTAACGGTTATGGGAACTCTTTTCATCCTTATGACGAGCTTAATCGGATCGCTTTTTGACCAACTATTTCAGGGCTACTCTCAACACATGGTGGTTAAAAATGACAACATCAAACTTCGGGGGGGGGGGGGGTGATTCATTAAGTCATTTAAGAAAAGAAGTTTGTATGGATGTGATTCCGGAAATACGTTTTAAGGAAGCTAGAACCCAGAAAAAATAGTAATACACATTGCTATGTGTATATTACGCTCGTGAAGTAGCAAATGTCGATCTTTGAGTTTTTATTTCTCGATAACTTCTACTTGCGGCAATTCCAAATAAGAACAACGTTTTTATACGGAAAAGGCTAAGCTTCTCGAATATCTAGAATTGGCAAAAATTTCGATTGTCAAAGTTATGGTAAGAAACTTCTCACCCACCCTTGCATAGACTACCTTTTTTGACCATTATATCAACTTGTTTTCAAGTCATCTAATTCAGCATAAAAAGTATCTTAGGTATACCAAATTACACTAACTGAGCTTCGACTATTCTATTTTAATTAAATAAAATCCGTGTTTTTTATTACCCACCTTAGGACTGTAGCTTCCTAAAAACGCATTTGCCGACCAACGTCCATAGCAACCTTTTTTCCTTAGAATGAACTAAGGGATCGCTTACTGCAATTTGGCGTTGTCAGTTTTAAACACCCTATATAATATGCACCTTTACTTATTTAATATCAATTTGCAGTAAATCTACTGCTAGAGACGTTGTAGCTGTGTCATACCGACGTCTTAAAGGATAGAACCAAGAAACAAGGGACAATAAAATGTTTTTCATATGCCCACTTACCTTTTTTAAATGATAAATAATCCTCTGGTAATTAAAATAGTCCATAACAATAACAAGCTATTTTGAACACATGTGTAATCTATGTCCGTACATCTAGGCATGTACATCAATCAAACCTGGCAATTTTATTTTGCTTGGACTACGGAACATCAGTCAAGGTAATGTATACCGATTAACACAACTTTAAAACAAGCCATTTCAACTACAGTGGATTATTCTGTCGATTCTTCTAACTGTAAGACCGCGAAATATAGCCTTGATATCTCCCCTTCAAGATTCTCTGTGGTTTGGTTCTCTTTCTTCTGAATCTATCACTTTTCTAAAGTTATGTTAAAGAGGACCTAAATACCCGTGCTCATGCATATTTACGAGACAGTACATCTTAACTAATATATAAAATTAAAGATCCACTAGTGTACAGTCAACGGAGTCCAAACACTGAAATAGGACAGAAGTAGAACACAGCAAAAATATAATATAATATCGACAAAGTCCCTGTAAATGGAGAGAGAATTTGACATCATTACTGCTACCACCGGCTTTATAAAATTCCAGTTACCTTTGCACACAAAATAAAACTTTCTAACAATAATACTCATGCAACGGTATACTGGTACTGCATATTTAAACTGGCCCTTATGACATCACTTAAAATCCCACAAACTTGAAAACAAAAATATGACGTTAAATTAAATCTACTGCTACTCAAGCAAGCGCAATTTATGCATTTCACTGGAAGTAACTCACAATTCGGTGAAGCACTTTAAAATACAATACAAGTACCTAAATTCGAAAAAGTTGATCTCAAAGGAATGATAACAAGAGGGGGTCGATGTCTTTCAATCAGCCTCAACTAGTGTAGCAGACCCAAATTACATTTTTGTGGGTGGCCTAGAGTTGAACAGATGCAAATGGAAGTGGTAAAGCTTTCCTTCTCAAGCGATTCACTTCCGGGATTATATGTACAAACTTAAAAGCCGTTGTCTAAATCCACTGAAGCGAAGAACGAACGTGCGTTGCAGTATTTAAACATACCTGGAACAAGGAGTAATTTACAACTGAACTACGATCCTAAAAGAATGGCAATTGGACAATTTCATTCACATCAACTGCAATGAGGATTTCACTTGCATGAAACCTTTCGACTGTCCATCTCTCGAAGTTTACGGTTGTTGGGTACTAAGTGCAGCATACAAGTGACCCTATGTTAGTTAATAATCCCACGCTCCGGCTAATCCCTCCTTTTTTGCATGTACCTCCGCTTTTTCTCTTTATACCCAATACATTCGTCGCTCTTCCTGAGTAAAACTTTAAATTTGGCGGCAAGCTAAGGTGTTTAGAAGGCCACGTGCTTCCTAGAATTTAACATGTCCACGCGGAGTCAGTCCACTCAAATGAAACGTATTCTGCAACCGCATGTGTTGTCTGGAGCGCTTCGAATAAGAACTAAAATTAAGAAAAATCGAAGCGGAGCTACAAAAAAGACAACAAATAAAATACCTTAACAACTGTCAGTCTCTTATCCATATTTTCTCCAAAACTTTGTTTTGGCTTTTGTAGCTCTAAACTAAATAATAATTGTTTACAGTTACTTAGTGTTCATTATATGTTGCTTGATTTGAAATATTTTTTAGAACAAAAGTGCAACACACTCGGCTACGTCTGCACTCCGCTTGGTAACGAGCGGTTCTTAAATTTCGTATATTTTTTGTTTTATTAGCAAACAACAATAAAGGTCATAGATGACTACTAATATACTTTGTTATTAACATAGAATCTATCTAAATAGAATTTGCATCAAAGTTTTCTTAGAATATGTAATAAATTACTGCGATACGTCTGTATCCCACATGATAGCGGGCGGTTGTTAAAGTACAGGAAGTCTACTGTTGTTGTTTAATAAGAATCTAAACACAAGATATAGAAGATTACTAATATACTTTGTTACTAAACTGAAATCCACCTAAAGAATATTTGCACCAAAATTGTCTTAGATATGCCAAATATGATTAGGATGCAAATATACCCCTCTTGGTAGCGAACGTTAGAAAATAAGATATGTCATTATAAGGAGTATTTGCAATAGTAAATTATAAAATGGAACACTACAATGAGATCGTATAATAAGAACATACTCAAAATCAAAACACATTCTCTATAACATTTCATGATTCATTACCTGAATTATTATCTACATTTGTTTTTTCATATTTAAAATATTCACATTACATGCACCTTGCATATGACATACAGCGTGTCCATGATTTCCGTAATTTATTAACACTAAGGTAGAAGCGATTGTTAAAAACACTTTTATACTGAATGCTCAAACTCAAAAAGTTGCACTTTGCATGCTTCTGTTTAGTTGTTTCCAAGAGTTTTTTTTTAAGCTGAAATGTCAAAATATTCAACGAACAGTGAATGTCGCGACCCGTTGAGCGGTTCATCTAAAATGAATCTGTTATTCAAACGCAAAAACATTTTTGCCTGAACAAACGTTCAGGCTCCGCAACTTTAGGCGCGGGGACACTTAGGGGTCACATGAAAAAAAAAACATTATTCTTGATTTTAAAACTCGTTGTTAGGTAATTATTGCAGTAATTAATGTTGAAGAAAAATTCAAACCTTTATAAACAATATGTATTCTTCAGTGTTAAAGTTTTAGAAATTTACATATTTAATTTACATTGTATCGATTATGAAAAATGAGTTATTTACATTTTGTATATGGGTAGTTTAACGTGGTGGAATTATACACACCATATAATTTCACTACGTTAAACTATCCATATACAAAATGTAAATAACTTTTTGTTCGTAATCGATAAAATGTGAATTCAATATATAAATTTGTACTACTTTACACTGAACACTGAACACACTGAAGAAGGCTCGTAAAAAGCTGAATATATATTGTTTGTGAAAGTTTGAATTTTTCTTCAACATTAATGACTGCAATAATTACCTAACAAAAAATGATAAATCAAGAATAATGTGAATTTCTTTCATGTTTCGCCTAACTGTCCCCGCGCCTAAAGTTACGGCGCCTAATAGCGTCCCCGTCTAAAAGCTTCGCGCCTAAAAGCTCTCGCCTAATAATGCGCGCCTAAAGGTGCGCGCCTAAACGTCCCTTTCCGATCCGGAAAGTATCTCGAGAGTTGAATCTACCGCGGTCTTCTATACATTAAATTTTACAGCAGAATTTTGAAAGAACTTAAAGCAAAATTTTCGATGCAATAAACAACATTACTGGAGTTGCTTGAAAAGGTTTGGCAAGAACTCATTTATCGTTAAGTGCTGTGC
This sequence comes from Agriotes lineatus, assembly GCA_940337035.1. Classification (NCBI taxonomy): domain Eukaryota; kingdom Metazoa; phylum Arthropoda; class Insecta; order Coleoptera; family Elateridae; genus Agriotes; species Agriotes lineatus. The sequence continues at coordinate 76,634,430 of OW679195.1, read as the reverse complement.
TAATGATGATCACATTTAAATAATGTAGTATAGAGACTGTCCCACCATATGATGTACATAGCACAGTATACGTTCTTCACATTCCTCTCTTCTAACGTGTAGCCTAAAATCAATCGTTACTAAGTTATTCCTTCTTAAATTTTCCCATGTGCGTTCAAACATCATAAACAAAAAACGCATTAGTTAAAGGGCTTTGATTTCATGCAGAGCGAGTGTCCCGCTAATCAAAGTCATTTTGAAAAATCGATATACAGATTGGCATGTAAGCTTTGTCTTTGGGATCATTTCCCCCTCATCTTGGGAATATGGAACAAACTCCCAAATGATTTCATATATTCTGCTCTACTAATTAGGGAAAAAATGCAGTATCGTGGACCACACTAAAATACCTTGCAATTGTTCGCGCAGTTCTCTTTGTAACAGCAGCAGCAACTTGAACTACCATTCTTGGAGCTAGTAATATAGATGGGTACTAAATATATACAAATCTTAAACTGCAGCTAACCTAAAATGATAGCTCCTGCGCATGAGGCTAAAGTGGTCTACGATGCTGCAGTTTAGCCAACAAATGCAAATACAATTTAAGATCATTTTGTGATTGCTTCATACGAGCAGTCACATCAGGTAAAATATTACTTGGACAACCTGTGACATTTAAATTAATAAAATAAAATAAAATTTTTGAATTGTTGAGTGTTACTTTTAGCAAATAAAGGTGCCAATAACTTTTGGATTTAAAAGAACACTAGAATCCTATTTCGAAACACCGTGTATAAGAAACACGTTTTAAATTAGTGTATTAAAAAACAATAAAAGAATAAGAAGTACATGTAGTCAGTTTTTATAAATTAAGAAAATCGTTCCTTTCTTAACTAGTAAAATTTCTTAAGAAAAATCATCGTTCTGTAAAACATGATATTGGCAAAAAGTTCATTCAAATGAACAAAGGAGGCGACACAAATGAAGTATCAAGACTTCTAACGAGTTAAATAGTGAATCAAAATGTAATTTACGTTTTCATTAGAGTATTTGGAGTTCCTAAAAGATTTAATTGTGAATAAATGTGAATGAGAAAGCACCGCCCATGTTCTGCAAAATTTGTCTTTCAGAAGCAAACAGCAGGACAGTTGGATGCAAAAGCTTGTAGTTTTTTTATCGATACTGAGAAACTGTATATTTTTACAGGGACAGTTACGGTAACTATCGAATAAAAGAAGGAGGAATATTATTATTAATAGAACATTAGTAATACAATTAAAGAAACCCTACTCTAAATTATTATTTCATTTCGTTCATAAGATCCTCTAACTAAAAAAAATATAAATATATCGTTCATTTTCTTGCCGATATATACAACTGAGCTTCGTTCAGGGACCAGTTTTTGCCGGAAAGCCATTCTTCGGCTTATTTCTCAAGGGATTCTTTAGATCCATTAATCGAAATACGAGATCTTACAGTCTGGCACACAAGGTAGGTTTGACTCCAGCGTTCCTTTACTTATACCATTCATCACATCGAAAATTTACAAGTTACCTGACAGTAATAAATTTAACTCTATCAGCGCAATGGTGAATAGTAAGCAACATTACTACATGTACACATGTAGTTCTACCAAGCGGTACAATTGCGGATACATTCTTCAGTGCGAGCTAAGAAAATACGAACTGCTATCGATTCGCTAATATCGTTATAAACGTCCAGCTTCCCTCGAGTATTAACATGTACTACCGTCTAATGTAATCTCCTTTAAGCTCGTCATTCTGAAACTCGAGATGCTCTCCCTGGTGTGCAATATATCACGTAAGAAAGACACGAAACGTCTGGTAGCTCAGCATCACAGCGGTTAATGCCGTAATTCTTTTGTACTTGTACGTGTACTTCTTCGACGTAAAATCATAAACGTGTTCGGATAGAAATAAGAAGCTGTACACTTACTAACTAAATTTGTGAAAGCTTAAGAACTATAAAATGCTTAGTGCTATACGCCCCCGAAATATATAAATATGACTCAACCATAGATTTGTGGGTCTTTGTTCAAAAGACGACTTAACTTGTCTTACCTACTAGTATATTCAAATGCGTTTCGTTAAGTTCAAGGTTTTTTATAGTAAGTACGCTTAGTTCTATAAATTGAGGTTTCATTGAAAAGCTGAAAATAAGAAAACATTTTATCGTCTGAAGAATATAACTGATGTAGGTATCTCGAGCTCCCTGAAGTAATGTGTAAGCGGTTCCGGAGGGCAGCGGTAGTCATTAGGAACAAATTAAGAAAAAAAGGTATCCTATGTAAGCAAATTCCAACTTAATCTCTTTTTTGTTTCTAAAATTCCTTATCTTGGTTTTAAAAACTAAAACTTAAACATTATCGCTTTCAGCTACACAACTTCAGCGATAGGCTCAATATACGTATTTCTACTTGAAATATAAAAATTGTTTTTATGCCAATGAGGACTATGTGAACATTTATAGTCTATGTTTTTGCTTTATCATTCGGGATGGACTATGCATTTATATTATTTTAGCAATGCGCAATAGTTTAGTTACAAAATATATAACGACAGATTTATGGAGGCCAGGATTGTCTAGCAGAACTTCTGCAAATATCACTAACGTATAATAAAATGCCAGGGAAAACCAGTGTTAACAGTAAAACTAAAGAAGTGTAAATAGTTATTTTCATTACGAGTGCGGTAGATTGCATTTTATAGCGCGAGGATCTAATTTTTAAGCACTACGCCAAGCGGAGCGCTTTAATGATAGCAATGGATGTAAAATGCTAAAACACTGAATATTGTATTAAATTTTTAGGCCGACCTATTTTTTCTACATTTTTTATAAATTCGAGATTTTGTTTTCGAATATCAAAAGCACAGTTTCCATCAAGCAAGCTGACATCAGAAAATTTTGTAGGTGACGCTTTGATACGTCAAAAGTCGTAAATATCAATTTTCTTCATTTCTCCAAAACTTAACGAGGACTTACGTTACTAGCGCTTCTGTCAATACCCTTTATTACTACAAAGCAACTTTTTCTTTAAGGGTCTCTAAAAATTAAAAATTTTCTAGTCATTTTACCGTACCGGAATACGTAAAAACACTGATTAACTGTAAAATCGTAGTTACAGTGTACGTCGACTATGCGTGAATGTGTTGTTTACATGTCAAGAGGCTAAAAATGTTATACAGGGTGTCCGGAAATGGCGTATACAACGAAAGACCACAAGTTCCTTGGCCCAAAATATGATGATTTAACGCAACTTACCTATATACAAAGTTGCTTAGTGTACCAACTATTTCAACCTACCTTAGAAGTCTCGCATAACTCCGCCTACCTCAATCTTCGGCTGAGATATGGGTATGATAAATGTGGGATTTTTGTTTACTTAACTTTCGCATAAATGCTTTAGGTCCACTAAGAAACAAATATTGGGCGCCAACAACTTATTTAAATTGTTAATTTGTTTCTTTATAATATTTATGTACATTCAATCATATAATTCATGGTTCCTGTTAAAGGTTAATTATGAGTTTAATATAATAAATGTTTATCCACTATGGCAGTTTCTATATACTTTATACGGAAATATCGAATTAGAGTTCTTATCATTGATTAATCGATCAAGAGTTTTATAGAAATGTTTTCTTTTTTTTTCGGAAATTCGTCAACTTTAGGTAAGATAAATTTAAAGAGCTCTTTATACCGTCTTAACCTATTTATATCTTTAATGAAGGCTGTTAAATGATTTACCGGCTAACTCAATTCACATTTCTAAAGTATAAGAAATGCCCATTATTTAACAGCTAACTGCGGTATAACATTAAACCCCTTCTTGACATTTACAAATATAACCTGGGTTTTAGTCTCGTTACTGAAAATGCAATTAAATCTTCTTATTACATTATTATGAAGTTCTGGCAGTAGATTGAATTTCCTATGCACATTTTAGACTTGTAACTTTGTAACGTTAGACTCTGATTTTAAAGGAAAACTAATTATAATCGAATATTATGGCATTGAAAATTCCGCAAATTTGACTTTATAAAAGTTCCAGCCCGCGCGAGCCCGCCAGTCAATCGCTATGCGCGACCGAAGCGAAAAAGCGTTTACCGCGCCTTCCCGTTTCTGCGTTGATGCAAGGGAAGGTAACTTAACAACGTTTAAGACCGAAATTGTTCCGCAAACTCGAGGAGAATATCCGAGAAATTTCCGACACATTATTCCGGCCGTTTGACCCAGTCCTGCGGCCTCGGCCGCAAGGGCCCCGTTCTCGCCCTAGCAGAGCACCAGAAATATACCAGAATTCTCTAGAAAATTCAAATCTAGCTCTCTGAGCAACATCCCTGACCTGTTTCACTCAGTTCATAATTCTTTAAATTAAATCGAAGCTCACCCGAAATTCCGGCGCGTAAATAATAGCTAGCTTATCTTCACAAAGCCTCAGCACTTTGATTAATTTAAAATAGGCGTAAACCTACGATCGGGCTACGCTACGTTGAAATTATCTAAAGTTCTATAGCTGAATCATTTCAAATAACGTATACCTGAAATCGGGCTACGCTATTTGAAATAAAATAACTCAGTTGGATACAATTCAAATTTCCGCAGCGTTTCTAGTTTATTCGTTGGAAGTAACACACACCTAAGAGCGAGCGGTGTTGTTTTCCCATAATTTTATTCATTCGAAGCAAAACCAGCTTAAGGTCAGGTTGTATGATTGTAAATCATTCGAAGTCTCAGAAGTTCCCCTTCGCCTCGCTGCAGTTATGGGCCGGTGCCTGGACCTCGGCGCCGTAGTAGAACTTAATATTTAATAGTCAATTCCTCCAAGTCACAATCTACCTACCTTCAAGCCCCGTGGTTATTTCACCTCGGCATGCGCGCGATCTAGCTGTTATCAATCTCGATAACCTTCAATCACCTATTGATATCACTAAATAGCATTCTGCGGTCGCACACGTGGTACATAAGAGAAAGTCCATTCAAGTGGTATTTGAAAACTTAGTGGCTTTTATTAAATAAAATCACTGATAACACCTTGCTTGCATTAATTTAACTGACATTTGTTTAAATTCATAGTACTGCCAACCTCTGTAAACCAACCTAGAAGTTCCAGCGACTGTCAAACAGTTGAAAGCTGCGACTGCCTCTGCCAGTTGGGTGGCCTAACCATAGCGGGAATCAAATTAAATTTTATTTTATATTTACGAATGGGAATAATTTATAAGTTGATTTATTTGTACATTTAAGGTTTGATATGTATGTAGGATTGAATAAATGTAATTTATGATATCTCATGTTCTTTACATGAATCAAGGTATAGGTAAACCGAACCTAGGCCTATTCAGAAGCTACCATTGATAAGGGCAAAAATGAAGTAACGCTAATATTAAATAAATATACCAGGTAGTGTTGCAACTTGACATATTTTGGGTTTTGAATGAACTGAATAGTTTATATAATTTTCTTGCGGTATAGGACTAACCTAACCAAAAAGGAGGCGATCCTATGATTCTAAGAACCATTGCCTTGCCCAACGAGTTGAACTCTACTTAACAGTAAACAACCCCATCGACAAACCACTGAATCATGACGTCCCGTGCTCAAAGGCATTTTCTATTAGGATATGTAAGTAATATATGTAATTATCAGTGGCGTAGACACGACACAGACTAAATAACGCTTTAAAACATAAAACACAAAAATTCAAGTCAAACAGGGGTTGAACATCCCCATCTTCTTTTTCTAAAAATTATGGTTGCAAATCATTTTATGCTCATAAAATAACAAAAAATAAATAATTTATTTTATTATATCGAAAAAGGTGTTACAAAATATAGGAGAGTACTATTGGGAGCAAAAGTCAGTGATTTTTTAATCGAGTTGCAACACAGGGCATGACACAAACTACAGACTAACGTTTGGAAACTGCACCCACACTTCATCAGAAAAAATGTAAAGTTTAACAAATCATTATTGTTCAAATTCTCATTGAACCACTGACAATAACGTAATCGTTGTTCATGGTCGAGTGGATGTAGCTGGTGAACAGCAGACATTTTGTAGGGGTGCATGTATAGCCGTTTGTTTAAAGCCTTATGGCAAGTTCCAACAAACAAACCTTCAAAAGAACGATGTCATTAATCATATTATACTAACTAATTGTCATAATTAATATTGCATACATTTTGTTTTAATCATTTCATTTACCTGTTTGAGCAGATAATTGTGGAATGGAGTTCTTAGGGCTTTGCTCTATTTGTCTCTAAATACTGCAACCACCTCTTCTGTTAAAACAGTTGGTCTGCCAGTTTATTTCCCCTTACAAATGCAGTCTTTTTCTTGGAACCGTTGAACAGTCACCTGTTTGTGGTTCCTAAAGATATCGTAAACAATGTTTGCTGCCGGAAAAACCTCCATAAATTGCTCAATGCAGGACTGCAATGAATAGCTCCAACTTCCACGAAAGTGTGCCATCAAAATGAAAGCATCCTGCTCCAGTGTAAAAACCATTCTTCTTAGGACAGTTCTGCACATTAAACAAAATATATAACAATATTTTCTAATGATTTATTGCCATATTTAATTATTATCTATATTAATAATATGAATTTTAATTGGTAACAAATTTGGAAACTGTTATTTTAAGTTATACGTAATAATAAATATCTCAACTTTACAATTTACTTACATCCAAATATCCAGGTAATTTCAGAGTTCTGAAAAGAACTGTTTTTCGATGTCGACTCAACAAATACAATCCAATAACATCTAAACAGCAAAACGAAGCGTATGAAGTTTAGAGGTTAGATGTGACGAACGTCTGTATCGCAGCAGGTCAAAATTTGGAAATTTGTTTAGAGATATTACCAATACCACCAACCTTCGAAAAACAAATTTATAGCGGCAAATTTAAGTTTAGTCACGTGGGAAATGGGAATTAATGAAAACCCTGTATATGATAAACTAATTCACTAAGGAGATACTTTTATTTATCAGTATGTAAAGATAATTTGATACAAAAACATGTAATTCAATTTGTAAGCGGTTAAAATTATGAAAATAAGCCCTTTGTAAAAGTTTAAAAGCTGTTTGGAATATAAAAGGAGTATGAATTAAACTAAAAATTGGCGTAGTGTAAAGAAAAAGTAAACTTCAAAAGATTGAAAGATGCGAAAAAGAAGAGGATTAAAATAAATGGATGTGGTGGAAAACCCTATGTAATCGAGTTATAATCTACAAAAGCAAATTTCTGGAAGGGGATGCTGAACTGAGTTTATTGTCAAATTACATTGCATCATATGAATTGGATACAAGGAATGGCTTTTACTGGAAGTGGTTTACATCGAGATCGTTAGCAAAGTCAGAGTTTTATGAGGTGAATAGGAGGTTTTCATTTAATGGAGTTCTAATTCGACAAGATTGTCATTGAAGTGACATCTTATAATTTGCATCTAGTCGAGGTTCGTGATACTAGGTCGTCGGGGGCGTGGGGATTTTGGTAGGACGACGTGGATGGTGTTTACTGCTGACATTACTACTGGAGAAACTTGGTAGCTGCCTTGTCGTGTTTTGGCCAAGAAGTCTTTGTGGATCCAGGTGTTTTTGGCGGAGTACGGACGCTGGGAGACCTTTGTGTAATTGCTGGATGCGTTTGGCTTGGAAAAGTAGAGTTAGTTCATGAACGGGTGACAGAATACGGGTATTTAAATAAAAAAAAACTAAAAAAAAAGATCGAAAGAGTAAAGTGAGGTAATTTTAAAGAAAGAAGAACTTACTATTTGATATTTGTTGACAACTAAATGTAACGAGAAAGTATTTGTAATTGATTTTGCACTTGCATAATTCAAAGTGACAGGTGACAGACGTTTAAGTTGTCATGAAATAAGAGAATCAAATTTCATGAATAGAAGCAGTCTAGATTATGAGCGACCCCACCTGTATTTCAGAAAGAGTAAAATGTTTCTACCGGAGTTAGCGATTTAATAAAATTAATAATACATAATTATAAAGGGGCAAATGAGTTACTAAAAATTTTCAACTTTTAAAGAGAATTGATTGAAAATAAACTAAAGCATAGTAAAAGTCAGATGTAATAGCTAAAATATAATGATTATTGTTATGACATAAGACCATTTAAATAAATGAAGATCATTATTACATAGTCAATTAAAACTTAAAATAGGTGCTACTAGGTGGAGCTATAACAATATGTATAATTGTTACAAACAAACAATACTCAATTTTTAAATTATAATTAACATGATTATAGTAAACAAAATACTACAAAAAATTTACAGAATGCGAGTAAATCATATTATAAGCTACATTATTTTGCATTGGTTTCTCTTTTAAAATATTTATTCCAAATTTCAGGAGAATTCATTGAATGGAATGAAATTTTAATAGTAGTTTACGATGCAAGTAACGTTATCAAGCTTTTTACATTACGAGAGAATAGTTTGAATGAACGAGCGACGTTAGAAGCGAGTTCTTTCAAATTCTAGAGTAATGTAGAAAGCAGATAACGTTACGTATATCGTAACACGGTTTATTTTATGCTAAAATACTAATCTTTTTAAAAAAATAGGAAAAATGGTTATTAATGACACTTACAACAGCGAATGGTGGTATCACTAGTAAGATAAAAACTCAATACTGTATCGTTGGTAGCACTGTCAGGTTATGTTAAATTTGAGATTTTCAGGTTAAGTTTTGCATCAATTTGTGTCAAATAACAAACAAAACCTAACCTACTAACATCGAATTTGACATAGACTGACAATACACTTCAGTGCTGTCGACATGTGATTAAATGCTAATAAAGTATCGTTATGTTATTTTTCTTAACAACACTGGTGCTGTTAAATGCATCTTAACGCAACTCATTGCTAAAGAGTTATTGTCATAATAACATAATAGGATAAAATAATAGTATATTATTATATGAGCGATTATGACAGCCATTATTCACGAAAAGGCGCGTGGCGCAAGTCATCTGAGTGAATAATGGCCATAATCGCGAATATAATACGATATTTTATCTACTCCTATGCAATAGGAGCCTTGTGTTCATATTTCAGAATTATGACATTTGTGACAGCTGTTAACTTCAAAAGTGATTTAATAATAAGAATGAATTTTGTGATTGGCTACAACCTATTGAATAATGAAAATAGAATTTTCTGATTGGTTACAATTTGCAAACTATTGAATAATGAAAATATAATTTTATGATTGGCTGCAAACCGTGAATTATGAATCATAATTCATGGCCATTGTGCAGTAGGAGTAGATAAAAAATATTACACAAGTTATAAGAAAATGTTGATCTTGGCTCATCGGAGACTCGTTTTGGCCAGACGAAGGTTAAGCAGTAGGTAGGCTTAATCGTTGAGCTAAAAAGTGCAAGATTAATCACGATTCAGCCGGTCTGCAAAACTAAATTTGAAATCTTCTATATCTGTTGAGTACAGACAGTTTCGATAAATGCATTGTGATCAAAATACTTTGAAGCTAGCCAGTGTAACATGTTTCCTGGAGAATTTAAGCGTAGATTTGATTATCTGACAGGCTGTCTTCCCACATAACTGGCAGTAGCTAAACCTCTACATCTTATCACTACGTTACGACAGACAATATCTATGCAAAGCATAGATACATTTCGTACCGCTGAGTCGAGTGTTCAGGAATAATACTTTACCGTAACACGTTGACTGTTAACCAATAATACTAAATTGTTTTCTTTAAATTGCACGTAATTAATGTGTTTAAGCTACCTTATTAATATCATAATGAATAATTTCTATCCAAGTAGCAATTGAACGTTCATTATTACAACTTGTATTGAATATAAAATAAGTAGGTACTGCAGTACGCTATCACCACCTTAATGTATCAAATACTTTGTAATGAGTCGTAAACATCGCTCTGTCAAACTCTAAAATTTCACTCAAATTATTGAACATTTCCGGTTTGGATAATAATTTTCGGCCCAGAATAAACGCCGAGGCAAGTAAACGACTTCTCTAGCAGATATAAAAATGCTGACAAGTTTCAGGAATAATAATGTTCAATAACGGGCAAAAGTTCTTTATAAATATCATTGTAATTTCAGTTAAAACAAATTGTACTTGTACACAATGCTTCAATACCTGTAATTATTTGATAACGCTCAAACGCGGCCACGCAGTCCACCTCTCATAGATTTTTGTAAATACTGCTTATACGTTCTTTCTCTTTCTCTTTTATTCGCATTTTTAAAGTAGTAGGACGATTATTCGTAGGTATTAATTCTATGCCTATTGCATTGACTAGCCTCTATCTACACATATGTAAACGTAAACATAAACGGTAAATAGCGAACAGTAAAGATGTAGCCAAATTGCCTGCGATGGAAATTGTTTGTAAATCGTACAGTAGAAGCGTAAAAGGCGAAATAAAATGCAGGTTCTGCGAAAATTCATAACACCCTGCGTGGCAGTGCGCGTAAAGAAGATTAAAGTAGTGGGTTTCAGCGAGGAAATAAAAAATTTGGAAGATAAGCTCAGAAACATAACCTCACAATCGGAAGTAAACACACAAACAAAACATAGTCCAACAACGAAAAATGCATAAATACCAACTAACTCTCAGCACGAAAAGACGTAATATTCGAAGACATTAGTTCCCAGGTAACCAAATATCCAACAAAAACAGGATCAACAAGGAAATGTAAACAAGCTAAAAGAGTATATTACCCCAGATCAAATGAAGAAAGTAATAGAAAATGCACAGAAACTACAGCAAACAGATAAAGAAACTGAATACAAAACAGTAACTTACAAAAAGAAAAACAAACCGAAACCAGTTGTAAGAATGCTATATTTTTTCATGAACAAGAAAACAAAAATCCAACAAATAAGAAAGCCACACTACTATCTCTCGGACACCAAAATGATACTAACAAAGACCAAAGACAAAATAAACAAAATTGAGGTCACGACATCATGAAGGTTCAGCCGGATATATTACATTTAAACGGCAGATCTGTATCGCCACTTAGAACAAACGATACCTATATGTATAAAAATGTTACATTTAAATATGCAATCCATTTCAGATAAGGTCAACGAACTGGAAATATTATTTTCCGAACTTCACGCTGATATATTTTGTGTATCTCAACGTTGGTTGACGAAATCCGCTGAAGCACACTTGAGAGGATATAGAGTTGCTGTCCAGTTCAATCGTTGTGTTCATCAATCTGGGAAGAGTGGCGATTTATGTTAAGAATTCTATGGAGGTAATCGAAATTAAAAAAATAGTTACGTACAACATCGAAAAAATGTTTTTCTACGACCACTACTAAAAGTAGGCCTTTTAGCACTACGCTGTTTCACTAAAAATGACGTTTTCTCGATACCCATCTAGTAAGTTACACTTACTTTGACATATGCATTGCAGGTAAGTTGATTTTACTGTTTGTTTACTGGTTTTCATATTAGGGCAGTAACGTAAAACCTACCCCCCAAGGGAAGTAAGTGAAAAGAAACGCAAGTACAAGTGATTGTTTATATTGGCAGAAACAACTGAAAAACAATTGCTACTAAGCAACTCAACACTAGGTGACTATTTGCTTTATTTGTAATAGATTAATTTTCTATCAATTAACGAAAAATTATTAAGGGAAAATTATTCAGGTTTTTGTTGGGCATGGAGAAAAATATTATAAGCATGCTCAGGAAGTAACTATCTACAACCAGTCTCGAACTTTGCCAGCCCTCGCTCGCTCGGGCTGGTAAACTCGTTCTCGACTGGTAAAAGTGAAACAATAAAGAAGCTGACCTGCGATTAATTAATAAAATTAAGCAATGGTAGTAAATATCGCAGATCAACCCCCCTACAGTTTATACATCACGGCAGCTCTGAAAACTCTTTACTTACCACGATGGCCCTAACTAACTCAAATTTCGGTGGCCTTAGGTCGTAGGTTCAAATCATCAGCTGTGTACCCTGGAATGTCTTCAAAAAAGGAAAGGAAATGGGCGCCAGAAATCAAAAGATTTCAAATAATAAGAGGAAATAAACTGCAAGTTACTAGCGTTTAATTAATAAGTAATAAAAGGTCTTGAAGGTTCAGTAATAAATAATCAGGATAATTAAAATGCAAATAATGTTATAACAAAATTGTGTACGTAAACTGAAGGTTGCGACACGCAAAAAATTAAAAACCCCTTTCGGGTTATTTTAATAACTTTAACAACAAATTATTCGTGGGCTAAGCTTATCACAGTCATTTAATAAAACCTTCTGTTAGGCTATTGAAAATAAAAAAGCGTGACTGTACCTTTTACAGAGGGTCGAAATACATCAAAATAACAACTTTAAATACTGAGCATAATTAACTATAAGCATAAAAATTCAAATGTAATAAGCAAGGGCATGTATGAAATTGAACATTACATGTTAATAATGGCAAAACGTATGAATTTAAATTCCAAATAATTACTGGTTTAAAATGTATAAATGTAAAATCTAGGTATTGAAGATAATTTAAGATTTAATCCCGGAGTAGCACTAACTAACCTCGAAACATAAGCTGGGCGTGAACTGCTACCATAATGGACGAAATCGCCGAGGATGAAAATTAAAGCAAAGGCACCCTCGAACGGCAGCAACTAAGCAGAGCGCCAGCAGGTGTTGAAAATGCGATAAGGCTAGCGGCTTGGCCTCCGAGAAAAACTCGTGGTTGGAACTGGTAATAAAGAGCTAAGAAAAAATGTAATTACTATGCGAATAACAAAACAGAAAAGCGCCATCGTACCTGATCATTGTCAGCCCTAGGAAACATATACTGCTCATTGGATTAATTGACCGCACGTAATTTGACTTGAACAAACATTATTTCACCACGCCGGTGATGGCGGTCCAAAAATCGCAAATTCGAGGTACGAACAATTCGATCCCAAAGGAAGACTCGCACTCTGATAAGAGATAGCGCGGGTCGAGAGTTCATCGCGCGAAAGAAAGAACTCGAACCAGGTACAAAATGCGCTGGTTTGGAAAATTTACGAATTCGAAATGCAAAAGATTTATAATTCAACTAAAAATATACAGGTTAAGCCTGAAATAATTCGATATCTGGCGAAACAATTAGGCGAAGCCAAAAAATTGTTTCAAAAGTTACTTACTTCCCATGATGCTTTAATAACTATTTATAAACCAGCGTGTTAAAAGTAAACAGCGGGTGTTGAATTTAGAATTTTAAACTGGAAGTGACGTTATAAAGTTATTCTAGTTACTTTTTTCGTTAGAGGTAAACTATTTTTTAAATAATTAAAGCATTATGTAATAAATAAAGTATACTGTGTAGTATTATAATTACCTTTAATAGCTAACTTTGACAGCTACCGGCTGCAGAAGCAGTCCACTATGCCGTCAATGTCATCTCTCTTTTATGACATAAATTATAACTGTCATAAATGCAAACCTTTGTGAAATCGACATTTATGGATTAATAACAGTAAATTTAAAACCGTAGAAAGAATGTTTATTTATGACTTTTGACATTAGCCTGAAGATGGCTTAATACATAAGCCGAAACATGTAGCGCATGTAAAATATATGTTAATTTTATGAGGCAGACAGTGTTTCCTTTACAATAACTTACATCACCTCATTGTGAGAATGGACCAGATCCAGAATTTTTTTGAAAGAATATTGTGCGCAAATTAGTGCATAAACATGCTATTTTCTACGACCACTACTAAAAGTAGGCCTTTCAGTACTAGCTTGTTTCACTAAAAATTACGTTTTATAAATCGGCGTGTTAAAAGTGAAATCAGCTGTTTACTTCAAGTAAGGTGTGTGGTATTATAATTACCTTTGATAACTAACTTTGAGAGCTACCGGCTGCAGAAATAGTCACCTGCGCCGTCAATGCCATCTCTTTACTGTGACATACATTATAACTGTGATAAATGCAAACCTTTGTTAAATCGACATTTATGGATTAATAACAGTAAATTTAGGGCCGTAGAAAAAATATTCTTTTCACACTCGTGCATAAACATGCACTTTAAAACGATAAGGAAGCTGACCTGCGGTTAATTAATTAAAATAATCAATGGTAGTAAAATATCGCAGATAAACCTCCTTAAAGTACGCACTACACGAAAGCTCTAAAAATTTTTACTTACCGCGCAGGCCGAACTAGCTCAAATTCGGCGATAAGGTCGTGAGTCCAAACCACCAGCTGTGTACCCTTCAAAGTCTTCAAAAAAGATATGGGCGCCAGAAATCAGATGATTTCGAATAATATTACTAACTACAAGTGACTAGCATTTATTTATTAACGCTAAATAATCTTGCAGTCTATAATAGTAACTCAATATTAAATAATTAGAATAATTTGGTTATAAATAATGTAATAATGATAAAAATGTGCAAATTAATTGAAGGTTGCGACACTCACCAAGATCAAGAACCCCTTTCAGGTTGGTAAATTAATTGTAACAACAAATAAATCGAGTGATATGCATATCGATGTCATTTAAAAAAACCTTTCTGTTCAGGCTATTGAAGGTAAGAAACGTGAATGCTCCTTTTACAAAGGTTTGATTACACATATAAATCGTAGCTTTCAATATTAATTGTAATTAAGTATACGCATTTACACTTCAAATATTAAAACTGATTGAACGTATGCGTCTAAACTTTACATGTTAGTAATAACGGAAAGCATAAATTTAAACTTTAAATGCTGATGTTGTGGAATGTACGAATTTGAATTTCAAGAATCGAACATAATTTAATATAATATTAATCCCGGAATAGCCAGTCCGGATCAGCTTGAAAGCAGAGAGACCATCAACTTTTAATGCGGTATATACCACAAAAGTAACACTCGAACCTCCAACGCCCATAAATTGGTGACAGGCAAATGCTGCCCGGGGGTTGCGATGCCCTGTGGTTAAAAGCACCTTGGATGCGCTCGTAATTGAAGCAGAGCCACTCCCAAATTGCAGAAGCCAGGTAGGACATTAGCCGGTGTTGAAAATTAAGTCAGGTAAAACTGTCCATTAAGAGCTCAATCAAAACCATCAGCCCTTCAAAAATTAATCGTAGTAATGTAATAAAGCACGAACGGGACCTTTTAGAAACAAGTTGCTTCGTCGAGGTGCAGGAAAAGAATCCTAGAGCATTCGGCCACTAACGAAAACCAGCTGAACGCTGCGACCTCGCGATAAGGACGTGGAAGCTTTTGGGTTTTCCAGAATCGGCACGAAATGATCGAACTAATAAATTGAAATAATTCGAAATACAATGGATTATAATTAAAATAAAAATATACAGGTTAGACCAGAAATAATTGGATAAATGGAGAAAACAATTAAGGGGAGCAAAAATGGTTTCAACTTGTAGCACTTGTTGCACAAATAGCTATTTTCTACGACCACTACTAACAGTAAGCCTTTTAGCACTAGCTTGTTTCACTAAAAATGACGTACTGTAAATCAGCGTGGTAAAAGTGAAATCAGTTGTTTACTTTTAGCACATGTGCTATAAGTTAACAGCTGTTGTTGAATTTAGAATTTTGAACCGGAAGTGAGGTTATAAAGGTATTCTAGTACGTCTTTCGTTAGAGGTAAAGTTTTTTTAAATAATTAAAGCATTATGTAATGAATAAATCAAAATATGTACTACTATTATAATTACCTTTGATAACTAACTTTAACAGCTACCGGCTTCAGAAACAGTCACCTGCGCCGTCATGGCCATCTCTTTACTATGACATAAATTACAGCTGTCATAAATACAAACTTGTGTTACATCGCCATTTATGGATTAATGGCAATAAATTTAAGGCCGTAGAAAATAGTATATTGAAGTAAGAGTGGATAACAAGGTCTTTAAAACACGTGCGAGTGTTTTAAAGACCAGTTATCCACGAATACTTTACGCTATTTTTTATTATGCCAGCAATACTGGAAATAAATTACGCACTAAACACTTTTTGTTTGTTTTTATTGTGATAAATCGAGAGAGCATAATAATGTAGCTACTATAGTTACGAGAATTGTTTACGTTTTTGTCGCGTCCACGTCCGTTGTTGCATTCAGTCGTGTCAGAAAAATAAAGAGAGCGATGAAGTTATAATGTTACTTATATAACTTGTTTCCTTGACAACCTTTCAAGCTCGGCTTGCTTTAATCGCCTGTTTTCGCACGTTCAGGCCTGCTTTAAACGGTGATTCTGATGCAGGTATAATAATATAGTATATTATGATACTAGTGTATAAGTACGCCTTTAAAGCACGTGCGACGAGTTTAAGAGCCGGACGCAAAGCGAAGTTTTTTTAACGTCGCTGGTGCTTTAATGGCACTTATACACGTGTATCATACGCTTTTTTTTCTACGATCGTAACAAAAATATAAAAATTCAATTCGGTGACACTTATGTTGACATTCAAATTTACGGCAAAGCGTGTTTTAATATAGTATTAAAACACGCCACCAATGGCAACGTGCGAAAAAACTTAAACCGGGCGCTAATATTAAGAGTGCTACAAACGTCACTTTTGACACTAGAAACTGTTCAAAAAGTCATTTTGTCAGGATCGTAGAAAAAATATCTTTTTTTAAAAGTAAATTTTTTCAGTTTCAAAAAACCGAAAATTTATAAAGTTCCATTCTTTTACAGAACATAATCGCAGAGATCTTTTCGCTACTTGGCGCCTAACATTTATAATAACATTCCAAGATATCAAAGTTTTAACGAATAAAGAGATAACTGAAAAAAGTTTCCGATATTGTCAAAAATAAAGTTTTCCATATGAAACGACTTAAAAAAAATGTGAAAAATAACAAAACCTGATTTTTATCGTAGATAGGTATTACTGGATATTTGAACGTAGTTTTCGATTCTAATCAACTTTTCTTAACAACAATTTTCGATATTGTCATAAATAAAGGTACTTTACTCTTGAGCAGAATTCATATTTTTTGACATTCCTCATATACCGCTTAAAAAAATTATATATGATAATTGTATTTTAAGTTTTGGACCATGCAGAACTTTTTATAAAGAATGACTTGATCGTAAAATTAATAATAAAAAAGTTTTCCATATGGTGCGAACTTAAGCAGACACACTGTATATCTGTTTATCTTAATCTTATGTGTTTTCATGATTATAATTTTATGTCATATTATTTTCAAGTAATTATGTATTCTTTTAAGCAATAAAATTTATTATTTTTATTATTATTATATTGGTTATACCGCCAACAGACAGACAGACAGACAGAGAGACATACAGACAAACAGACAGATAGACAGACAAACAGACAGACAGACAGATCGACAGGCGGACAGACAGACAAACAGACAGACGGACAGACGCAATTGAGAAAACTTGTTTTTCGTCAACTAGGGACCCTGAAACGTGAAGATCTGAAGAAGTCGCGAAAGGTGATTTTTTGGCGATTACAATTACATCCTGCGTCTTTTAGACTAGGGAACTAATTAAGGACAAATTGGTCCAAAAGCGTAATCTTGCGAGCAGGGCGTTTGTGCTTCTAAAGTTTCGCTGAGTTTAAATGATTGGAAAGATTTCTAATTATTATGTAAGCAATTAAATGATTTTTTCTACTCATGACATTGAAATCACTCATTTTGACATTGATTCAGGTGGTTGAAGTTGCATTTCAACCACTAGAGATTGAAATGCTCGGACTACCGGGATTTCAAACTGTTTGACGTTCAATTGATGACAAGAGAAATGTCACTTTATGTTTAATTTTTTCTAAAGTGCATTAATTTGTTAAAATGAGTGAAAATTCGTAGAAAAAATTGTATATCTAACTCGTGGCTGATTATTTCAACCACTTGTTCCATAATATACTATTATCTACTCCAGTGGAATAAGTAACTCATTAGGTCACTCATTTGACACTATTTCAGTTAGGTAATGAAGCTCATTACACCACTCAGTTATGTAATGGTTTCATTACGCAACTGAGTTGTGTAATGACTTCATTACCTAACTGAAATAGTGTCAAATGAATGGCGTAATGACATTTGCCTACTAAAATATTTTTGAAAATGACAGATCTGACATTTCTCTTAATGCACTTTTCTCAATTTTAGGCAGTCGTAGATAAAATTTTGTACAATACATAATATGTGATAATGCATCATTAATATACTTGTGTGCTTACATAACTCGTGCTACGCACTCGTTTGTAACTTACACACACGTATATTAATGATGCTGTTATCCCACTTGTATAGTAAATAGCTAATACAGTATGGCTATTAATTTACAGTACTGAAACGGTAGGCCTACTTTTCCTTAAACCTCTAATAAGTGACACTGTTATTTGACATAACATTGACGTGTGGCTTTGGTTAGATGTACTAATATGCTTGCAAGTTCGTAAATAATGTTATCTACTGAAGAAAAAGTCTTTTTAGTTGAGCACTATTTTCGCTCATACGGTTTAGGTAGACAAAATGGTTCAAGCATTAAATTCGTCCGCGAACAATTTTCAGACCATTTCAATAAACAGGCACCAAATAATGCTATTGTACTGAACATTATAACCAAATTTAGAAGAACTGAAAGTATGCTACACCAAGGAAAAGGTAAAGCTGGACGAAAAAAGCAGTGGATACCAACGAAAATCACGAACGTGTATTCAATCAAATTATGGACTCACCACGTCGTAGTCAACGGATATCTACTGCAAAATTGAATATGAACAAGAGGACTCTTCAAACATTTTATTCGTAAAGCTAATACTTAAGTGTTTATTTATTATTACATATTATTTTAAGTGAAAAAAGTTTGAAACTTTCAGTACTGTAAATTAATAGCCATACTGTATATACCGCCTATTATAGGTGGAGTAAAAATTAATATAAGAAAACCATTGACGAAGAGAAACAGCTCTTTTTGGATCTGTCATTGAAACATTTGATAACAGAACCAGGGCTGTTTGGGCAATAGTTAATAAAAAGTTGAATAGGCATAAGGAAAATAAAGAAATCGCGCTAAATATCAATATTCCATCGTGTAAGATTCTGTACAGATTGCGCTTTGATGAGTATTTTGCAATGTTAGCTTAGAATAAACTTTCTGAAAATTTCAACTCGTTATCGATCGAATGTACAACACTTTTATTATTTTATTTTCAACAGATCTAAATGAAGTTAACAATGTGCGTACACAAATATGAAATAATACATCGGCTGGTCTAGATGGCCTCAGTTCAAGAATGTTAAAGAAAATTATGCCTTATAGTTATGTGCACATAATAAACTTAGCTTTTAGTCAGGCTGTGTATCCGTGTGGTCTAAAAACAGTCTCCGTTCGTCCACTACTAAGAAAAGTGATCCTCATATTATTCGAAATTTTGGACCAATATCGCTTATTTTCTCGGTATCAAAAACAATGGAAAGGTTGTTACATTCAAGGCTTATGAATATCTTACGAACTTTAACGTATTATGCCAATGTCAATATGAATATCAAAGTGAAAGATCCACCGAAACAGCGACTTTTGATTTTGTATAATTTGTTCACGATAAGCTAGATGGTGACAAATACGTTGTCGATATTTTTTTTATTTGAGCTGTGCATTTGACTCAATCAACCATGAATACCTGAAAACCAAGCTATTTAGTCTGGGTATACGAGACATTACCAATGATGTCATTTTATCATTTATTAAAACTAGGAAAATGATTGTAAAAATTAACAATCAGTTGTCTAATCAATTCGATATGGAGCTTGGCGTGCTCCAGGGGTCAACCCTTGAGCCATTGATTTACATTTTGTTCACTAACAACCTCCAACATCATTTGGATGGATGGATATTAGTTATTACTTATGCTGATGACACGCCATTGGCGGTGTCGAGAGATACTGCTGCTGAACTCCTTTTTAAAGTAGAAAATATTTTAATACAATTTAAAAATTGCTGTAAAAACAACATATCCATTGTGAATTTACAAAAACTTTGTGGGCGTACTTCAATAAAAGAAGACCACTACAAGAATTAGAATTTAAGTGTATCAAGCCACTTAATCATATCTTGTTTTCTGCTAGTCGATTTAGGGAGAGCATTGATTTGAATATTATGATAAGACGGGTTATATAACACTATCACTGAATTTTCTGGTAAGTTGGGAATTAGATTATTACTAGCAACCAGTGAGACAAATGTATCATTTAATAAAACAAAAAAGACCGTTCCGGACGGACCAACGTCCCGAACGGACGGAAATCACGTGATTTCTCGAAAACCGGAAGTGTCACGTGACTGAAATTCGGTTCCTGAGCTGACATGACCATTCCAAACATATAACTTTCATAACTTTTTTCTCTATCTCTTACGGTTTGGCTGCTGAAACAGCGTCCCGAACGGACCAGCGTCCGGACGGACGGAAATCACGTGATTTCTCAAAAACCGGAAGTGTCACGTGACTGAAATTTGGTTTCTGACCTGACATGACCATTCCAAACATATAACTTTCATAACTTTTTTCTCTATCTCTTACGGTTTGGCTGCTGAAACAGCGTCCCGGACACACAAAACAGCGTCCCAGACAAGCCTATTATAATGGATGGATGGATTTTATTATCCATTTTTCATAGTTTTCAGCATTCATGCTGTCGTAGTAGTCATCAGTTTTGCATCCTGCTCTGAATATTAATAAACGATTTTTAATAAAACCTATTTCACCCCCAGCATGGACAATAATTAAACGCGAACCGTTGCCAATTTTATGTTTCCACCCTTTTGCACATGTGTAATTTGAATTTATGTAGGTTTCATTCATATGCACAATATTCCGGTTCTGTCCACGATATTAATGAATTTTCTATAAATAACTGATTCTCAAGTTTCTAATATCCATTTTTTCAATTAAAACCTCACGATTGTCTCCAGATTTTTTCCACTTAAAACCTAAATAATCTAAAATTTCAAAGCGACCAGTCCCAGACAATATCTGGATAAAAATTTTTTAAGAGGTGAAATTACGAGCACTTTTTCCACCAAATGAAAATTGAAAATTATATTTTTCAAATCCTCAATAAGAGACTCTTGAGGGTTGGTTACGGGGTGGGACTGTCCACGTTTTTTAGAGCTGGTCAATTTTCCCTTCTTATCTTGAATTCTTATAATTTTCTCAATGGTGCGTACTCCGTATTTTGTGGCTTTTGAAACCTCTACATAAAACTGTTGATTGGTCATTTTTGGTTTTTTTCTCTTGATGAATATTCATATACATTTGAATTTAATAATTTTGATTGTGATTTAATTTTTGAGACCCCATAATAACGACACTGACAAAAACTGACAGTTTAACATGTCGCTGCTACTTGATAATAATAAAACTTTCTAAAAGCCACCCAAACAAAATAAAAATACTATTTTAGTTCGCACATTTAGAGCTACAATCAGATTTGAATTCATTCTTAAAAAGCGTCCTAATAATGTTAAGATAGTTTTGTTCTAAGAAATATAATAATCGATTTCTAAGGAAGAAACTAAAATTAAACATCTTTGTTTTTTGGGCATAACTCGAAAACTAAGCTTGCTAGGTACAATTTATTTTTAAATATTATTCAGCATCAGAATACGCAACTATTATCCCTTACTGTTCGCCAAATCCTAATGGTGAGCCTCGAAATTGAATATCCCTGTATATCAGTAAGCCGCAACTAATTGAACTTTCAACTTTCGAAATTTCTTCAACTCTGGTGTTAAACGTAATCAAATCCGTGGCGGTGCGTAGTGCGTATACGGTAGGACATTGATAAAACACGTATCGACGGCTTAATTCAAAAAGGCTGTAATTCCAGTATCTGAAATTTTGCAGCAACCCGAAAAACTCTTTCGAATGTAATTTATTTTTCGTGTTTTTAACAGATAAATGGTTTATCCCATATAGCTCCAATTACCGAGAAACTTCATCAAGTCCGAATACGGACTAATATTCGAGCACCAGAAACTGAATTATATCCGAATAACTGCGTAATAGGACATATAAATTCGCTAGCTGTGGTTTAGGTTGCTTTCAATAAAAGTTTGTTATATGTATCCTTTCCAATAAGAACATTGTTAAGAATAATTTTATATATTACAGACTATAATATAATTTTTTAGCCTACCTGTTGTTGCCGAATGGTTTATTAATATCATTAATCAAAACAAGTTCGTTTTCTAAGCAGTTCAAAGAAAGGTTCTTTCTTTGTTTTACCTATGAATATATGTTTATTATTATCTTTTAGTCGATTTAAATTGCCCTGTTTATTTTATTTGAATATTAAAAATGATTCTTTTGGCTAGCTCCTGAAAATCAGGTGTGGATCCTTTCTATCTAGACTGCTTATTCTGAAATTTGATGTTCCGATTTTAATTTTGACAACACAAAATAACTTCTCTCAAATGGCACGTCAAACAACGTTGAAAATTCAATGACAAATACTTGCTCGTTACATTTGTTATATAACAATATCAAACAGTAAGTAATTACTTAATAATTAATTCACTTTTAATCTTTATTTTCGTTCAGTGCTTATTTTAAATACCTAAACTCATTTACTTTTTATTTGAACTTATCAATGTCCTCGGCAGTAACCAACTCGTCCCACTCTGCTACCGATCACAACTGCTACACCCAATAAACACGGTGAAGGCCTCCACTGACAACCAAAACGTCAAAACTACCTAGAATCAGGAACAGAAGCTTCCTCACAGCATAGGTCCAAACAGACCCTACTCGTTGTCACTTATCTCCAACATCGCATACAAAACCATTCTCCCAAAGTACTCCACCGACCAGCACCAAGGACCCCGCACAATGACAAGACACCAGACCTCAATTGCCAAATCTTTCAAACATATTCCCTCTGCCAACGATCTCCTCGGATCTCTCCTTCCGCGACAACAGCTCGCTGCAATCCAACTCAAGCGATGTGCAATGTCAAATAATGTAATTCCTCAATAAACTTAATTCAATATTTCTTTCTATTTAATTTCTTCTATAGATTAGCACTGCTTTAGTTAAATCTTCTCACCATTTTCTTTGTCTTCCTTCATTTTGATATGATCATCTTCTTACTTTAAAATTTCATTTTTATTCCACCACGTAAATTTTGCTTTAATTGTAACCCTTTTTCTTTTCCAAACCTTTTACTTTTGAAAATAGGGTTTATTTCATAACTTCAAGTAACACAAATTAATTACAGCTTTTCATTTTCAAATTTGTTATTTTAATAACCAAAACAAAGTCATTAACGATATCATATTTTCTCCTTCCAACACACTATATAAGCTTTATTTTGATTTTTACTCGATATGTACAATAATCTATCTCGATTAGGTATTGGTCATTATTTTCCAATTTCATATTTAGATATTACATTAAATTCGAACCGTTCTGTTTCTCAATTAGCCTCATATTATTCAATTATAAATTTTACTTTCTTTTCTAATTACATGCCAACTATTCAGATACCCAATTCATATTCAAATTGATCCCTATAATATCCAACTACTGTAATCCCTTAATCCTATTTTAAAATTTATTTTTATACCCCTGTAATCATTTCATTACAGCATATTATTTCTTAAATAAATATTAATGAAACTTGGCTCTGTTGCAGTGCAGGATAATTGACCGATTCAATAAGCACAGTGTTGGGATCTTTTAGACAACTGCAATGTTAAACTAAAGTGAAATATTAAATGCATTGACAATGAGAGGCGAGAGACAGTAAAGTAGTCGAGAAAGGAACGCAAAGGCAAAGCTTATTTTTACAGGGTTCGAAATTGACTTTTAAATAAATTAAAATAATAAAAGGGTAGGTTTCTGCATCATGTAAAGCCAAACCGAAAGAATTTAATAGACACAAAAGGCTTGTTATGTGCATTTTAAAAGAAGCGTAGGTTTCAATAAAGCCAAGCGTCGTGAAAATTGGAAAGAAACTAGAAAGTGGGTTAAGCAAGATGAAAGATAACAGAACATTGCAAAGAGCAATTCGAGAAGCAGGCAACAGGAAGGGAAGTAAAAGAGGGAAAATGGTGGAACTAAAATATGCCAGTGCGTTATCAATTAATAAAAATAATGCAAAGCAGTGCAGTGACCAAATAATAAAAAACGTTTGTGTGTGTGTGTTCAGGGTGGAGGTTATAGTGGACTGTATGATTTTAATTTGGACAATTTACAGGATACGTCTTAGGGGTGCAGGAATTAAAAAGGATTGTGAACCAACGGTCTCATACAGTCTCACACGAGATGAATTTAAAAGACTTAATTTCCGCTGGCCAGAGGTTGGGTGAATACAGAACAGATGTTAAAACTGTATTGTTTATTGACTAGAATATTTCCTATTTATATACATTAACTATGACGTAAATTACAAGGTTCATGTTATTTTTCCCCAGTTTGAGCTCACATATGCACTTGCGTGTTCAATTTCATAACAAAGAGATAGCAAGTTTGCAAAATTGCAGTTTATCGACCGGGTCATTCGACCAGTGCTGATAAGAACCGCTGACTGCTTTGTTGTAATTTCCTCATGTAACATTTCGCTTACGAAATGTATGCATATTTAATTTTGAAAGTTAACATTATGTTTTGTTTCCTAAACAGTGTGCGACGCAATGGAACAATTTTAGTTGTAAGAGAAAGACAATAATTTAGATTTTAAGAAAAATGTTAATTCTAATTTATGCACTCAAATTTATTTACTTTTATATCCATAAATTATCAAACCTGATTTCCATTAACATATGCATAACACCATACCCAAGCAATGATGCGATATTGTTTTAAAAAAACACGGAGAACAAATTAATTAAAATTATTAGATGTTTGTCAGTCTTGTGCTCCACTTTAAAATACATGTTTTGACCATTAAACGAGTTATTTACAATCTAAAAAGTGTTGCGTTTTATTACCTAAGTGCCAAAGTGCATGTACAAGTGTTTGCAGCAGTTTCTGCAGCACAAAAATATAAAAACCCTAACTCATCTGCGACGAGGGAACGGTAGCCGAGCAGTTCAAAATTACGAAGTACCTCTACGAGCAAATAAGGCAGTGCAAACCAGAAGACAGCAGCCCAGGGCATAGTACGAGTCTGCAAGAACGTCCCAACCACCTTCTGCAGCCAGACGAGCATCTCCAGTCGAGAAAAATTAACGGGCGTTCCAGAGCAGCTCCGTTCCAGTTCGGCCAGATTTTCTGAAGTAAAAGATTAGCCTAAAAGTTAAGTGTTAGAGTTCGGGAAAATCAGCTAAATACGAGACCAAACCTTGCCGAGGAAGATTAGCTTGTTTCCAAGGCTCCAGCTCCGCCATAATTTGCGTAATAAGCAAGGCGTCATCAAATGTTTAGCGAGAATTCCAAGCCACCACAAACAAGTTCACGTTTTGGCATCTCTCCTACGTCACGAAATAAGCGAGGCCGAGTTTTTTCTACGTCATCACTAAAAGAAAACAGTATTAATTGGTCGCCAAGCGCGAAAATTTGAATAATTACCTCATATTTTCACGAGTTTAAACGTTCAAAGAATCGCTGTTGCACTGGGCGGACATTTTGTGGCTTGACAGATTGGGAATATTTGACCTAAAGTTGCTTATTTAAACTACTGATTTAGAATTGCTGGCTATAGGAAAATTTAGATCCAAAATATAGTCATCTTCTGAACCTAACATGAGAAAGAGCTTATGTGTTCCCATTGACCTAGCGTAATAAATAATTGCAATTGAATAAAATAGAAAGCGGGGCATGCAACCATTTATTTGAGTAATTAAGTGTTATATTTCATTTTTAACCAGCCTAAATTTACTCACAGATAAAAATTTGAGCAGAGGGCATAAAATATTAACTTATTAAATATTACATTTATTGGCATCCGAAACGTAGAGCTTAGAGAGCTTTCTTTGCAATATATAACATGGTATCTAAGGGCATTTACAATATGCATTCTCCTCAACACTATAATTAAATTAAACCAAATCGCACATGTTTTATTTACGCAATTTGCGTAAAGGAAGTAATAATAATAATAGTCACAATAGATTATAAGTATGTATGTGTATGTATGTATTACCGATAACCTCATTTTATTTTAGGCTGTAGAGGCTGGTGCTTTTTGCGTTTGCATCTGGTGGTACAATGCTCAACCTGCTCCGGATTCGTTATACAAGGTTACAGCGCGCCAACTGTGAATTGTCTCACCGAGCCCGATTCCAATCGCCAAGGCAGCATACAAATTCCGGCCCCTGTGGGATTCGAACCGAGGACTTGCTTAATTTAAGCCTAGCGCCTACCCAACTACGGTACGCAGTTTCTAGATTGTAAATATTCACCAAGAATTATATGGAACACAATGGAACATGCAATCCTATTATGGACACTTGGGCACACAATACACAAAACGTTACCTTTTTGCATTGCGGCTCGATGAGCAAATGGCGTCCGCCGCTGCAGCCGAGACCAGCATTTGCGAAATAGTTCGACTTCCGGCCCAGATGTTCCCGTTTTGTTTAGTTAAGGTTAGCGTAGGTGATGCCCTCCCCACTGAAATAATGCGAAAGGGGTTTCAGGAGGTGACAGTAGGTGATATACGGAACAAAGTTTTTATTGCGAAATACAGTTTGTTGGATATATCGAAACAACCGATTTGGGAATTGTCTTCATAATGTGTACAATCATATTGAGCATAATCTAGTGAAAGAAATAGCTCGTTTGGTACGACTCATGCAAGGTTGCGGCAAAAATCTTCGTTTTGAAGGATACTTCAATGGCATTATCCTGCCTAAGCAACCGAGTGCGACCAAATAGGTTTTAAATAGTTTTTGAGTTATTATGTTTAAATCCAACCGCTAAAACATACTCTACCTTCCACCGACCGCCAAAGCGTTTGCTGCCCTTACAAAAGTTGTGGAGTCTATTGTACCTTTCATAAATCTTTAGTTTGGTCATGATTGATTAAGGGTCCGCAACAAAAATTGTATATTTGCAGAAGCAAATCTTCAAGAAAACTATTAATTTTATTTCGAGGTGGAAATCAAATTTTGAATAGAAGTTACAAAATATTAAATAACCAATTCATTACAAATGACATTTCAAGAGCTCGAAATACAACAAGCAAATTTAGTATTTCTAAATTTTCTAGGAATTATATGCGGTTAGAAAACATAATATTATGCAACTTAGAATCGTTTTTGACTTACCAAATAGTTCCCCTACGCTACATGCTGTCTTATCTTCGCTCTAGGTTTTGTAAAAAGATGTGTTGCTCTTATTCCTATTTCTACTTTTTCTATGTACTATTTTTTTGTTATCTAGGAAGTTTAGATAGAGAATAAACACACTTTATATGCAACCGCAATTCTGCTTTAAACATTTTAATTTCACTGGAATTATAAGTAATATATAGGAAAAGCTTCTTTTCTTTTCTTTTTACTCTAACTCTTTGCGGTTTGGTATAAATTTCAAAAGATATTTTAAGTGATCAGAAAAAGTCGGCATCAATAGGAAAAATTCCTTGTTGCTTTTCCAAAAACTGTTTTATGACTATAATTTGTGTTTATCTGGAAACCTATTTATTGTCTAAATCAGATATACCAATTGATTTTTAAGTAATTATGAAATGGCGTTTTTCGAAATTGTTAAAATCGAGAAACTGCTGTTTCTTGGAAATTAAGTAACATTTTAATGAAGTACTTTTGGCGTGTGTTAGCTTTAGCTAACTAAACAAGCTTAAGGCCAGAAAAAATATTTTTTCTTTAACTTCCGAAAAATTTGAATTTTACAATTTTTCAAATATTTTTCAAAATTGCAAATGCCAAGATTTAATTTTAAAATTCAAAAAGGTTTGGATGAAGATTTTAAAGATCTGTAATTGGAAAAATCAATAAAAATTAATTATTTCTTTAGATTTCTTCTTCAGGATAAATATTTTTTTATGGTAATTAATATCTATTTAAATGGCGTCTAAAAATTTTAATCTACTCCTGTTAATGAATTACTGTCACACAAATTCTGTAAATGTTCTTTTACAGTTGTCTAAATAACGAGATGTTTCTCTAATCAGTTTATATGTTCTAAAATTTTGATTTTGTTTCTTAACTTTGAGCCAATTTTGTTGTAGTCTCATCTTAAACAACTTCTTTGATAAATTTTCTTGCTATCTTGGCTAGTAAGTGTATTTTCGCCATTTTTTCAAAAAATTAAAATTTTACAGATAATTCGTGTCACGTGACAACTTTTGTTTGGTCCTATTGTAATGTTTTTCACCCTCCTCCGGTCGCCAAGGTTTTGATTTTCCAAAAAAACTCGAAATAAAAATTTTTCCTATTTCATGCCAACTTTTTGGATATCACTGTATGCACACATTCTTTTCTGTAGCTAATTGATTTAGTTACTCTGATTTAATTAGCAGTAAAACTTAGCCTGAAAATGCTTGCTCCTCTTGAAACGATAAAGAAGCTGACCTGCGATTAATTAAATAAAATAATTAATGGTAGTAAAAACCGCAGATTAACTTCCTTACAGTTTGTATAACACAGACGCTCTAAAAAATCTTCACTTACAGCGATGGCCGAGCTAACTCAAATTCGGCGATATGGTCGTGGATTCTAACCACCAGCTGTGTACCCTGAAAAGTCTTAAAAAATGATATGGGCGCCAGAAATCAAATAATTTCAAATAATTTAAATAAACTACAAGTGACTAGCGTTTAAAAATAACTACTGAATAATCTTGTAGTGTCAATAATAAATAATCAAAATAATTTGATCACAAATAATGTCATAATAGGACTGTGCAAGTTAAATGAAGGTTGCGACACGCACATAGATCAAAAACCCCTTTCGGGTTATTAAATTAATTGTAACCACTAATTAATCGAGTGATATGCATACCGCTGTCATTTAATTAAACCTTTCTGTTCAGGCTATTAAAAGCAAAAAGGGTGAATGCTCCTTTTACAAAGGTTCAATTACACACCTAAATTGTAGCTTTAAATATTAGTCGTAATTAAATATACGCATAAAACTTCAAATATTAAAAACAAGTGAATGTATGAATTTGAACTTTACATGTTAATAATAACGAAAAGTATAAATTTAAACTTTAAACTCTAATAGTCCCGGAATGTACGAATATAAATTCCAGGTATCGAAGATAATTTAATATAATATTAATCCCGGAATAGCCAGTGCGAATTAGCTTGTAACATTAACCTCGAACTTCCAACGTCCATAAATTGCGGTTAAACAAATGCTGGTCGTGGGCTGCTATACACAGTGGTCAAAAGCGCCGTGGATGCATCTCTAATTGAAGCGAAGTCACCCTCAAACTGCAGTAGCTACGCAGGACGCCAGCAGGTGTTGTAAATAAAATCAGGACAGCAACCTTGCTTCCGAGATTAAATGCTTGGGTAAAACTGCCAATTTAGAGCTAAAGAAATGCAATTAATACGGGAACTATAAAATTTGAAAGTCCATCATACGTAATTTGTTCTCAGCTCTCGGAAAATAATGCTTAATTAAGCACACTACAAATTACTCGTCAGCGAGTTGCTAGATCGAGTTGCCAAAAGAAAAATGCGCTTCGGCCAAATTGCAAGACGCTGGGAAATAAGAACAGCGCTGCACTCGGCTGATAGCGAACAGCGAGTTAGGCAGGAATACAAAAGTGGGAAATTAACAATTCGAAATGCGAACTGCTTATGATTTAAATTAAATATACAGGTTAGACCAGAAATAATTGGTATGTGGAGAAAACATTCGAGCGAATCCGAAAAATGGTTTCACTCTTGTCTTAATTTTAAATTTGAAATGTATGTAGCGCCATTATTGTGTTCCTGTACGTACAACATGCATGTTAATATGAGCACAAAATATCGATTTCTGCAATACTAACCGCGCTAATTATTCATTAATGCTGTGTTGCTTAATCTACAACGACTATAAATTTGTTAGTTATAAAGACCAAGTTGATATTACTTATCAGTAATTTGATTCAGTTTCAATTCTATTGTTTAAGCATGAATTTCTATATTTTTCGTAGTAAAATTTTATTTTAAATAATATCTTACAAGCCAACCATTTGCGTGCATGAATAGAGGTTATCGTTAGTAAATTTTTTAATTAGTGCCATGTTTCTACTATATGCATAGCGAAAGTTACATCTTCTTCTTGTAATCGTAATCATTACCATCCAGAAACAAAGAACAAGTAGAATAGTGAGATATTTTTAAATAAAGGGAAAATATCACTTCCAAACACAATAGTTTAGAATGCAATGGGATCATTAACGCGCAATAACTCGTGGATACATTCATTTGCCAGTTTAAACGGGATCAAATCATCCCTTGAATGGCTTGCTGCATTGACGTTTTTCAGGAATATGTCGGGAAGTACCTGACTTCTAGCTATGGCGCCTCTCTGGTGGCTGGCTTCGCGAAACAATCGGAACGTTCCGAAACATTTGCGTAAAGTGTACCACAATCGCTTATGCAGTAAATTCTATTTACTGTGCGGCTTGCGTAGTCTTTATTTAGCTTTCCGCAGGCAAAATTCACTAAAAACCGCTTTTTAAGTTTTTAATTCCGACATTGAAGGTCATATGCCCGTTTTATGCTTACTTCAGAAAAGTAACGGACGTTAGTAGCACAGATATTTTCTTCAGAAAGCCACCGAAAGACTAAAAATCAGATAATACAGACCTCTGAAATAAGAAAGATAAGCAAATAGGCGATATACAACGTGAAAGAAGAGAAGCGATTTACAGTCCAGCGTGGCAAAATATTCCAACTGCATGAAGAAGATGATGGTAAAGTATTTGGGAATGAACTAACACTTGAAGTTGAAAAGATTAAACTAGGGGAACCTGGAAAAATGAGTACAGAGATTAATATAACATTAACCCCGAAACACTCCGGAGGTCATTTTATAACCGAAAAAGTACCAAAACCGATATTGACGTATATACCAGCCAAATTAAATCACCCAATGACTTTAGAAGAAAGTATTTACTAAGGCACTTCATTGATACAGTTGGGTACATTAGAAATAAAGACGTTAATGGAAACCTGACAATAAACACTGTATGCAAACAATCTTTATTAATAATAATACACAGCTATTGTGTGCAAGCCCAAAGGGGGTAAACCCTTTTTTTTGAAAGTAAAAGGTTGACGAGTTTTAGAGCTGGGAAGATGAACTCGAGGTTGCTCTCAACGTCATTATCACCAGTTCGGTTAAATTTTCTGACTGATCTAAGTCATTATTTGCACCAGTTTTGTTTTCTTTAAACCATCAAATGCCTGCTTTAAGTCCATGGCTAACACATGTAATGCTACTTCTTTCATTTTAATCTTTTCGATCATCTGTTTTAGTGTAGCACGTTTTTTAAAATGCTATTGATGTTCTCCAATGTAATTAATACAAATTAACGGGTTCCCTTTTTTTATATAGTAATAATTTACGTTTGCTACTAATCTCTTAGCATTTTGTTTTTGTCAATTCTTACTAAAGTATATAGTCCCTTTGCTAGCTGTTGGCTTCTATATTCCAGGGTTACCATCAAGAAACTTTCGAGGCAAAAAAATACTATATTGGCGTTCAATTTTCTTAAGAGAGATCGATCATAAAGCTTCTTTGTTTCTTTCTGACAAGATCACGTCGAAGATTCCGGTTGTATCGATACAAGTTTTTGCGTGTTCGCTATTTGACAAAGTCTACCTCTTGTCAATTTTCAAAGCTGTTGAAAACAACCATGTATGTACTATACACTAGAATGTTAAGCATTAAAATTATGGGTTGCCTAACTATGAAAAAGCAGAAGAAATACAATGATGTATTTTATCAAACTAAGGTTTAATTGGTACGAATAGTGCTAACCATATAATGAAACACTCCCGAGCTAGAACTAAGAAGATATTAACACTTTAATAAATATAGTTAAACACACACTCGGACTAAGTGTCATAATAAGCGTACTTGGTTTTTCAGTAGTTAATTAACACACACCATTCCGATATAATAACATAGGCATAAACTCTATAATGATCAATTTCCCTTTTATTTCTCTCTCTGAAACAGAGCAGTAAGTTGTTGATAGTCTACTGGAACTGACAAGATACGCTTCCACGAGCAGTACGTGCATTCGCATAAATATCTCAGTCTCCCAATTTGCCTACGAATTTGTAGGCGCTGTTTGTTACTTGAGTATTCTTGCAAATTTGACTCTTAAAACAAGTACCTTTCAAAGAGGCTGATAACTCCATTTAATTAAATTTCAGGACCGACGCTGAGCATTAGTTTTACAGCAGCGTATTTACTAACAAAGACCTGAATGCTTGGAATACGCAACACGTTCTAAATAAACTTCAACTACCGTTCACTTCAAATGTTAAACCTATTTATACTTCTTTGACTGTTTGAAATTCATGCGAAACTCTTAGCTGTAAATTGTATTGACTTAGAATTATATAATATGTACAGCGTTTATGGTCAATTAACAAACTTCCTTAACGTTGAAAAGGCGTTCCAAACGGGCAGAATGTAAGTGCACATTCTATTGAATAATGAGATTTACAGTGCATGCCATTTTGTTTTCAGCAGGTATTCAAATTAAAAAAGGTTTATAGAGATAATTACATGTCTTATGATAAGATACTAATACATCCACTTTTTCTTCATAATCAGATCATGAATCGATCATCGCCATCGTCAGGTTATAATTCCAAAGATGATAGCCCCTTCTAATGGTTACTTTCAGTATTATCATTACATCTTTGTATGCCTTTTGCTTTTACATTCTACACAGAATCATGAAAATGGGTTCAAAAACTAGTTATTTAATAAAATTCGATGAATTAAAAGTCTGGCCTCTTATATTATGAAATAATCAATAACCCAGTAACGGTTACGTTTAGGACATGTTTATATACGTTAGGAGCAGAGAACGATTTCGCTCAATGAGCGAAAAAACGGACCAGAGCTCATTCTGAAAGATGCCAACCATCCAAAGATAGAAATTCTACAACGTGGGTGTTTCAAAAGGGCACAGGCCAACTCGTAACTATTTAATCCGGGATTTAATTTAGCAATTCACACAATAGGCCAACTCGTAACCGAGGTACCTTCGGCGACCGGTTATCTCGTAACCAGCGATTGGCCAACTGGTAACCCAGGAAT
Source organism: Agriotes lineatus (assembly GCA_940337035.1). Lineage (NCBI taxonomy): Eukaryota > Metazoa > Arthropoda > Insecta > Coleoptera > Elateridae > Agriotes > Agriotes lineatus. Next base: position 76,601,220 of record OW679195.1, on the reverse strand, counting down.
TTCTAAGAATTACCTACATGACTGAATATACAGTTTGTCCAAATTGAGGTGGAGCAGTCCAGGTATACGGATTATATGAGGGATTTGCCGTAGTTAATTGGCTTCGGAGCTTACCCTAGCCATTTGAGATTACGAAACCCCTTTACCTGCAGAACAGGTCCGCATTTTGTTAGCAGTGGTTTTTCGCACAATTGATATATTGAAAATCGAGGAATCAAACAAAAGCAACTAGGTATTTACATATATTATTATAAGTAACTAAAACACAGCAATTTTTGTATATTCTTCTTCTCAGCTATTTGCTGTCCACTGCAGGACATAAGCCTCTTCTAATCTCTTCCATGCTTTTCTGTCGTGAGCTGTTTGCTGCCAATGTGTGCCTGCTGTTCTCCTTATATCGTCCAGCCATCTTTTTGGTGGTCTACCTATGCTCCTTTTTGTTTCCCTAGGGCGCCACTGTATTAACTTTTTCGACCATTTGCTGTTATCTTGCCTTGCTACATGCCCAACCCATTGCCACTTAAGGTGTGCGACGCGTTCTATAATGTCTGTGACTTTGGTCTTTTGTCGGATGGTCTCATTTCGCACTCTGTCTCTTAAACTGATCCCAAGCATTCTCGCTCTATTGCTCTTTGCATCGTTCTAAGTCTATTTGCACTTTTGTCTGTTAATGTGGCAGTTTCTAGACCGTACGTTGAGACTGTAAGAATGCAAGCTTCGTATACTTTCCGTTTCAGGCTTATGGGCATATTGGGATCTTTCAAAATATATTGCAGCTTTCCAAAGGCCGACCAAGTCAACGCTACTCTTCTGGCAATCTCCGCCGTTTGATTTTCCCTGCCAAGTTTTACGGTGTGTCCAAGGTATATATATTGGTTGACGATTTCTATAGTTTGGCCTTGAATTTCCAGATGTTCTCCTGTTGGGCTCATTATTTTTGTTTTGCTGACGTTCATTTCAAGTCCCACTGTTGATGATACCTGCTTTAGGTCTTCTAGCATTGTTCTAAGTTCTTTTATGTCACAACTAATGAGTACAATATCATCAGCAAAACGTAGATGATTTAAATATGAGCCGTCGATTTTAATTCCTTTATTCTCCCACTGCATTTCTTTAAATATGTTCTCTAAGGCCAGTGTAAACAGTTTTGGGGAGATTACGTCGCCTTGACGTACACCTCGGCCTATTGGGATCTTATTAGTTTTAGAATCCTGGTCTATTTGAACGCAGAAAGTAGCAGTTTCATATATATTTTTTATGAGGCGCGAATATCTGGAGTCAATTCTGGCGTCGTCCATTGCTGAGAGAAAGGCCCATATTTCTACAGAGTCTGAAGTCTACAAAGGCTAAGTGAAGTTGAATGTTGTATTCATTTGCCTTCTCAATCAGTATTTTTAATGTTTGAAGGTGATCCAGAGTGCTGTAGCCTTTCCGAAAGCCAGCCTGCTCCACTGGTTGGTATTGATCAAGCTTTGCCGTTAATCTGTTTGTTATGATTCTCATCAATAATTTGTATAAATGAGACAGTAGACTTATCGGGCGATAATTCTCCATATCGGTGTTATCTCCCTTCTTAAATATTAGGATGACCTCCGCGTTGTGCCAGTCTTTTGATATTTTACCTTCATCCAGGCATTTGTTGAATAGCAATTTTAAGGCGTGCATTAATGTTGGTCCTCCATTTTTCAACATTTCACAAGTTATGTTATCTTCGCCAGGTGTTCTACGATTTTTCATTTGCCTGAGTGCTGCACATATTTCGGAAGTTGTAATTTCCGGTATCTCTTCAGAACCTGCGTTCATAATCATTGGGTGTTGTCGATTATAGTCCGCTCTAATTGTTACCGAAGTGTACAGCTTTCGGTAGAAGTTTTCGACTATTGTAATAATCTCTGTTTTGTTCGTTATTAGAGTTCCCTGTTGGTTTTTCATCTTATTTATTTTTTGTTTGCCAGTGCTTAACTTCCTTCGTAGTATTTTCATATTGTTATTATCTTCAATTGTTTGACGTATAATTTTTGTATTGTATTCCCTGACGTCTTTTCTAAGGTCATCCCAAGGTCATCTCAAGGTTATCCCAAGATCATCCCAAGGTCATCCAAGGTCATCCCAAGATCATCCCAAGGTTATCCCAAGGTCATCCCAAGGTCATCCCAAGGTCATCCCAAGGTCATCCCAAGATCATCCCAAGGTAATCCCAAGATAATCACAAGGTCATTCCAAGGTCATCCAAGGTCATCCCAAGGTCATCCCAAGGTCATCCCAAGGTCATCCCAAGGTCATCAATTTATATTATACAATTTAAATAAAATAAAGTGTTATGCTATTTATTTAGAAAACGGTACAGAAAAACTGGGGCTCAATAATTCAACTTAATAACGTGGAGGTTTTTAGAAGTCGTCTGAACTGGTAAGTAGCATGTACAACCAGGAATTACATGTAAACAAAGTATCACGTACAGGAAACCCGCTTAATCCGTATACCTGGACGACGCCACCTCAATTTGGACAAACTATACTTCTTAAAGCTCTATATAGCTGTAAAACACGATCGCAATTTATACTTTGGGGTTTGTGACTAAATACGTTTTGTCTTTGAAGAATGCATATCATTAACGGAAATTATCATTAAGGCGAATTATCATTAACGGGCATTATCATTAACGGCATTATCATTAACGGGCATTAACATTAACTTAACATTTTCGATGAAACTTACTTTGATGTTGCGTCCGCAGATATTGCATTTTATAATGAATTTGACTGAAAATCCCTGTGAAAGCAAATAGCACAGGGATTTCTGCCGATAATCGCAAATGGCTTGTAATTAGGCAGCAGGTAGTCGAGTTACGAGTTCACCGGTGTCGTAAAGGTACATTCAAAATTACCTGACTTTTTTCGGTTACCAGTTGGCCGGTTGATAAGCCCTTTCAAAACAGTCTCAACGTATTGGATTAGAAATAACCAAAACAGGAATATCCTGTTATGTATTCTAGCAAAACGACCACAACCAAGCCTGTCTATATTACGATGTAAATAACAACGATTAAAATTATTTTTTTAACTGGCACGTATCAAAATGTGCAATGAAAGATTATTCATTTAGTGATCAAAACTAGTAATTTTTTTTAAAGATTGAAGAAGCCACGTTGTTAGATTGTGGTAGGCCATTCCAAAGGTCACTTTATATGCCCACTGTCATGGCCTGGAACAATATAAACCACCTTGTCACAACCCATTCTGATAATTCATTATGTGTCACAACTCGGTGTGAGCTTTATTTAACCATTCGCTTCTTGCTTAAACTAGCAACCATTATTCCAGAGAGTCGATAATCATGCCGGATGATCACTTTTAAATATGGATATAGGACGTACCTTATGTCACTATGCATGACTGTCCTTGATAACAACTTGAAACTAACTGTTATTTCTGAGCTATCAAACATAATTTGCATTTTTGGTTCAGGTTACTAAATAAGTTGCAAATCTAAACACAGTTATCGATCCTATTTTCTAGTGCCCCACCCGTTATATATTTAAATTTGTAAATAAAATGGTGCAGCATTTATGCTGATAGCTATTTGGAAATTTAACTAAAATAATCCACCCACCTGCCCTAAACTTGTCAGCTCGAACACTTTTATCATAAAAACTCTTTCTTCTGTGGGCTACATTATATTTATCCACAATCACCTTATAATTGAAGTTTTATCCACACTTATGAGCCGTCTAAAGTACCACTTTATCCACTAGTGGAATGATGAAATTACTTTATTCCACTAGTGTGACAAAACCATATCACTTACTACTGCATTGTTGGTCGCACTGTCAAGCTATGCCAAATTCATAATTTGAAGGTTAAGTTTTGCGTCAATCTGTGTTAAATAACAAACAAAACTTAACCTATTAACCTCTCGAATTTGACATAGACTGACAATACACTTCAGTACTGCCAAACGTATAACATTTGATCTTTCGGTACTTTCAAAATTGTCACTATGACTTTTCATGGCTGTCAATACAAAACGTATGTTTTTTTAGATATTTATTGAGTTGTTGGATAAAGCGTTGTATTGCATTAAGAAAATTAAACGCTCGAACTGCGTTCTGGCGTTTAAACATTCTTGCGTGGATAAAACACCATCTAAAACACTTATACAATAAATAACTATTTTTATACAAATTAATTGACAAATTAGAAGCAACGGTCAGCTTTCAAATGTTATTATCAACTATAGTCCTAGTTAGGGACGTAAGTTATGTCCTATGCCTCGGATTAAAAATGATCTCATGGATTATTTAGCTAGGATTTAATTTTTTGTTCAGCAAGGGTACTCCAGTGTGGCTGATTGCATGCCTTTTATTTCGTTGCTTTTCCATAATCCTATTTTTACCATAAGCTATATGGCCTCCAGAATTATCCTCACAGCCGTTATAACGAATAAAATGTATAAGGTTTTCTACCAAAAAATTGAAGAACTTCAGGCTCGTGTTGTAAATGCTTTAGGAATGGTATCATATATTCGGCCAGTTAACGTTAGAGATTCTGTTTACAATGGCAACGATAATAACTAAAACGGTCCTTTGTCTTAGAATTTCAAATCGAATTGATGGCAAAACTATAACGACAATTTTGGAAATAGTTCGACAACGACTTTGACCTATTTTTCCTCCAATCAATTCATATTTAGCGTATACATCTTACGTTTTGGAACAACCTGTATATTGGTAAGCAATTACCTACACAGCCGAACATTTGATATAGCAATAAATCCGATTTCACAGAAAATTATGGAAATTCATTATTTCCATGAATGGATGATAGATAGTGTAGCCGTAGCAAATTTAATAGTGATACTTTGGAGGATATGTAGACCTGTAATGTAATATTACCGTTAGCGCTTACACGTAAGTCACAATCTTTGTGCAAAAATTAAATACTAGCTTTCCCTCTAAAAATTTTTCCAATAACTGTTGACAAGTATTATATATTAATACTATAAAAACCCAGATCTATCTTTCTATATATTCGGAATGGTCTGAAGTTAGTTGCAGTCACCTGTGCCATCGAGCGTGAAACTAGTAAACTAATTACAGTTTTCTATAGCTAATTACAACTTTCTATAAATAATTAATAAATTAACAGAATAATAATGTGTTAGAACTGAAACGCAAATAATAAAAGTTAAAAGCAAAGGGTCGTAGCCCCGAACACACCTACACTTTTACATAAACAAAGAATTCGTGAGCAGAATCTTGACTAAATTTATAATAATTTAAAAGCAGATATAGTTAAAATATAAATAAGTAAATTGTGACTCATTTTCACTTCAAATAGACACATGTGCACACGGACTCGGTCTAATGTTAAATAAAATATTAATAAAATTAGATTTTCAATATATTGGCAATTACTACTTCTTATTTTAGGTCATGGTACGGTATTTACTTTTTATATACAGGAAGTTTATTATAACGAGCAATATGTGTAAATGCTTTTATTTTAAATTGCAATATGGAAATGTAACTGAGTATGTAAAAACATAATATATTGTATGGGGGAAGGAATTCTGTTGATCAAATAGTATAAAGACTTCAGTTTGCAGCAAGTATGTGGGTTATTACATGCCCTGTTGTTCTTTCTGATGCCTCTTTTTCAATAAAATTACGGTTCATATACTGCATTTTATAATAATAGTATTTCATTTGTTCCTCACTTGTAACCCTCAATTTATCAAGTCACTGTATTAATCAAGAAAGTTTGGTTTAACAAGTTACTAACTTGTAAAATCTTTACAAGTTAACTGTCAGTTTTACAAGCGTGCTCATAGATAAATGATAGCGTGCAAAGCCAGAGTTGTCTTCCTTAGTATGTGTCATATTGATGAATTTAGTTGCTTGTCAGATTGACGTTTTGAATAAATGGTAAATTTCTAGTTATTTACAAGTGAGGAAAAAATAAAATATTCAACAATACACGCAAGGTAACAGGTTTTACTGGCTCAAGAAAGTGACTGGCGAGCCGCAGGCGAGTCAGTCATATCCTTCTATTCCCCAGTAAAAACCCTCTTACCAAGCTAGTAATGTTAAATACTATTTATTCGCAATCACATTGTAATGTGTCAATTTCATGACATGACAACAGCTGGGAACTAAATGATTACTTGAAACTAGCCAGGAAATTATTACATACCCCGAAAAATATTACATACCTGAAGAGTGGGGTGTTTCCATGGTAACAAAACATTGAGTGGGTTGTTTTCATGGTAACAAAAATATTAGCTACATCAAGATATCTATTATTCAGAATTCAATTGTAGTTATTTTTAAAATTAGATGATTGCAAATAAAATAGTATACATACCACGGTGGAAAGTTTATCCCTGTCTCGAGGTGCGCGTCTCGGTTAACTACTTAATCTCTCGACAGGAATGAAACACTTCCCACCTCAGTATGTAATATACTAAACATCTTTCTCTTCCACTTCTTCTTGATATATTTCTCTTACATTGACTGTTGGTCTTTGTTTTCTTCTCCATTTAATAACTTATAGCAAGTATAATTAATTTATAGTCTACTTTAGCTATTGAAATTCAATAACTTATTTTTATTTTTAAAACTTCAAATGACTAGTTAATATTGTGACCCTTCATTCAATCATTTCACTAAATATCAAATTTAACTGACTAGCTCTAGCAGAACCATTGACTCCAATTCAGGGTAGGTTCAATGTAATTATATATAATTTAATATTGTATTTAATGCTAGTAGCTTTAATAAGAATTTTCTTATATGCTGATTTGAAATAAAGCTACTTTTAACGGCAAACATGCCAATTTGCAAATATAATATTTTTACAATAAACAACACCTTCAGTATTGTTCAAAAAGGCAAGTACTACTTCTTTTGTTGTTTATTAGCTAATCAATTACATTTTCTCTCTAGCCTATTATCAGCAAATCAGCTATTAGAACTTATATGTATTGTGTTTTATAAATATGTACATAGTACTGATAGTTGATGTACCACTTATCAATAAAAACAAAACAAAAATTATAAACATCTACCTGCGTATTTCCACTCAATTACTTCACACCGATACTCTAAATTTTCAGTAGTCGGCTATGCCTGCAGCAACAGGCCTTCTCCCTGAACTTCGCATTAACAATTGTTCCCTACTGAAATTTTCAGCAGCTGCACTAGTGGGTGTCTTCTCCCGTATTTATTTAAATATCTAAAATTTGCTGATAAAACCATTCCGTACATTCTGATTGCTAATAAAGCTATAGACAAAAAATATATTGCATAGATTGTGTAAATCAACAATAAACGCAATATATAAAATATTCTTCTCTACATATGAGAGGAGATTCTGTTGTAATCTACCTACCGATGAAAACATTGATAAATGACAATGATTTTTAAACGTCAAGTGGTGTCAACTTTTATAAGTATTCTGACCAAGCGGTGCTGAAATTGAAAGATATTTGTAGTTTTGGAACCGGCTTGAATAGTAAAAAATTGAGAGATTGCAGAGACTGCACTGGAGCGTTATAGAATGTTTGACTAAAGAGAGAAATGGTCCAAAAATTATTCATGAACGGATGATTGCTGTGTATGGTGAAAATGCTCCAACAATTTCAAAGTGAAATTCTGGTCGAAACAGTTTCGTTGGGGTCGAGAATCTGTTAAAAATTATCCAAGACCTGGTAGACCTCTTGAGGCAAGGAAACAAGAAACAATAAAACAAATTGAAAGTGTGGTGTTCACAGATCGAAAAATAAGAGGTTCGGTTATCGGTAAAAAATTTCAGGTATGAGAGACAACAGCTTTGACAATTTTACATGAATATTTAGAAATGAGCAATGTGTCAGCAAGATGGATTCCCCAGCTCCTCACATCAGAACAAAAAATTGTCAGGCAGGATATTTTCCAAGAAAATTTGAATGATTTAAGGCAAGGCAGCGATTTATTTTCGAAAATTATAACGGGCGATGAAACCTAGGTATATCACTGGAACCCTCCAACGAAACAAAAGTCCATGCAGTGGGTGCATACAGGGTCACCACCACCAAAAAACTGCGAAAACGCAGTGTTCAGCGGGGAAATTGATGATAACGCTTTTATGGGACTTCAAAGACAATTAAAAATCTTAAACCTGCCATCCGAATATAAAGACCTCAGAAATTTTTGAAAAAAACAAGTTATCGCGAAATGTAGGTTCCAGGAGTTGAGACATCCACTCTTTATTCTAGATCTAGCTCCCTACGATTAGTATCTTTTCCTTAACTTCAAAAACAATTTTTTTCTGATCATTACCTAAAAACCTCTATTAATGACTATTTTGAAGAGTTACCGAATGAATTTTTTATGAAGGAATTTCGATATTGCAGAAACATTGGTATAAGTGTATATATGTTGAAGGAATAAAGAGTATGTCCCCAGTTTGAGCTTACAAGAGGGAATTAAATTCAATTTTTTGTTTTACATACAAATGTTATAGGAATTAAAATTCCTGCTTAGTTTGTAGAGAATTTTAAGAATATTGTCAGTTTTTGAAAAACAAGTCGGCCTTGACAGTGAAGCGAAAACTATTTTTTTTCAGGTAAACTACCATTTTTGTTCATGATACGGCAAAATATTATGTACTAAGAAAAGTTGTTCAGAATGAGAAATTATGGCCTTATACAAAATTTCACAAAATATACCTAACTAGTTTAAACCGCTATTTTTCAGATTAAACAAAATAAATTGTATTTATTAAAAATTACGGTTTAATCTAAGTAGGTCGATTCTATTTGTTTATGCAAGCTTTAAAATCATGACGACAGCTTGTGAAAGACCGCTGATAGTGCATCGGGGATGATTCTATCGTTATTTATAACCCTCGAGGGAGCATTAACGAAACCCCTGAGCTGTAAATTTGGCTTTTCGATTTTAGAATTCGAGTTCAGGTGCTCGTGCTAGCACGTCACCCCGGCGGCGGGGCGATGAGCTCATTCCGGTCATCCAAAATTGAGTTCGAAACTTCTGAGTGAGCAGGTTCTTCTGCGTGGCGCATGTCTTTTTATCGTGCCGTAATCCCTCAATTAGGGATAAACGCAGTATCAACACTGCAAGCTCCTTAATAATTACGAAAAACGAAGGGCGAATTTCTTAAACAAGAGCCGTTAATTAAGTTACTCTTCAAATCACATTTTATGGATATATCAATTAGCTGTCTTCAACCCGTGCTCACCTTTCGTGACAATTCGGTTACGATCCTATCCACGCCGCATTGTTGAATGGCCAGGCTGATCTCCCACCGTCGATATGTGTGAAGAGTGTATGCAACGAGGATGACCAGTTAATCAACAACACTCTACCACCAGCTCAAGGTAGATGCATTGTAATTGCTTCATTATATATTGTGCCATGAAAAGCGAATTTAAGTACGGAATGTTTCAAACATTTTTTTATTCTTGAAGTTATCTAATAACTATCTTTGTTTTATTGCTTATTGTGTTATTTAATGTATAGTAGTCGGCAGTGGCGTGTCAAGAATTAACAAAGGTAAGTTCTCGTTGGAGAAATGGTGGTTTAGACTTTATCCCCGAAAAGTATTGTGACTATTTCTGCGCGCTGTCTCGAGTTCTAAAGGTTTCGGAGATTGACTTAGAAACTTGTGGTGTTTTAAGAAAATATCGCATTGTATTTAATTACCTAACCCCTGGCATACCATCCCACCCCCTTTGTCTCGACTGTAATTTAGCCGTATAGTCCTTGTTACATAACACTGTGGTAGTGTAGCTTCTCAAGTTATCAAAACATCCAATCTGATACTCCTTGAAGAGTTTTTAGCTTTTCTGTTTCAGTCGAACAACTCTCTAGCCTTCCTAAAACGCGTGAGTATTTGTCGTAAGTACGATTTTATTGTGTAAAATAATTCGTTCAATTGCCAAAATGGAATATTCAGACCGCGAACTGCTTAAAACCTAAATTATCGAATTTAGAAATGAATTGTGGTATTGCAAAATTCATTTCAGATTTTCGGGCAAACTTGATAATTCAGTTTAACATATATACAAGATGTAAACGGAATGTCGTACATAAGGAAAAATGCAATGTTAAAAATTACACAGGATCGACTATATCGGTAGTCATGTAACATAGCAACGTCGTTTGTTTTATTGTCTACGCAATAAGAGGAAAACTTAGGGGAAAGAGCGATGCAGACGAATTCATGTTATACGTTTGGCAGTAGGTACTGAAGTGTATTGTTTGTGGCACTGTCAGTTTATGTTAAAATCCAGGCTAGCATGTTAAATTTCGTTTGTTATTTAACACATACTGGCGTAAAACCTAACCTGCTAACCTCGAATTTGACATAGACTGACAGTGGAATCGACAATACTTTTCAGTACGCTCAAACGTATAACATGAATCTGCTCGCAGCGCTCCTCCCCAGGCACGGATGGGACCATCGGGTGCTCGGGACATTTCCCGAAAGGCCGCTCCAATTGGTCCAATTTGGGCCGCGGCCTTTACAAAATGTGACCGAAACTTTTTGTTTCATTATACTAGGTGAGTTTTTTTAAAGTGTTTCAAGGCGATATCTTGAACACGGTTTAAAAATTTTGATGAAATGCTGGTGGGGAGATAGGGAGATGAGGGTAACATATTTAAACAGATTTTTGATATTTACCCCCTCTCTCTGTTTCGAGGGGTGGAGGTAACTTTGAAATTGTAAATAGGATGATGTACTTTTGTTTATAAAATTCGAATCTACGTAAAAAATTATGTATGGGTACAACATTTTGTTTGATTTGGTTATGGTTACGGATTTATGAGGTTATAAAATAAAAAATATTTACCATTTCATTTCAACTTATTTATCGTCTGTCATGCTTGATGATTTATTCGAAATGTCCATCTTCAACTTCCAATCACTTTCTCACTCTTTTTCTAAATGAATTTTGTACCCGCTGTAACATCTCAGGCGCCACTAATAAGCAGGCAAAGCGGATTCGGTCAAGAGCAAATAAAAAAATATATACGTAGTTTTTTACGTAGATTCGAATTTTATAAACAAAAGTACATCATCCAATGTAAAATTCCAAAGTTACCTCCCACCACTCAAAACGGGGGGGGGGGGGAGTTAAATGTCAAAAATGTGTTTAAATATGTCCTCCCATCTCCCTAACACCTCACCAAAATTTCATCAGAATGTTTTAAACAGTTTTCAAGATATCGCCTTGTAACACTTTAAAAAAATCACCTAGTATAATTTCCATTTACTTTATACATTTAGGTATATTATGCGACCATTTTTAAAAATCTGGATTTATCGGAAAACTAAATATACTTAGTTGTACCGCTATTGCCGGTCAACAACCTTTTCGATTGACTAAATCATAGAGGTGAGAGGTGTACCTTGGCCAAGCTATTCAAACCGGTTTGCAAAATCGCAAAAGAAATTATTTTCTGAAATATTTGTTATACGAAAATATGTTGATGGCACTGTAAGTCTATGTCAAATTCGAAGTAAGCAGGTTAGGTTTTCGTCAGTTTTGACACAGACTGGCGCAAAACCTAACCTGATAACCTCGAATTTGACATAGACTTACAGTGCCACCAACATTTTATTCATACAACAAATATTTCAAAGGGAACTTGATGGAAAAACATTTATAATCACCCGGTAAAATAATGTTATATACAGGGTGTCTCAAAAAGAATGGGACACCGATTAGCCATAGATTCCTTACGTTATAATAAATCGATTAAACCTAATATACCTTAGTACAAAGTCCCTTCCGTAAGAAGTTATAGGGCCTTGAAGTTCAATTTTTAATTTTCTAATTTTTTGTTAATTTCTACAAATGTAGAGATATCGATATTAATTTTGATATACATCCTTACTATTATGTACTGCACTAATAAAAAAAAATGAATTAGACTTAACTGTAAGAGGCACTTTACCTATCCTTGAAAACTTTTTTTACTCTAACTTCGTTATCGGTAACATTTTTTGAAATTTTAGGTTATTATCTGAAATAGAATTAAAAACCACAAAAAGAATGTACTTTTAGTTCTTAAGTCTAAAAGCAACCGTTTACCTTAAAATGCCTATAAATGGTTTTTGGTTGTTGTTAATACCTACGTGGAATTATCAAGTAGCCATTATCACAAAAACAATGGTCATCTAGTAAACAACAATGATAAATCAATTAATGACATTTTTGTTATAAAACAAGTTATATAACAGAAATATAACAAAAATTACATAACATTAATTTCATATTTGTTATGTTACAGTTATGTATCACAAGTAGAACAAATGTTAGTTAACATTGTTACTTTTGTGTTGCATAACATCAATATAACGTGTTTGCTGGGGACTAACGAGAACAAGAACCATGTTACTGTTGATAGTGTTGATACTATACTAGGTAAATTTTAAATAAACAACTATAAAGTTTCATAAACTCAACTTCATTATGAAAGCCATGAAAGGGAAAAATTATGTTCCATGTTTGTTTAAGATATTTAATAATTGAGTATTTCGTTTTAATAAATATTAATATTGTTCGGATTTAAAATACTTTTAGCATACAACGTATATCATATTTTTTACTCGTTTTCTACTACTACCCATTTTATCTATGTCCAATTACATACAAATAAAAATAAGTTTTCAAACGGTTGGTGTATAACTGTAATTATTTCAAAACTATATTTTTCCGGCTGATATAAAAATATATTTTACCCATATACACTTTGGGCCGGTCTGGGGTTATTTCCCGGGCCGGGGAACCCCAGCCCATCCGTCCCTGCTCCTCCCCCTAAGTTTTTCTGCTGTTGCGCGGACAATAAAATAAACAACGTTGCTATGTTACATGACGACAGATATAGTCGATCCTTTGTAATTTTTAAGATTGCATTTTCCCCATATCAATTAATGGCGTTGGTGACAGAATTTTTCTCTTTACGTTTATGAAAATGCCGCGACATAAAGAACATTTCAGCATTGGAGAATTCGTTGATACTTACTTGATAATTGCACGTTTTAATGTCAACTCAAAACTTTAATAGGAATTTTAAGGCAAACAGTTGCTTTTACTCGTATAAACTAAGAGCACCATTTTTTTATGATTTTTAATTCCTTTTCAGATATTTAAAAAAAATACTGTAGACGCTAAAGCTAAAAAATTATTTGAGAGATAGGCAAAGTGCCTCTTGCAATCAGGTCTAGTTTACGAAAATATTTCCATTAGTGCAATGCATAATAGTAAGTATGTGTAGAAATGTCAAAATCGATATCTTTACATTTGTGGAAATTAAAATAAAAAAATGGAAAATTGAACTTCCTACTGTATGGTCTTTTGTACTAAAGTATATTAGGTTTATCATCACTCAAATAATCTATTACCACTCGATGTCTCATTCTTTCTGAGGAACCCTGTATAATTGCTACCGGGTAGGGCGCATGTTTTTATTCTAGCAGAATAAAGATATGCACCAACTCTATGAAATGTTTAGAAAAGAAGGTTAATACAGCCACTAATGAATTGCTCAGGCTTAGTTAACCGTATATTCTAACGGAATATCTGATAAAAATTCGACTTCATTTCACTTCAAAGCTTTTATTCAAATTTTTGTACCAAAAGTTTGCATTGCCACAAAGCTAATTTATTACGAAATAATTCCGAATATCCGACATAAATTCCCGCTCTTGTACCCAACACACTCGGATGAAATCGAGGCAGCTAAGCAAGAATTTGGATGATTTTCCTTTCACGCAAACAACCCATATTTCTAAACCACCTGTAAAGAGTTGTTTACAAATCTAAACTGACAAAAGCATTTTCAGCTTTAAGCTGCATTTAAGCAATTACGTTAACTTCAACTCTGTTTTAAGGCCGTTTCTAGTTTAATTTAATTTTAACGACCACATTAATTTATGCTTACTATGAAATATGCAAAACGGCAAATTACTAGCCACCGTAATAACGTTGTCGTTATTCACCCAACTCTCTGCAGACAATGCTAGCATTTTAATTAGGTCTTACTGGAATGTATCACAGACGCCACACTGTAACCTTAACAAAATTATTATTTAGTTCTAAATTGAAAACGAAAAAAACTATATACTTAATTGAAAAACTTTTTAAAGTTTTAAAAGTTATGCCAAGGCATGAATTATACGTACCCCTTTTTGCACGTTGTAATGTAATGAATTGTTTTTCCACGACCGGGAGTAGAAATCGGTTTCTATAGCATCAAAATTGTGACAGAAGTAAAACATTTACTCCCTAGAGACTAAATAAGACAAACATTTTCCTAGGGAGTTTTCATTATGACTGACACAACAATTATGTCAAATTCGAAGTTATCAGGTTAGGTTTTGCATCAGTTTTGACAAAAACTGACGCAAAACCTAACCTGCTAACCACGAATTCGACATAATTGTGAGCTCTTTTAAAATAATTCTAACTAAAATGTCAATCAATGACGTTTAAAAAAAACGGGTTTTTCGTTTTAAATCTTCCTGCAACGTGAAAAAAATAGTATATGCAACTCGGAGAAAATGCTATTTTGCTCCTCAGCACCTCAGAAAATTACGCATTTCTCTCCTCATTGCATAATCTACTATTGTTTTCTAATCAACCGTTTTTATTTTCCGATAACAATAAATATAGTAATTTCATTGCAAATGCAGCAACAGATTTGTATGAAAAATAACTTTTTTATTATACCTGCATCAAAATCTCCGTTTAAAGCACGCCTGAGCGTGCGAAAGCAGGCGATTAAAGCTCGCCGAGCTTTAAAAGTCGTCAAGGAAACAACTGAATGCAACAACGGACGTGGACGCGACAAAAACGTAAATAATTCTCGTAACTATAGTAGCAATATTAATATGCCCTCCCGATTTATCACGACAAAAATTATTTCTAAGTTTTTAGTGCGTAATTTATTTCCAGTATTGGAGGTATAATAAAAAATTGCGTAAAGTATTAGTGGATAACTGGACTTTAAAACTCGCACGTGTTTTAAAGACCTTGTTATCCACTCATACTTTAATATACTATTAGAACAATAAATATAAACGAAAAGGTAATAAACAGATAAATAAAGTTTTTATCATGTTTTTCTCAGAGGCAAAAGGTTGAAAAAATCAGCTTAAATCTGCTGCTTGACTTACTCATTTATATCTTTATCCAAGCATCTTACCTTTTGCAATAAATATTGACTTTGTTCTTACTCTGTAGGCGTTCATATTAAATTCTATATTCGACAAGAACTCGGGAAAATTCCAGCGGTAGAGTCGGAAAATTTTAAACATGAATAAGAAAGTATTCCAAGTTTTAGACATAGATCTAATTTTATGCTATTTGATAAAATGATATCTTAATATCAAAGACTTCACTCGATCTCACTCGGTCACAGTCTTCCTTTTACACATTGTGAATAACTTTTCCTCTCTACATCAATGTTTCATAAGCTATCATTGAGCTCGCCACCATCTTATTCAATAAATTGATTTACGAAGGCTGATGTGCTAATTGTTAGTAGCAGGCCATCGATCCCAATAATAACAAACACACTTGTATAAATTGAAAGTCTGTATATTTTGTATAAATAACATTTAACAGAACAGCCCTCTCATTATTAAATAGTCACAAAAGGTGCAGCATTAGGCACTATGTAATAATTAAAAAGGAAATTTAGCAGTTTAGTTTTTTATTTATGCCGAAAAAACGAAACGGTCGCAATTCCTTTCTCCAAGCATAACTTCTTTCTTAGTAGGGATCTTTAAAATATGTATAAACTCTCTTAAGATAATTTTTGACGTAGAATATTGTACTGAAACAGATTCGATCTACAATATTTCAGAACGTTGAAATCTTCATCAGGTTTTTTTTCCTATGATAGCCACACTCTACGCATGTAAATATACAGTGTGTCCATTTAGTGCGCCGGTCTTTGATTACACTTTTAGTTATTTTTCAATAAAAAGTTTGATTAATGTTTTTCTAATGGGATTGAAAGGGGCACATTTTAAAATTATTTTTACATATACAGGGTGGCTAGATAAGAATGCAAAGTGCTGTATCTCGGAAACTATTCGTCGTAACGACTTTCGGTAAAAAAAATTATGACCAAAGTGGCCAAAAGAAGACCGTGGAAAATATTTTCAGATTTTCAAGATGGTCACCAGGGGGCGTAACCGCCATCTTAAACTTTTAAAGTAATTTTTCACTGAAATCCATCTAGTAAATGTTACCAAAAAATATATGGTTTCTAAAGCTAAGCTTTACTCGAGTAATTTTTGTTTAACACTTTTTGATGTATCTATTAAAATAAAGTGGTGGGGGGTAATTCAATGTTTTTTTAAATAAACAGCTGTAACTCCTAAACCACTGAACGGATTTTAACAAACTTGGTCTTGTTGGAAAAAGCATTTATTGCTTATTTCCTTAGCCACCCCGATCCCCAGACCTCACCTGTTTGGACTTCTATCTATGGGGTCGGTTGAAAGATATTGTTTATCAAATTCCACCAATAACAAGAGACGACATAAAAATCCGAATACAGGAGGCCATTCGTAGCCTTTCAAGAGCAGAAATTGAAGCTGCTGTAATGTCCACGCATGAGCGGCTCCAACAATGCATTGAATGTGATGGAAGACAGTTCGAGCATTTAAGGAGGCATTAGCTTTATTTCAAAATCGGCCCTTTTTTCTTATTATGCCTCTACACGTTTTTTTAAAATTATTTGAACTAAGAATACTTTTATTATTTAAAAATTACTAAATTATGAAATTTTATCATTGAATCTTAAAAAAAGAAATAAATAACAATAAATATCGGTGTAATAACGTCTTTTTAAAATTATATGATAATAAAATTTTCTTTCTTCGATATTTCAGGCTACGAATAAGATATCGAGATACGGTTTTCACCAGCCTATTTAGGTATAATTTCTCTACATTTTTATAAAAAAAAGTCATATTATTGCTTTTAATTTTTTAGAGAATTTTGCAATTTTCTGTTATTATATCAAAAAACGCGCTCTAGCGGCATCACTAAGAATTAGACATATCACAGGTAAGATGAGTTTCATGGAACAATAAATGATTTTTCCAACGAGACTAAGTTTGTTAAAATCCGTTCAGTCGTTTAGGAGTTACAGCTGTTTATTTAAAAAAGCATTGAATTACCCCCCACCACTTTATTTTAATAGATAAGTCAAAAAGTGTTAAACAAAAATTACTCGAGTAAAGCTTAGCTTTAATAAGCATATATCTTTTGGTAACATTTACTAGGTGGATTTCAGTGAAAAATCACTTTAAAGGTTTAAGATGGCGGTTACGCCCCCTGGTGACCATTTTGGAAATCTGAAAATATTTTCCACGGTCTTCTTTTGGCCACTTTAGTCATAAAATTTTTTACCGAAAGTCTCTACGACGAATAGTTTCCGAGATACAGCACTTTGCATTCTTATTTGGCCACCCTGTACAAGGTGTCCCAAAAAAGTTTGCTTTAAATAAGTATTTTTTTTAATGGAGCACCCTATATCTCGTTACGTCTATTTGAGCCTCTATAAGTTTTAGTTTAGTTCTAACTTTTCTTTTAAATCGCTTTTATCGCTTTCAACCTATGAACGGTATTTTAGTATTTATGCCTACACTCTGAAAGAAGAAGAAGAAGGTAAATCTAGCACTTTTCACTCTGATTTCTCAAATACAGAATAATTTCAGCTTTACTTCCTCGCTTAATCTAGACTAGATAGAAAGCAAGATGGGTAACATAAAAAACAAGTAGACCCTAGTAACATTATATTTTTCCTATGGTTCAGGCAGAAAGCCACAGAAAGCAGTACACACAACAAGTAGTTGCTTTTGTAGTTTATGTTTGCACTTATTTAATAGGCAGCTATGTAAATTATTATCAATAATGCTTTTTATTAATTTTGAAAAAAATCAATTTGGAGAAACAACATTTAAAGGAAAATTGACAATTAAGGTAAAAAAATCTACGCATTAAAGAAAATGGTTACTACGACTTCTCCAGTACACCGTAAATCCAGTGGCGTAACTGCGGGGGGGGGGGGGTGATATGGGTGTCGGAACACCCCCCAGAGGCTTTATGATTAACTAAAATTCGTCTAATTCGTCCCTGGTACGTATCAAACCAAACTATACATAACGACCTGAACATCCCATACGTACAAGATGTAATCAACCCCTTTGCTAAAAAGTACAGAAATTGCAGTACGGCCCTAGCAACTAGTTAATAAGAGAACTGTTTGCCCAACCAAATGCCGAAAGAAGACTCCAAAGAACATGGCCTAAAGACCTAGTCATTCATAGAGGCGCTGATTCTCTCAATTATTTAGCATTTACTGTCTCCTCTCGTTTATCTAGTTCTCTCTGATTACTACTATAAGTTGTTACAATGGTAGAGTTCCTATATAGATAAGAGTTGAGACAACGCAAATGTCAACGGCCATTTTGTTCCGAAAATAAATGATAGCATGCAAGGCCAGAGTGGTCTTTCTTAGTAAGTGTCACCTATGAATTTAATTATTTGTCACTTTGACAATGTCAAAAAATAGTCAATCTAATGCATTTATGAAAACTGGTAGGTATCTACGTATCTACTACGGATCCTATATAAGTAATCTTTGATAAAGAGTGGAGCCAAAATAAACGAAGTAGGTACAGCACTGGATTTTAGTTTTCGTTTTCCCACTTTTTCCAACCGATTCCTATCAAAGTGGATTTGACATGTACTCTGGTTCTACTTGTGGGTGTTCAGTTTATTTTGCTTATATCTTTGAGCTATTCTGCTCTTTGCTTTTCGTTTTTGGGAACTTGTGTCAATAGACATAAAGCTTCGTTAGAATTTACTTTTGAAGCCAAAAAATGCAACAATCCGTCACTTGCAGGATGTACTCCTTAGAACGGCGTTTCGTTTTAATTTTCTTTTGCCATCTACACGAATATTTTCCCATCTACGCGAATATTTTCCCATTGAACTTCATCAAAATGGAATTCGCAAACTCGGGATCCTGTTAAAAGTGTCCAATTTGGTCTATTTATGTTCCTTATCTACACTAATCTTGTTTTGGTATATTTTGGAAAACTTTTCAATATGAACCCTTGTTCCCATCGATGTATGCCTCAAAAAATACAGCAACCCGTCATTTTACGCACACCCATTTGATAAAGGCTTAATGGTAATAACAGCGTACATAAATCAAACAAGTAGAGACACTCACTGTTGGTTTCTTTGATGTCAAAATACCGATTTGGATGACCTTGAACGGCTCCTGGGGGGTACTTTCCGATAATACTAACAGATGGCGCCACTACTTTATCACATA
Organism: Agriotes lineatus; assembly: GCA_940337035.1. Taxonomy (NCBI): domain Eukaryota; kingdom Metazoa; phylum Arthropoda; class Insecta; order Coleoptera; family Elateridae; genus Agriotes; species Agriotes lineatus. The sequence goes on along the minus strand of OW679195.1, from coordinate 76,581,848 downwards.
TGATTGGTAGCAGATCCAGTAGCTGGGCTCTGGTTGGTACTACAGTGCCTTTATACAGGGTAATTTTAAAATGTTTCGCCAAACTTCGAGGTATTATTCTACACACCAAGGCAAGTAAAAAAGTCCATATAAACATGTGTCCGACAATTGCGCGTTTCCGAGTTACGAGCAATTTTTGAATTTGAGAAATCAAACCTTCTTCAGGGTAGATGTTCGATATGTCCACCTCCCATCTCCAGACAGAGGTCTCATCGCCGCGGCAATGACTCTCTTACTCTTTCAAAAACACCTGGCACTCCTCTAACAGTTTGACAGGAGTCAGTAACACGCCGCTTTAACTCCTCTTCTGTATTAATGGGAGTGGTGTACATGAGGCTTTTTAAATATCCCCAAAGAAAGAAGTGTAACGGATGTAGGTCTGGGGAGCGTGGTGGCCATGGAATATGCCCACTCGACCTATTCACTGCTCGCCAAAAACTTGCGATAGGTGCTGCCTCACAAGTATGAGGAAATATAGTGGAGCCCCATCGTGCATACACCACATCCCTTGGCGTAATTCTAAAGGCACATCCTTTAAAAGGCCTGGGACTTTGTTTGATTTCGACAAGTATTCCAGCCGCCTTAATATTTTTTAATAGTTTACGATTTATTCCCCAAATTCAAAAACTGCTTTAACTCGAAAACGCGCGATTGTCAGGCACATGTTTATCTGGACTTTTTTACTTGCCTTGACGTGTAGAATAGTACCTATCAGTTTGGCGAAACATTTTAAAATCACCCTGTATAGACAGTGGCGACAATGGGGTGTCCTATTTTTGATTGGCTCCCTAGATCACGTGGTTTTAGCCGCCATGTTTATGCTAAATCACCTGTGATTCGTGTTATACTTTTGGCAGTACTGAAGTGTATTGTCAGTCTATGTCAAATTCGAGGTTAGTAGGTTCGGTTTTGCGTCAGTTTTGACATAAGCTGACGCAAATCTTAACCTGCAAATCTCGAATGTTTTCGGTACTGCCAAACGTAAAACACGTATCACAGTCGACTCTGATCACGGATTTAAATAAACACCCGTTAGAAATTTGCATAATTATGGCGGCGGGGGTGTGGCTTAGTTGTATTGTCGCCACTGTCTATATAAAGGCACTGTAGTTGGTACAACTTTGTGCTGCAATCTGATAGTCAAGCTTAGAAATACCCCCTCGGGTTACTGTCCCAGGTACTATAGACAGGTTTCAACATTTGGCATCAGTGTCTCTACTTGTTTGATGTATGTACGCTGGTAATAATTTTTATTGGAAAATAAAATACGCTTACATACCGTTTTTCAAATAGTTCTTCAAGTAAGAAAAATCTTATTACTCAGTTATCCAATTTTAAACCCATTGAAACTGTCAGTGTCACGATTCTGTTTCCATAGGATCGATTAAATTTCCCGCGTTTCTAGTGATACGTATTGCGCATGCGCAGTGGATTACAGCCAATCAGCATCTATTCCCGAGTTGTCTCAACTCTTATAATATTTAAGAACTCTATACAATGGTAATGATTTTATTGTTTATAAATAAATAGTTATATTAATAGATATTTAGCAAATAATTATTTCTGACTTCTTTTGGTTAATAAGCAAATAAAATGCCACACTAGTTAAGTTCACCAATTTAACTAGACGTCTGTCAACATCAGTTAGTAAATTCTTAAATGTAACTTGGTGGTCTACACTGCCAAGAAGTCAAATCACTCTCCCAGAACACCCCCCAGAGCAAAATCTTAGTTACACCACTGCGTAAATCGGTATAAACACATATGGGATTACACTCATAAAGGTCTCCGTTAATTTGGTAATTTATTTTTTATTAATTAAATTTATGTGTTACTAACCTATCTGCTATATTTTTATGTTTGTTTGTTACGCTGTACTGAAATTGTGTGCTGGGGCGGTTCTTATTGCTTCTAATGGTTCTAGTTTTGGTATAGCACTGATAAAACAAAGCAGTGTAACCATGATTTACTTGATTTTGTGTTCCTCTTACTATTCTTGCTTATTACCTTGATTAATTATGAAGTATTGAATATGGTGCCCATATGAAAAAATTAACTTGAAAAATTCGAAACGCTTTATGGATTTAATCAGACTTTACCACAATATTTTATGTAAAAGGGTGTTATCATATTTTATAAATTCCAGCTGCTAAAGAAGTTACGTTTAAAAAAATAATTTGACAGTTTTTCATTTTTCCGATAGGTATGAAAATTGGGAATTGAAAGCACTTTCAGAGATCCCAGATTAGATGACTGAATGAGCTCAAAAATAAAGTAGATTTGGTGTAATTTGACATATCGAGACGAATTTTATGTTGAAATAGGTGACCTTGAAATAAATGGAGGGGTTAGTTTATGTAACGGTGCGAAAATGTTTTTTCCGCCAATTGTACTAGAACTGAAACATTATTGACAAACTTTTGTTGAGCAAATTCAAACATTCCATTACCACAGCCGTTGTTAGGTAATTTACAATAAAACTGTACAGGAATAATTCAAACATTCCATTACATCAGCCGTTGCTAGGTAATTTACAATAAAACTGTACAGGAATAATATTCCCGGCTTGAGCAGGGAATATTGGAGTACTATTTCCTAATTTTTTTAATTACTCTTATCGATCGGCGGAAAAATAATATGTGTATCTTGGACAAAAAGCAACATTCCCAGACTCTTGTGTTGTTGGGCTCGGCATTCGCCTCAGCCAACAATATCCACAGTCGTCTGGGGATGTTACGCTTTTCGTCCTAGATACACAATGTACTATTATCGCAACTTCTTACAGCGACTATTCAATTCACCTGTCATCTGTCATAAAGTGACCAATGAAAATTCAAAATTTGACGTTTCTTCACCAATCAAAAAAAATATCAGCGGATATATCTTCCAAGAAGGTATTCAAGTGACTATTCCCCTCAGATAATATAAACCAATCCCATCAATCAATTTTCAGAATTTGAACCAATCAGAGTCGAATACAGCGACTATTTTGCACTAGTGCAATACCCGGGTATTTGCACAAGTGCAATATCGAGTATTTGCGGGAAGAAGAGCAAACCAGCTAGGTACACAAGGAATTTCAGAAAGAAAACAAAATTTGTTTTTAAAATGAATAGTGTGGTATGCAAAGGATGACATTTCTTCGAGGAATAGCCTTGCAATATTCCCCGCGTGCATTCTGTATAATTCGAAAACGCTTTGCGTTCTCTAGAGATACTCGAATATACAGAATGCACTAGGGATATAATTACTGAATATTTTAAACAAATGTGATTTTTATTAGAAAAAGTCAATATTAGTGTTCTGTCACTATAGAGATTACGTTGTTTGTTGCTAGATCTACTAAAAACTAATTTGAATAAGTATTTTGGTTCATTGAATAGTACCCTGAATGCCATTCTTAGTCAAAGTTAAGTAGATAATTTTTGCGGTGATATCACTACTCATGTCCATTCCGCTTAGGTTGGATTAGGACGAGTGGGCTATGACGGGTAAACTCTCATCGGAGGCAGGGTTAGATCAAACTCAAATATATACAAACGGGAAAACACCAAGTAATTACTAGAAAGATATACTATGTTTAACTATACATGGTTAGTCATAATTGGGTTACTTCTGACCGAAATGTGAATGCAACCCAAAATACAAAGAACGCTTATCAATTGATACAATATTTAATGTGATTAATAAATTGAATCAAAGTTCCCAACTTTCTGTTTACATGGCATTGATGGTACTGTAAGTCTATGTCAAATTCAAGGTTAGCAGGTTAGTTTATGCTTCAGTTTGTTGGACTCAAGATCTGGACTGGACAGGATTAGGACTCAGGACAGGTGGGAGGCGGCGCGAGGGTTGACTCTTCGTAGTTTTGCGCATAGCGGCCCCGAGTTCGTTATCACTTGTTCGAGCGTCGACAAGATGCAGTTCTTAATAACGCTTAAACAAGCAAGGCATACATTTAATACATTTTTAATGTCTGTTTTATAAATTTATGCAGATGCTAGCACTGCAATGCAAGATAATATATACGGGCCTATCCAAAAAGTGAAAATACCATCGATACGTTAATTATTTATAATTGTTTGCCCCATATTACAATTAAAAATTGGATTAGCATCCGTTCATATTGATGAAATCGATTCATCTTGAATAGAACCTAAAATTTTCAAACTGAAGGCCACATTTATAATTACCTCAACCATACGTAATTAAACAATTTACCTTCAAAAAGCAGTATATAGTAGCCAGTCTAATTTTAGGAAGTTTATAGCCATGATTAACTAAACATAATTACGTTATGCATGAAGCACATTGACAGTTCAAGCACTTTAATCTCTTTAAATAATAAACCAAGTTTCCATGTAAACGATTATCAACAAACCCTTTCTGTAATATCTTCAATTCTGGAATAAATATTCTAAATTATTATTACCATTTTGTTAATATCTTTTGCTACGTTTTCTAGATATCATACACATATCTGAAGCCAATCAAACGACAAACTATATTTTCGAATGTAAATTTAATACTTTATTATTAATTTTGAATATCTTGCTGCTCTAATCAAAATGTAAAACATATGTATTGTGTAAAATATAGCGAGTTTGCAGATTGAGTCCACGTTTACAAAAACATTCTACAGTTTATTCTTTCTGGGCACATACTATCAGCATTGAATAATTCTAAGGTAGCGGAATTGTGCGGAAACTGACGTTTGTTGGAGAATAATAAACTCCTTTTTTTCCTGACCTCCTTCAGATAATTTCGAGCTTCGAAATATAATACTATTAAATATTCGCCACACGCTGTGTCTCTATGATTTTTCTTCCAAGAACTATTGTATCAAGTATGCCAACTACGTTCTTTGGAAATTGTTCCCGAAGCTTATCCAGGAGCTATTTTTTAATAAAAACAGTATTAAGTAGCGACCAGCCGTGAAAGGTAAAACATTATTTTAAATACATATTTTACCTGATATTTTAAGAAAGAAAGTTTTATTTAATTCAGGGTGGTATTTATAAGCAATAATGTTTTTATATTCGCTTAATCAGCTGTGGTAAGCATTAAACCAATAAAAACAACACAATTTGTAATTTCTAGTCACGCTTGCTTGCGATGTTATCGGTGTGCCCGTCTCCAATCTTCCTGATTTAGGGATTTGGACCTTTTCGCTGTGAACTGTGTGGCAGCACACATGTGAAAATAACAAAGCATTCTTGTCAGCACATTTCGGGAGAATTCCTCCTGTTGGAGTCATGGCATGGAAAAATTCGAACTGTAGCTTAACATGATTTTTCCAGAATAATGTTTATTTGAACTCCCCTTTTAGCTAAAACGTGACAGTAGATTCGCACATTTTCAACAAGAAAAAACACTGAAAATAAATAAAAGTTTATCAGAAACGACGAAATTAAGGTAAGCATCCCCACTTTCTAGGTACAGTTATATTTATTACTTATATGTTTCTTGCGTTCTTTAAATTAATGAACTACTTAATTGTGTTTTGTTTCATCTAGCTTCCAGGCCATTTTCATACTAAAGAATAATTAAATCGACCCAATCTTAATCTGCTAGCCGGTTAATCTTAACGTCTTAATTAAATATTGTAAGTTGCTTAAGTTAGTTCTTTCGTAGAACTTATATTGTGATATCTATAAAATTAGACGAAGTATTTACCCAGTTGATATCGTTGCATCTAGAAAATACGACTTTCACCACTTATTCTTAGTAGTTTATACTTTATTATCATTACTTGTTACATGATCCACAAGATCACAAATACCAAAGAAAACTTTAAAATTTTTTAACTGAATATTGCCACTATCATTCTGTGTTAAATGCTAATTGTACAGTCATTAATAAGTAATAACCATTGTGCCTTAGTAATAATTATGTATAGTCCAAACCGTTACGAAAAGCGATATCATAATATTTCTTCAGAGGAATTGTTACGAACCTCAAATATTATTTATTATTTCGCCTATGCATTCGGTACTTGAAATGTTATAGTGCAGTTTAGGCTTCTATCTAGTTTTTGGTAATTTTGTATTCGCAATTTGCATTAATTTTTTAGACAATTTTCCGTATTCAACTTCTGAGTAGAGGTATTTTCCAGTTTTTATTTTCCTTTTTGGACATTTTTCGTAGTCTTAGTTTTACTTCCAAAGCTATAAAATGTTTGTTCGGAGCTCCTTTAAATGAATCTTTGTGTGCAAATTTATCCCAAAAATTCGTCAATAATTTGGCTCAAATTTGGTTGCATTGGTTTGGTAAATTGTTGTACCCGTCTGATTAATTCAGGATTTGGTAGTATTTGAAACTAGAACACTAACTGGCCGCTCAAAATCTCAGATAGAAAATTGCTATCTCTACTTTCCTGTGTTCCAGTGCTCTATCAAATTTATCTTTAGATTTTTTCTTTTCCCTCATTTTTCTTGCCTTTTTCGTTTTGTACCACTAATCACACGTTTGTCATGCTATCTACTTTAAATTAGCGGATATTGAAGTAGCCACATGTCGCTGTTCCTCCCACTTGACACCACGAGTGCGCCCTGAACTTATCTGAATTTTCCACGCAATTTGCAGCTGCATAGGTCAGGCTTCCCTTTGTTCCAACCTTTCGCGTGTCCAGTGTCCAAGGCTTCTGCTCCTGCGAATTAAATACATAACTCATCAGGCCATGTCCATTTTGGGAGAAACACGCTACAGATTTTAAATTTGATTATACTTTTTGGACTAATAAAGAACCACCACTTTTTTACCAAATTAAAAATTGTTTACCACATTTCCATTTGTATTGCGAAATTTCTGTATTTATATTTAAGAGGAATAGTAAACGGTAGATTCATAGATATACTCGTATACGAGCGCCAATCAACGATTGCGCGAAGGATTTGTGATTTTTCTATTGCAATAAACTGTACCATATCTGTACCCGCGTTCGTTTGGAGAGGCATCGTTGTGCCGCAAGATACGTAAATCATGTTTTTAAGTTTCCTTTCTGAGCGAGTGCCACTAGATTAGGTGTTTTTATACTTCCCTGGACCGATTGCGAGCGCTCTTATCTAGTCAAGCAAGTTTTGTGCTTGTCTAATTCCTGTAGACTATTTGTTCTTTGAATTTTTTCTAACGGTTTTTTTATCTTTAGATGAGGATATACCTTTTGGCGTATTAAGGATCATTTATTAAATAAATGTATTCTTTAAGTTTAGCAGTAGCTTTTCTTAAATGTTAACTACATCTTTACGGCCTATCTTATGTCGCATCTCTGCTACCCCTATACGGTGCAGCGTGATGTGTCAAGGTAAATCATGGAACCTAGCGGCCTAAACTTACGTTATTTCTAACGATTGAGTATACTGCTGCATTATTTTGCCATGTTGTCCCTCATCGACTTTTGTGCTTGAGCTGGTCTTTCATAAATCAAGTTTTGACGTGGATATTAAACATATTCTTTGTTGGGTTGATTTTACCAAATATTAATACAACAAATTGTTTAATGTAAAGAAGGTTTTGTTAAGTTTCTGGTCCAGGTAGAACGGCGAGCGCACAACGGAGCCGAGCCGACAAGCTGCCCGCAATTAAGCTAAAGTTGTATTTTCCTCAGCAAAAACATCCAGTGGTCTACCATTAAACGACATGCTAATGATAGGACCTGCTATTTAAAAAGACGTAAAGGTTCTGAATTCCCAAATATATCTTGACAGCGGATATTCAGAAAATATATCGCCAAATAAGTGTCAACGAGGAAAGCGTCAATTTACAAAAGATACTTTGGAGAAGATTGGAGGGCAAGCCAGTATCGACTTTTCAGCTAATGACGGACACCTATGGAACAGCTTGTACAGCTTTTCTAGCACTTCGGTGTCTACGCCATCTGGCCGTTGAACAACAAGATGGTTTCCCTGAAGCACCACGTATAATTTTTAAGGGATTGTTATGGAGACGACAGATAACTTGGAGAAGATTCCATTCAAGAAGTAATCGCCATTAGAAATGGTCTCATTGTGGTATTACAGCAAGCTGGTTTTGTATCACGAAAATAGGCTGCTATTGAAAGTAAACGTTTAGACAAGGTCCCAGTTTAGCATAGAGGCAAATGCATTGTTTCTCGACAATAACAAGTAGAACAAAACGTTAAGGTAGTTATGGATGGATTTGCTACAGTATTCCAAAAGGCAGACAAATCCAGAAACAAAGTAACCAAAAGAATAATTTTATACGCTGTTGGCAGTATTGATGGTCCCCTTGGTTTACTTGGAGCTGTTACCATAACAACAAAATTAATAGTGCAGCAGTTATTGCAAGGACTCGAGTGAGATGAATTACCTCCAATCAAACTATATACAATCTGGAAACGATATAGAGATCAATGTGTAGTTCTAAATAACATTCACTAGATCGAAGAGTGGTTCACAATTCTCCCAGGACTCTCAACCTTTACGGTTTTGACCGTGCGTCCGAAAATGTTAGGGTGCCTGCGAATACATTAGATCAAAAGATTACCACGGAAATGTCACCACACGCCACTTGAGTTCCAAATCGCGTGTACCCCCACTAAAGAAGATCACATTACCCAAGCTTGAATTATGTGGAGCTCTATTTCTAGCTCAATTATTTCCAGTCGACTCAGGGCTGAGATTAAGATTATATAACACCCAGCAACACCCAACACCTGGAAGACGTTCACTGATAATAAAGTATCGCAAATTCAATAAATAGATTCAAGAAATCAGTATTCTTGGCAGCACGTTCGTACATTTGACAATCTTGCAGATTTAATTTCAAGAGGTATTCAGCCTATTCAATTGCTAAGGTGACATATCTGGTAGACTGGACCAATTTGGTTCTCTCAAAATTCAAGTGAATGCCCAGTTCTACACTATTTTAATACTAACACCAAAGACCTACCAGAAAAACGAAAAATCGTAGCGGCCTTAGCCAGTATGGTAAAAGTGTCACTGTTTGAGAAGTACTCATCTTTCACAAGGCTAATAGGAGTGTCAGCCTACTTTCTACGCTTTATAAGTGGTATAAGAACTTCCAAGGAACTGCTATTTACCAGAAATCTCACACTAATAGAACTCGAATGTGCCCTCCAACCTGCAACGGTAAACTAACCTGGCCCAATATTATACAAAAATTCAAGATTTGCAAAAAATAATTCCATAAGTCGCAAGAGCAGGATATTGCTGCTAAACCCCTTTATAGAGGAAAAAGGTGTCCTCAGGATGGGTGTCAGATTAAATCATGCAGCTGTACCCTATGAGAAACACCATACAATTTTGTTACCTACCTCACATGCACTTACAAACCTAGTTAGCCGGTGTCAGCATTTACAAGCGGGTCCATAATTACCGATGTCGTTAATTCGATTAAGCTTTTGGTTGCGAATGCGAAATGCTGTACGAAAAGTTATTCGTAACTGCGTTTCACGTTTTAAATCAAACCCCACTACAACGCAGCAGTTAATGGGAATCTACCACAATATAAAATTCTACAATCTAGACCCTTCAATGTATAGCGTAGCGTTGATAAATGGCCTGAAAACGCCTGTCGTGCAAGAAACGGCCATAACCTAAAATGTGACACTAAATTACAGTGCGAAATCAACTAATAAATAGGTGGAGTTCGCGTTGTGTCAGTTTTGAGAAAGTATCAATTGTACGCCTGAAATACGAAATATCTGTAATGTCAAATGTGATTTGTGTCGTCGAGTTGAACAATCAAAACTAACTCTCTAAAACGTTCTCGATACACCCTTTTCGTCCCAAATAAGAATAAACCAGACGAAAAGGGAAAGTCAGCCCTGTCAACAATATAGTTGTAAACGCTCGAAAAGGAAAAGTCTTCTCGACCGACGATTTCAACCTCTTGTGCTACAATAGAGCTGGACAATCCTATTGTACTCAATATAATAGTGAATGTATCTTCCATTCAGGAGCACCGTATATTAAAGTAGTAGCTTAGTTTTCGAGATCATTCGATCACTTATCACTTATACTTTTTTGTGACTTAATATCACGTTTTCGGCATATACCGGCTTGTTCCATTTTAGAGCAAAGTCGAGACTAGGTCATATTCCAAAGTATTTTATTTAATAATTAATTCGGTATCGAGAATCAGGCTACTCAAATTTGCATTTGTGTTTTAAATTAATATTATCGAATTTGTATATGTTGTATTTTGTTCGTGTGTTCTAAAAAAATAAAAAGGGATGTTATTGAGTTCCACAAACGGTTGGATTTTACTAAACTTAATTCCGCTGTAATAAACAACATAATGGTTCCAGTGGCGCAAACCACAAAAGTGGTAACCCGCGACTAAAGTAACCAAAAATGTATGCAGAATAGAGTGTGCGGAACAATTTTTATTAAAAGGAGGCACCAGACTATCAAAATGTGTAATAAAGGCGTAACTTGCAATTTTAGTTTATTTTACCACAAACCCCGTTGATTTAGAGCTAGTGAGTAGCTTGATAGGCGAAAGTTTTCTAAACACATTAAAAAGATGTATTTCACGTCGAAAAAATGCTCCCACACTCTAATAATGGAACCAATTTCGCAGGAGCAAAAAAGATGGGTTGGTTGATCTGCGGTATTTTCTCACAAATGCCAAAAAATTTGCTGAAAATTAAGAAGTCACTGTTAGAAGGAAACACCACCTGGCATTTATTCCTGCGCGATGCCCAAAAGGTATTTACGAAAATTTGTCGGTGATGTCAAACTCACGTTTGAAGAAATGTATACACTTTTAGTAAAAATAAAAGCTCGTCTAAATTCACGTCCTTTAACACCATTTCCCAATAATCCCAATGACCGGACAGTGTTTACTCCTGGGCATTTTTTGATCGGAGATTCCCTATCGGCTCTTCCGGAAGGGAATTTTCTGAAAGTACTTACAAACCGTCTGTTTAGTTAGGAGCGAGTATGCCAGCTAAATCAACATTTCTGAAAAAGATCGAGTACGGAATATTTAGCAACCCATCAGCAACTGATCAAATGGAAGAACAACAGGATTATAATTCGCTTTCGTACACGTGGCACTTGGGTTGCGTCTAATAACATCATCTAGGGTAACTTGTGTAGCGACGCTAGAAACTGCACAGACTGTGCGTGTTACTAATCGAACAAGATGATGTTTCTAATTTAGGTGTATAAGTTAAGAGAAAACACAATTTTACTTTAGTTTAATTATTTACTAAACAGATGAGAAATTAAAAAGCAACATTCCTACACATTTAATGTCATTTTAATAAATACTAACAATTCCACAACCCTCCAGAGAATCAAAGCACTCGATAATATTTATGGTATTATCCAATAAAAATAACCCCGTACAGATATTATAAAGTTCACGTAATTTAGTAACAAGAGGAACAAAATACCATGTTTACCACTATAACGCCACTGAGTGGCGTTTAAGTAAATCATATGTAAATTTGAAAACACGTAGTACTTGTACGAGCTTGCACTAAATTAGTCTGATCATAACAAAGTTGTTCTCTGAATCATGTTGTTTATTTTAACTTACTCACTAACCTGCTGGCTATCTTTTTGACAACTACTTTATAGTTGCTCCCGTACCTCATCAGGAGGGTGTAGCAGTTGCTTTTGGAAGGTACCCAATATTTTGATATAATTTTTTCCGGTTGTATTTCACCTGTTATCCACGTAACTCTCTAACCTACCTCGACAGTAGATAACCTTTTAGTATCTGAGACTCACACACGGCGATCCAAGTTACTGTAATGAAGTAACAGAGGATAGTAATAAAGAAAAATTAGTTTCGATTAACATTTTAAAAAATCTACTAATTATTACATCCACTCCATGAACATTTCACCCAGTTTCCTAACTGTTAGCTAATGTTTATATACATCTAACTATTTAAATAAGGCATAATAATGCACTTCTACGACATATTAGTCCTTAAAATTATGCACTAACCAATTGCATTGTCTTTTATAAGAGCTTTCACGGTTGAAGAAGTTTAACGGACACGGTCGAAGATGTCGGTGTTCACTCTTGGTCACCTTGCAAGCTACTCGGTAATTTTCTTGCACAAATATACGCTTAAGAGTAACGACCTGTCATTACTGCCCTGTTTACCAATTCTTTTTGAATTTCCTTCACGCTTAAGCGAGTGATGGTCCCTGGTGAAAAGACTATGGCTCGAACCTCGCCTAGGATGCCGTTTGGGTCGTCCAGCTTTTGTTTTTGGCTCCCACCGTTGTGTTTCGCTTCCTCGCTGGAAGCTACCACTCTTCGTAGTTCCGTACTACCAAAGTCAGACCAGCGCACATTTCAAGAAGTCTGAGTGCTACTGGCCTACACACATATAGCAATAAGAATAACAAGAATTTTTTAACAATACTGGGTGAGCAATCACCTCGTGCCAATTACAGTCTGCATCACTTCTAGTTACGAAAGATTGTCGTACAACTACAGCACACAATCATGCAAGGTACATAAATAAGAAAAATATTGCTGTTTTTTATTAGGGCACAAACTGTTTACAGCCAACACACTAATTTACCAAGCAAAAGTACGACGTAAAAGGAACATTTTGCAAATTAACACGAATGATTAATGGATAAAACATAATTAGCAGAGGGTTCAATGACTAAGATTTATAAAATTAAATTAAATGTTTCGAGTCAAAAATAAATACAACAAATTCAAATTTCACAAGTCCAAAATATTAATATATCACAAATTATTTGAAAAATACATCACTGGGCTGTAGTCTTCAATGAATCTAAAAGAACAATGAGCAGACATATTTAGTGCATATTACATGGCAGAGTAAAACAGTGTAACAGTGAGTCCAGTTTCAAAGTGCGAACATACGTGACCGGCATACGATTAGGTTCGGAATGTATTTTTTCAGTCCCTCATCGGCACAGCACACTGGCGAAGCCAATTGTAGGTGACGCAGCACATATCCCAAGCGCTGGTCGAATCAGAAGACCTTGAGGAGCCAAGTAGCACATCTCCGAGACAGCAATATGGGTTGACACAGTTTCCAACAAGCTCGAGTAGAAGCAACAATTATTCAGAGCCAGTAAAACTCATCACAGCATGCCTGGAGCTGGTCACAGGCGTAGCTGAACCTTTCTGAAAACACAGTAACCACGTTGAAAGCTAGAAATTATAAATCAAACTCTCAGTTACATGCATAGCCACATCTTGGTTCATTTTCGACGGATATAGGTCACTGGGTCAAGCTGGTGGTTTCGGTAACAAACCCTCATGGACGTCAATGGGTGAAGCTTGGAGTTCCTTGACCTGGCAGCGGCGAACATCAGTAAAAAGGCTCGATAGGTGAATTACTCATCGACGCTTCAACTGATTCAACGTACGCATGTAAATGTTAGCATAATTGACAAATTTATTGGGAGAGTTAATTAATATATGAATTTTGCGGATATTTATGAAATATTCCCGCGTTTTTTAAGCGTCCTGCGCAGTTTTTTACCAGATATTCGCACCAATTTAGCATTTACTAACGGACGAATGATCTTACGATAATGCATCAGTCAATCAACTACGGCCTAACGTAATGTAAGCCAATCGGATTTTTGTTTTCAACAATTGATATACCTTTTAGAGCGAGAAACTCTCAAGGGGTATATAACAATTTTAACAGTCTTGGAGCGTCACCTTTTTGTCACTTCTGAGTTTACCTTTGAAATTAACTTGAAACTTTCACCTACAAATTTAAATTCTAAATTAGTTACTGCGATATTAACACTTATAAATTAATGTTGTGTAAACATCTGTTGTAAAATATAAAATTGTGTTCGTGATCCAAAGCGTCGATATTAAAAATTGTTTTAGAAGTGTTTAGGTTGATTTGCGCAGCGAAATTATCTATTTTACTTGAACTCACCTTAATAACCAAGTGTATGAAGTCTTCCTAATAAGCCCAAAGCACGTGTACCACATAGAACACAGTAGATAAGTGTAACAGAACGACGCTGCATTTTGGTCAGTGGCAGCCCTATTCCGGAATGCGGGTTGCGTATTGAAAAGTAAATTCTTGTCTAGCTTACGTAAACCAAACAATTTATTTGAATTTCCATGACCATGAGAAATAAAGAATTCGTTTCAACTTTTGAGTCACATGCAAATTTTAATATTAAAAACAAAACAAAATAATATCTTTTTGTTTTCCTAAGTATTAAGAAATGAGCAAATTAATTACAGGTACAGCAAGTGTAGCCCTCGGTGTACAGCAAGAATCTGGTTCAGTGGATTAATTTTTGTGGTAGGTACGGTGTAAAATTCAGATTAATCAACTACGCATTTTATGCGTAATTAATAATAAATAATTAGCAGGGGAATATGTACATTAAGATCATACTATAACGAGTTGTTGCTAAGCTATGTAACATTCAACTTATATCGCCATAGACTTTGTTTGCCTAAGAAGTAAGACTCTTATTTACATTGGGTTAGTAAAGTTTAATGCAACTCTTGTAGTTGAATTAAACAATTCTCGGTTCTCTCAGGGATCAAATTTACTCGAATTATTGTGGCCTCACTAACTGCTGTTAATTTTTTTTATTGATAATAAAAGGAAACATACTTCCATTTAAGCTGTTGAAATGTAAAAAGAAAACAAGAAAATACCGTCCCGTTTAATTACTATGTTCTGGGAAGTGTTGCTTGGCTCTCAGTAGTGAATTCTAATCTCTCGTCTGTCGATGCAAAAAGTACCGACGCTTCAGTCTGCAATGTCTCTGCAATTCTGGCGATTTCTGAACCTCGTTTAAACACGTTTTCTTTCCTTTTCTTTAGTCCACAGTATCTTTAGACACCTAATTTCCGACTCTCCAACCAATTTGCTGCTTACAATTCGTCCACTATTATATTATTTTTTGTTCTTTTCTAGATGATTTATGTTGATAACCCGTTGCTCAAATTATCTTTTGTCGAAAACTTTTTTAATAATCGAAGAAATCAACCATTTGAATTCACTTTATACTCGAATGCTGAATTTATTTATCATAACCAACATTCACTGACACTATGCCAGTAATGTATAACTTCATTTCAATTGCTTCGAAATATTTTTACATTTATTTCTGAAAGATACGTCGGTCTAATACAACGTCTTTCGAACAATTGTTTTAATGAAATTATCTATAAACTACGAGACCAAGTTTTTTCTAAAACTTATTCAATCTAATTAGTTCAAGTGAAGCAAATAACATTAAATGGACAACTGGAATTGTTGAAACGATTTAAAATTAGAGAATTGGAAATTCTAATCATATTGCTGAAATAGGATTTAATATCACTGCGACATTAAATTTCCCTAACCCTTTCCTAGATTTTTATACCTCATAAGCTATACAGGGTGTCCCAAAATTAGCCTGCCAAACTTTAATAGCGAATTCTAGAACTCGGAAATATTAAGAAAACTTTAGATAACCATTGACCGAAGAACCCTCAGTTTTCCAAAGTGTAGTGCAAATAATTATCTTTAGACGTTTCGAAGATACTAAACAAAAACGATCCTCAGCACTATACTTTTAACACCCTGTATCTGGAAAACCAAGGGTTTTTCGACTTGTGGTTATATAAAGTTTTCTTAATATTTCCGGTTCTAGAATTTGCTATTAAAGTTTGGCAGGCTAATTTTGGAACACCCTCTATATTTGAAAATTCATTTTGCATTAATTTTTGATATTTATTACAATTAGCAATTAAACGCTTATGTGGATCACCCTTAAATATGACTCAAATTCACTTTTTGCATGCCTCGCAATCATAATACTTGCATAATGGTATATTATGATACTAGTGTATAAGTACGCTATTTTTTCTACGATCGTAACAGGAATATAAAAACTTAGTTCAGCGACACCTTTTCCGTCACATTCTGTTAGATATTCTAGGTTATTTTGACATTCAAACTTACGGCAAAGCGTGTTTTAATAATTTATTAAAACACTCCTCCAATGGCAACGTGTTAAAAAGACGTAATTCGAGCGCTAATATTAAGAGTGCTATAAACGTCACTTTTGACACTAGAAACTTTGCAAAAGCTGTCATTTTGACACGATCGTAGAAAAAATTCTAATTTGGAATCTGGCTCGTCAATTTGTTATTATTTACCATTGCGTCTGTTAAATATGTATATTTGCCTTGTCGTGATTACTTATTCTTATTGTAGAGAACTAAAAAACTCTAAGTAGATCGTATTGATTTAGGTAGAAAAAACACGTGCTTTGAACAAATGAACTGAGATGTTGAATTGAAACTTTGAAATTTTTATTTCTTCGACTATAGCTTGAGAACCAAATGAGTTATTCGATTTCTTTTGTCGTATTATTTTCGAAGACTTGCATAGTGTTCGAACTATTTTCTTTTATCTCGAACAATAAAATAAAGTTCCATTCAGCGCCATCGAAAATTAAACACCCTGAATATGCACACTGGCTTGCATGTTATTTTTTTATTAATATAGCCCTTGCTTCTTCTATTTATCCGTTGTGCACACATTTATCGTCTTCTCTTACAGCCAACATCGCTCTCCTGCAAAGTCTCTTCAAAACCTCAAATAATAATGCAATAGGGACAAAGATTATTTCAGTTGTCTATTACATCCTGGAGTTATAATGGTAGGATATATTTTAAAATTCGGCTCCCTAATAATAATTTTCCAATTTGGGGGAACATCATGGGAAAATAGTGGAAAAACTTTTTTTTAGAATATCTACGTTTGTGTTGGCTATATGATCAAAATACTATTTATCACTCTTAGCAAGAGTGTTATTTCCAACGCCTTTTGTTTAACGCATTCTTTTTTCTAAGTTAAATAGGTTCGGATCTAGAGCAGCGCCAGACAAAAAAAATCTGTTTCAATAGATTTTTCAGTGGTTATTGATTGGAAATGGTGTTCATTATCACTAATTATTATTTTCCAATAACTTCCAGACCATCACAAGATTTGTGGGCTCAGGTAATCGTGTCGAACCCCACATCGAACGGCTGAATTCTTACAAAACGGCATATAGCTGAAGTGAAATTTTCGTCTCTGGGAGCTAGTGATTTTATTCGAACAAAGATCGAGGCGCACAAAGGCCAAATGTTCAGTAATAGAAGGAAGGGGATCTATAAACATTCTGCCGTTTAGAAATGAGATCCGACACGACTACCTGAGCCCCCAAATCTTGTGATAGTATTGACATAACAATAATAATTAATCATTATGCAAACATAATTTTCAATCAATAATATAATAATAATAAATAAATTGCGGTGCTGTGGCTCCGAATCCATTAGGCTTAAAAAATATTTCAAGCAAAAGTTGTCGGAAATGACGTTCTTGATAAAAATGATCATAGGTATTTTGGTAGTAGGGCTAACAGAAAAGTAGATATTCCCAAAAGCCGATTTTCCCACCATGTTTCCAAAATGGCGTCACGAGCGGCGTCCCACCAAATTCAAAACCTTGGAATTTTACTTAGAGCGCCGAGTTTTAAATTATATCCCAAAATTAGAACTCCGAGATTTAATGTTTCTAAAAATGATCTAATGACTGGACCCTATTTCAGTTTTAATAGTACCATACAGTAAAAAAAAAATAACAGAGTTACCCATCGTCGATCTGAGACACCGCTATTTAAATTCATAAATTAATTGTAAACGATAGAATACAAGATCAGCGTTGCAAGTGTAGAATAAAATGTGATACCAGGAATTACACGAAAGATATACCAATTGGCTGGGCCAGTAACTTAAATATTAATAATGTTAATGTACATACGGTTGACAGTTATCAATATTTTCTTACTATTTTAACTCTGAATGTGACAAACATAATTAGTTTATTAAATAAAAAAAAATCTAGAAAAGCGTGGACATACTTTTAAAGACCTCTAGAACAAGAAAGTTAT
The DNA here is from genome assembly GCA_940337035.1 of Agriotes lineatus. NCBI lineage: Eukaryota > Metazoa > Arthropoda > Insecta > Coleoptera > Elateridae > Agriotes > Agriotes lineatus. Next base: position 76,563,898 of record OW679195.1, on the reverse strand, counting down.
TCCTCACATTTAATTTTACCATTGACTTTACTGTTTTTTAAAACAAAGCTAGAACAAATAAATTTAGAAAGCCATTTGAAACAATTAAAATAGCGTGCCCGTTCATCTACAGCCTATCTCATCTATGGTAGCAGTTGTTGCACAAATGCTGGCCATTTGCGGTCTTTCTACCAACATAAACTAGAATAGCGCAACGTTAAATTTTGACATTCTGAAATAACTTAATTCATTGCGAGGAATGCAAAATACGAACGCTTCATTACGTTGAAAACCGACATTACCACGGGTTTAATTTGCATTCTGCTAATTTGTAATTGTTAACATCCACGATTATATGAGGCTGGTGTGCACAGCTGCGAGGATCAAGAGTTTCTAGAAATAATTTAAAATAATGCGAAGGATACGATGGAAGGGAAAGCAAAATCTTTCGTCGAATTCTACTTCCCAGTCTGCCCGGAAACTTTAGTTCATTATTTTTCTTGGACCTTTGCAACGATTGCTTTCCTTTAAAATTAAGCTTAAAAACTTTGACAATGAAATTTGCTTATTCTTTGTGTATACTGCTATATTAAATATTTTAAGACTGTACATCAGGAAATCGGGGCGTTATGTTTTAAATAAAATCCGTCTTCTAAATATATTTTCCATAGGCAACTCTTTCCTAAAATAAACTTGAGAACAGGAGTAATATTAAATTCTCGAGCAGAATATAAATTACGGAGAAATTTTAATAAAACTTTATAATTACCTTTTCATTTAATGTGAAACTTTCTACCTTTTCTATAAGGTATGCCATAATCCAACACGATGCCTACTCTAGCACAAATATATAACCTTAAGGAAGACATTTAGATTTTCTCATTATCGCTACAATAAGATGCATTAAAAATAATTACCACCCACGCTTAAGCATTAACTTATAACACAAAGTGGGTGCTTACCTAAAGCCTTAGCTAGCATAATAAATGGTGGTCGTGGTTGCCCACCTACACCACAAAATGTGCTTTTAGAGGATCAATACACGGGCATATAATACTACGCTATAATTTTATCCGCCTTAAATTCTTACTACGTTAGATCCTGCAATACGTTAACTGACTTCAATTTTATAACTGAAAAAATTTGATAAAGGTTTTACCCAGAACTTACATCGTCGAAATTGTGACACTAAATTGTTTTAAAAATCAAATTAAGTTAGGAGTAAAAATACCTTCACGTTTCTAATAAATTAAATAAATTTTCTAATAAAAAAAACGTTACCCGTGGTCAAATTCGAATGGCAGACGGACCGCGTATGAGAGTACCGACCCTTCGAATTCCTGGGTTTTCGCGATTACAATACTTCCTTTGTCTTTTAGGAATCATAAGTTAGATCGGTTAGACTTTTTCATACTAAGAAAGCTATTAAAAACTAAATTTAATAAGAAACACGTTACAATGGTAATATGTTAGTTTCAGTATTATTTTGAATATTGTGTTTACAGTTTGGCTGAGAACCAACGATTATATGTATCATATTTCAAAGCTATGTACACCTTCAAAAAAATAAATAGAGATCGTTACCATTAAGTCAAAACCTTGTAACTTACATTTTTAGGAGTGTAAGATAAGTATGTATATTTGTACAATCTTCCAACGTACAACCTCGTATTTTAAACTAGAAGATTATGCATATTAGCTGATTGTAATTCTAAAGCAGAAGACATTAGTTTTGCAGTGAATTCTACCTGATGCAGAACTGAAAAAGCTGCAAACAATATTACACCAGAAAACATCTGTAAAAGGGTATACAAGCCACTTTCCTAGCAAGAGCGCAGACATAGAAGTGAAAATATCTTAACATTCCTAGTAATACTAAAACAATAAAAGAAAACACATAGCAATGCGAATTACATTAAGTTGCAAATAAAAAGTTTCCTTTGGCATTCCTAATTTTGTCATAAAATAGAAGTCTTATGGAACTGTGGTTATAGTCCTATAGTATCATATTTATTAAAAAGAATTCTTTACTAGTTCCATGTGCACCTGCGAAAAGGTAGTAAGTAGATTCCACTAAACTTCAGTGCCAGTGAACTTCCATTGGAACGCTGATTAAAGTACTCCTTTAACAGTTTCAGAAAGCGCCTTTATAGTACTACTAGTGGCGCATGAAAACGGTCCTGCTTCTAGAGGCCAATCAAGGAATTCTAAAATTGTGCTATTAGTATACAGCATACAGAATAGTAAAGGAACGTATTTTATAGTCCTGCGAATTTAATATTGCAATCGCATTCTTATAGATCTTACTACAGTAAACTTCTATTAATTGGAATTGTCAAAGTGAATTCGCAGGTTTGAAAATATGGACTCGGGTGGCCTGAACAAATATTGTACGATACATGACCGTAACATGACTTGTAACGTAAAGTACTGTTCTGGGATATTTCGCCACAGTACAAAACTAAAACATGAAAAAGAGAATATTTGGAAAAAATTGATTTCTGTTAACACCGCAGCGGTAAAATTAATGCATTAAAATATTGTGTAACATCCAAGAATACTTAATAACGAGCTTAACTCATTTAACTCGTTACAGTCGTAATGCAAAAACTAATAATTTATTTAAAAAAGTCTCCTCCGTGACAATGTTTTCACATTGCCGTGACCAGGATTCGAACCTGGGTTACTACGGCCACAACGTAGGGTCCTAACCACTAGACGATCACGGCTATCGGAGACGTTGTTAATCACAAAGTTTAAACTTAATGTTGTTGTCTTGCTCTGCATTCACGCTCTGATTAGAATCGGCGAGTGGTCAGTGACTGGCAGTAATCGTTCCAGACCATTAACAGCGTTAGCCAAATAACTTTCTTTAAGAAGCATTCCGTTCCAATATTACACATATTGGTAGATACCATTAAGCAGGGAGCTAAATAAATCTTTATTAGGATTACAATATATTTATATTTATATTTTTGTATTGTGTGTACTCTCATTTTACATAATAAGAGTGTATATGCTCTACAAATGAGATACAAAATGTGGAAATGCCACGGGCTATCAAGAATAATGCGCACGTTGTTATTTATAAATTTATATACGCATTGACTATAAACGTTCTGTTTAAAATAAAACAAATTTGTGAACTACAGTTTTTTAAATAAAATAAATCTGTACCATTTTTTTTAATATGAACGTGGATTTAGCAAAAGTGTTCAAATTGATTCGCGGAATTAAATAAAACTATTTAGATCAACATAAAGGTGGGGACGAACAAAGCTAAGCAACTATATTTAAAACTACTCAAATTATTTACAGCTATTGATAAAACAGGGTCTAGAAGTTACGTTTTCAATATTTGCAGCAAAACCATAAAACTGGTCTCTTTTTACATTACTTTACGATAAAGAGAAGTTGGTAAACTTATTATCTCAACAGTTTTACCTCCAAAAATAAGAGAAGCAAATTTAGAAAGGTAATTGAATTAAACAGTGTTCTAGATGAACGTAAGCTCTCACAACGAATGTCACATATTTAGAGCAAATAATTTCAAAGAGTGTTGCTAATAGGGCAGTAAGGAGTCTGTCTAACCCCATGAAATAATTGCTTGCGTTATATTTTAACAACTATGTCCTACGTCATGTGCTAAATATTTATGAAAGATTTAACTGGGAGCTTTATAAACGCTTTTCCACTGAATTCGCTAGGCTTACACTTATGCTTATTTGAATAAATTATAATACGATTTTAAGCTTAAAATGAAATTCAATTTATAAAAATGACACAAGTGGGCAGGTTTAATATAAACATTCAGAAAGAAATTAAATACTTGGATATGGTTTTAAGAATAACAACAAATTCGAATAATTCATAAACTTTCCTCGAATAGTGCAGGCGGTAATATTTCGCTTCTGTAAAAATGCTTGATTCGATCACATTGGAAATATCTTTATGTTGTATGAATTCTACTGTTTCTGATAAATTTCATGTATAGTTGAGAGCCATACCCTTATCCTTTGACAGATAATTTTTGAACCCAAAATGTGTTCTTACAATTTGTTCAACTGCAAATAACTATGTACAATGTATTACGATATATACATGACGTTTTCATCTGGAATTTGATTAACAACTTTTGGGCTAAAAAATATTTTCTTCTTCCGAGTCCTTTTTCTGAGACTTATCAAAGAAAACTACTAAAGAAAGTGTTTCTTGCTCCATTCCAACACCAATTTTGTCTGGGTATTTCTAATCATAAAGGTCTTTAGAAGTGGTAAGATAACAATGACAATAGAAACAATCTACTAATGATATTTAAACACCCACATATGCACACCACTATTACAAACATCCGTTTAATTTGAAAGATCCACTAACCATCTATATATAAGTAAAAATGTTAATTCTAATCTATATTGCTAGGGTATAATTTACGATTTAATATTTTCTTTAATTGAAAATTATTATAAAGTAATATTTATTACCTACTTTACTTCACAGAACCTAAATACTTTGTACATTTAAACATGATTGTTGTGTATATATGCTCAAGCACGTTTTCATAATAGCCATATCGTTTTATGATTATACTTGAAATTGGAAAATGCATACTGAAATAAGGCTTTTCAGAGTCTCTTAGATGGGTTGTTAAATTATGGCGAGACGTCTCTTACGCCTTAATATTTTTATACAGGGTGTATTCAAATGACGCAGCATAAAATGATACGGGCGAATCCTTGGGTCAAAATAATAAGACTAAGCCAAACACACCTTAGTACATGTTCTACCTCTAAGAACTTGCAACCTCTCAAAGGTCAACAAGAAAAAACATATTTAAATTCATCGTCGAATGTCGTTGAATAATGCACCCTCCCAATGGTTTAGAAATTGATCTACAGGGGGCGCTGTAGTAACTAATCCCTACTATATTTTTTCATTACTATTTCTTGAGGTTACGACAAAAAACTTTCATCTACAGATTCTTTGTCTCTCTCACTTTTTTATTGCAGTTTGTTTGTTTTCAAGATAAATGAACATTTAGTTAGTCCCAAAATATAAAAAATAACTTTAAAACTAATGTTATCCATGGATTAAATGCTTGTTATTAGCACTTTTGTTTTTAGAAAAGCATGTAGCAGCGGCCTATGTGCATCAATTCATAATCCTTTAAAGAGGTGAATTATTCAACAATAGATGCTCATATATGCCAAATATGAGTACTGTTCGGGTTGCGTCACCAGGTTTTAATTATTAAGGTGATTACATCTTATAAGGTACGCATGCGATTTATTCAGTGCTCCATACTCAAGATATAAAATTACATAAATGAAGATATTACGTAGATATCAATTACATATGAAGCAATAACCTTAATAGTACTTTCTGTCAAAACATTGTTGATTGATAAATTTAAATATATGTTTCTTCTTGAGCTTTAAGGTTGGGGATTGGAACAAAGAATATGCTCCAATCTTCCCTCTCGCTTTATTGTGTTGCAGCATGCTACCACCTGGAAATTTATAGTCAAACTAGTTATAAACATTTCTACTTTAGGTAAGTATACGACTAACTAAGGTGGTGTTCTCTGCTGAACAGATGTCAGGTGTTTGTGTTTTGTAACGTCGTGCCCAGACAACAGGTGCAAATAGATTATAAAAATGACAAGACATAAAAAGCTATCTGGTAATATTTGTAACTCCAATCTCGTGTATTGTATTTCTTTGGCCTGGCAACTTTGTGCATGTGCGATATCAATAAATACGAAGAATTTGACGTTAGTTATACAAATATAACAATGGTTAAACATAATTTCGCACGTCGAAAGAGAAGAAATAATAAGGCAACTGCTTCAAGGAGGGGTACGCAGATACGATATACAGGGTGTTTCAGAATAACTGTTCCTAATTCTCAGAATTGAGAGAGGGCATGTTATTCAACACTTTTTAATGATAAACTAGTGTTCGGAAATACTTCCGTTTCGAGATAATACGACATTAACGAATTGAGTACTTGAAATAATCTCAATGTGAAAAGTAACGATTTTATTGATTTCCAGCGGTTGCAATTTTTATTAATATTTAAAAAATGGTATTACACAAAAATTATAAGAATTGTTCAAAATTATGGCCGCCATTGTCGACACACAAGGTAATTCTTCGAAATATCTGCGGACGATCACGAATGTCATCAAAAGCCAGAATAATTCGAGCCACTAACTCCTCTGCTGTGTCCACAGGTGTCACATAGACGAGTGATTTAATATGACCCCAAATACAAAAATCAATTGGAGTCATATCTGGCGAACGTGCAGGCCAAAGAATAGGACCTTGTCTCCCAATCCATCGGTTTCGAAATTGTGCATTTAAATAATCTCGAACATTTAAACGGAAATGCGCTGGTGGACCATCATATTGAAAGACCAAGTCTCTACGAATATTAAGTGGCACATCTTCAAGTAACTCCGGCCATGTTGCCATGGATAAGGTTCACTATCTGCAGCTATTTTGCATGCATGCGTTACTTTCCACATTGAGATTATTTCAAGTACTCAATTCCTTAATGTCGTATTATCTCGAAACGGAAGTATTTCCGAACACTAGTTTATTATTAAAAAGTGTTGCATAACATGCCCTCTCTCAATTCTGAGAATTAGGAACAGTCATTCTGAAACACCCTGTATAAGAAAAGACGTGGAAATTCTTTAACAGCATCATTGAGAAAATACCTTTGCTGACACGTATGTTTTCATTCAATAATGAAATGGTGCAACCTTCTGTTTTTTTTTCACAGAAACAGGCCAATTTTGTAGGGGTATTTTAGAGAAAATTGTCGAAGATTGTAACCGCAGCGAATCTCCAGTTTCAAGTAAACAAGAAACATCCGATATTACTGCAGAAATCATTGAAGAAAATGAGTATGACTTTACATTGGGGTCTGTGCAAGAATACGAAGAGTAAGTAGTACAGGGTCCGGCAGAGTGACCGACCCTATTTAAATTGTTAATAACTGTTTCAAAGTTTACAATATTTTTAATTTTTTTCAAAAATGTAAAGTAAAAACTTTCCAATTTTAGTTACAATATAGTTTATTTATTAAAAATATTAGCACTTGCTCCAAATTAATTTGGTTATTATTATTCAGTAGTTGAAGGAATTGTTCACAAAACGTAACCCGAACTTCTAAATCTCGTGGTACCTAGTAACTGTTGCACGACTTGAACTTTGTAAGGATGAAATTTTAAATCCTTTAAAATACAGCGAATAGTTCTGTCTGATAGGCCCAACTTCATGAATTTAATCAAATTAAAAATTAGGTTAATCTGTATTAGTGTGAAAATGAAGTTTGAGTTTGAGTGATGTTATTTTCAAAACCTAATATTTTTAATAAATAAATTATATTGTAACTAAAATTGGCAAGTTTTTATTTTACATTTTTGAAAAAAATAAAAATATTTTAAAATTTTAAACAATTATTAATAATTTAAATAGGGTCGGTCATTCTGCCGGACCCTCTATAAGTCAGGATACTAGATACTATCAAACAAATTATTTTTTAAATTGTTATATGTATTTACACTCATAGACACTGGCCTTTCAAAACGGTTTCTTATTATAAAACAGTTTTGGGTAATCCTGCTGTTTACGGCTCCCATTTCGAACTACCACTTCTAGAGCCTCTAATATAGGAAGGAGACTGCAACGCTGTGGGTCGATTATACCTAGGTACTACCGTTTAGAAGCAGCTCATTTTTAAAAAGAAATTGCGAAAACTAGATAAATGCAAATTAACAAGGCAAATCAATTTTAATTCATTTACATTATATTACAAATCAATTATTACCAATAAAACTGTTTCCATTGCAATTGAAATTCTACTATTTTTCTGATTTTGAGTAACTTCTTAAATAATTTCTTTAATAAAACTAAGCCTACTACAACTTTTCAATTTCCTCCATTTATTTTTGATGGCAGTAGACTACTGGCGTGCAGTAAACTTATTTAAAAATTGCAATAATAACCCCGAGTATAATTGAAATAAAATTAAATTTGTCAGAAAATGGGTAAGAAAGATGCAGGGGTGTGTAGAGAAGAAATGAAATATACTGTATTTTTAAGTTAATTGAATATAAAAAAAACTACGAAAAAGAAATTAAATTGTTTATAAAGTCAACACGTACTTATAAAAAAATAAACTAAATTGTAAATACAAAAGTGCATATGTATTTAAAAAATATATTAAATTGTTTATAAAAAATAAGTAAATGTATTTACAAAAAATAAACTAGACTGTTAATAAAAAATCTTTGGTAAATATGTATGCACTTTTTTATTAACAATTCGGTTTATTTTTTGTAAATTTCTACTTTTTATTAACAATTCAGTTTATGTTTGGTAAATACATGTGTACATTTTTTTATAAACAAGTCAATCTAGTTTTAATACATTTTTATGCTATTTAGACAATTCTTACAAAACATCTATAAAATAGAGGTGCGAGTCTAGCGACAGGACCGTATCAAAGTTAGAAACAAATAGTAATTTTTATTAAATGTAATATAAAATATTTTATTTCTTAAAAAAATAGTATTTTGTAACTAAACAACCAAAAGTAAGGAAGATTAATACGTACAGCAGCTGAACAAGTCAGGTTAAAAATAAAGTTTTTTCATTTTTAATTTCAATTTCTTCAGTAACTGTACCTTGTATAAAAAAAGTTTATTAAGCTTTCTTGTTTATATTTTTGTTGTTTAATTCAAAATTCTAATAACTTCACGAAATTTACATTCATCATGGGCAAAAATGGTTTTTCTGCATAGGGTTGCCAACATTGTGCCAATCCCCGACTAAAAAATTGAGGGGGGCGGGGTGATAAAATAACTGAAGAATATCGATGGTAACATGAATCAATAGTACTTTCTAACAAGGAAGAGAAAGGCATACGTTTTTCCAAAGTGTGAGTTTGAGGCGGAAGTGCGAAACGCGAGGACTACAAATACATAGAAGAACAAATGGCGTTCTCTCCTGCTTATATACAATTTTTTCCATGACCGGGATCAGAACAACACGAAACGAGTATTACTGCAAATTAGAATTATGCTGCAATATTTAGCAGCCTTTGAATTGTGCTACTCTGCGAATACAAACAATATCATCAGAAAGTATTATAAATACAATGAACATTTTTTTCTTTAGAAGTAATAACTTATGTTAAAATTTTTAGCAATTTTTTGTACTTATTATTAATTACTATCTTCGTTCAATAGAGAGGACGAGTACGACCGAAAGCAAGACATCAAGACGAAATTCTAAACCACTTCGGCCCAGGGCGGTGACCTCAATCACAGTGTATCTGCTATTAATCTTGTATTGAAAATAAAGTAGTTTAATAAAAAATACTTTTTTCTTTGTCAATATTTAAAGTTTTTGATATCTGTTTAGGCAAATACAGCATTATAGGAAGTATAAATTGAGTTGTAAACGTATAACATTTACCAATATATCGCAGTAAAATTTGGTAACTATCTGTTTTCTTGTAAGGTGTTGCAAAGTGATTCCGGTGTGTTGTTAAATGGCAGAAAGGTTTTGAAGGTAAATATCGATTGATAAATTTGAATATATTATCAAGTTGATTAATTAGGTACCTAGTTATTATCAAAAACTATATAGTTGTAGATAAATTATTGCACTTGACTTGCATATAATGGCTGTATTACACTTGGATGATTTCATCTTCGCGTAATATAGCCTACATTATATGCTTGTTAAATAAAATAGTATTTTCCGCAACCAAAAGTAATTACTTTTATCTACTCCAGTGGGATAAGTAACGCATTACGTCACTCATTTGACACTATTTCAGTTATGTAATGAAGCTCATTACACCACTCAGTTATGTAATGGTTTCATTACGCAACTGAGTTGTGTAATGACTTTATTACGTAACTGAACTAGTGTCAAATGAATGACATAATGACATTTGCCTACTAAAATATTTTTGAAAATGACAGATCTAACATTTCTCTTAATGCACTTTTCTCAATTTTAGGCAGTCAACCAACTCGTTGCATATATATATATAGATAAAATTTTGTACAATACATGTATGATAATGCATCATTAATATACTTGTGTGCTTACATAACTCGTGCTACGTACTCGTTTGTAACTTACACACACGTATATTAATGATGCTGTTATTCCACTTGTATAGTAAATAACTATTAATACCAAAATCTGTCATTGAAGTTGACGTTTCTCTTACTGACACAAAAAGTGTATGTTGCTATGTAACACTTTTAGTTCCTAGGAAGTACTTTTACTTCCATGGAACTAAACGCAACTTCCATTTGGTCGTCTGTGAATGTAGTTGTCATAATGATTTTTAAATGAGAAACGTCAAAAGTAATCAATCATCTAAAATTTTTAATATTTTGTACTTTTCTAGGTTGCAGAAAAAATAGTATGTATTATTCGGATTAAAAGTGACCCTGTTTGACTTGCAATTTTTGCATTTGCTCGGCTACGGTGCGCTTTGTCTTGCAAATGCAAACATAATTGCTCGTCAAACAAAGTGCCACTTTTAATTCTAATAAAACAATATACTATTAATTCTAGGAACTAAAAGTGTTGCATTGCAAAATACACTTTTTGTGTCAGTAAAAGAAACGTCTACTTCAATGACAGTTTTGGTAGTAATCACTTCAAAAACGGTTGCCGAACAACATTCTTTTTCAACCTAAAAATAATAGATACTTATGCATTAACGGAGATATGAATATGTCTTTCCCTTGGGTTGACATGTGTTACAGACCGAGGGCTTCTAGTCTGAGGTCTGTAAGTCAACCGAAGGTAAAGAACATGAATATCTCCCATGGTGCATACAATATTTTATTTACTAGCAATATTAGTAAAAATTAAATTTTGGGGTACAGCTGTTTTTGTATATAAACTAGTAATTTGGAGATGAAATCAGCTATGTTGGCATTGTATTAGCTCAGCTGCTTGAAATTTCTACATGAAAAATAAGTTTCAATCAGAACTCTGTATTGTCAAAAACACATTAAAATTTTATTTAAAAGGTTATTATAACGTTTCGCTGGTTATACAAGCTTCATCAGAGAAAATAAATTTAAAATACAAGCCTTTTGCAGTAGTTATTCTGAAAGTTTAAACAAGCAAGCAATAAGTGAAAGAATAAAACCTCACATTTAATACATACCAAGAAAAAACATATCGTATCTTAATAATTAGGATTCATTACATCTTCTTGTTTAAAATTGAAATATAATTTTTCTTTTTCCTTCAAAACTCCAACTTTTACCAATAAGTAATGAAAAACAGGATAGAGTTGTGATTATTTTCTGGTTTTTTCGTATGTTTTCTTAAAAATTATTTTGCTAAAAGACAGATATTAATAGTTAATAGAAAACAGTTTTTGTTAAAAGAATAGAAATCACCGTTGTAGTTTTTGTCGTTTTCTTTTAAAGTGTATTCTTTTTTATTTTTCTTGATTAGTCATTAGTCATTTTACCTTAATCCAAATACTCTTAAAAATTAAAGGTAAAGATTTAATCAATAAACTAACACTTTCTTAATAACATTAACATTAATTAATTTCCAGCCAAATTTCAATAAACAAAATACGAAACAAACATAAACCCAAACTGTTACAGGAAAAACAAAAATGATTGAAAATACAACATTAATTATGGATGTTTAATAAGATTATTTTTATTCTAAAAAAATGCTACTAATGACTAATCAAGAAATATAAAGAAGAATAATAAAGAATACACTTTAAAAGAAAACGACAAAAACTACAAAGGTGATTACTATTCTTTTAACAAAAACTGTTCTCTATTAACTTTTAATATCTGTCTTTTAGAAATATAATTTTTAAGAAAACATACGAAAAAAACAGAAAATAATCACAACCCTATCTTGTTTTTCAATACTTATTGACCAAAGTTGGAGTTTTGAAGGAAAAAGAAAAATTATATTTCAATTTTAAACAAGAAGATGTAATGAATTCTAATCATTAAGATACGATATGTTTTTTCTTGGTATGTATTAAATGTGAGGTTTTATTCTTTCACTTATTCTCTAATTGCTTGCTTGTTTAAACTTTCAGATTAACTATTGCAAAAGGCTTGTATTTTAAATTTATTTTATCTGATGAAGCTTGTATAACCAGCAAAACGTTATAATTAACCTTTAAATAAAATTTTAATGTGTTTTTGACAATACAGAGTTCTGATTGAACCTTATTTTTCATGTAGAAATTTCAAGTAGCTAAGCTAATACAATACTAACATAGCTGATTTCATCTCCAAATTACTAATTTATATTAGTAAAAATAGTATGAAATTTCAAAATGTCATAATTACATTTAAAATTAGAATGTGTAAGTAACATCAAGAATTGCCTCATTGTATGGTTGCTAAGACGTTTCCTATAGTTGCATGGTTACCACGAGTTTGAGGGAGAAATAATTTCAAAAATCCCTTGGGGGTTATGAGTACCTTTTCATATTTTGTACCTACAATTCGTATTTCATTCTAAGAATTTCTGTTCAGCTATTAATTATTACGTATAGTAAAATAGCTAGAAATCTACGCTCTAATAATAACCATCCACTATCATTTGAATTCGTTATTTACCGTATTGTAAATTTCGGATTAGACTGTATACTGCAAGTAGAAATTTCCCGGCATTCGTGCAATGTCACAACCTTAATTATGAAGCGACATCTGTCTTACAATGGCTGAACTATATGTGCGCTATTTTTGTGGAAATTTTATCAGGTGTTTACAAAACCGGCACGAATTTCCGACGATTCCAATGAAATATTCGCCCTAAATGACAACCGCTTCAAATTTTTTAGGAATCACTTATTATCAAAAACTAAACGTCAGAAATAGTTCAATGGGGTCTTAAATGAAAGATCAAAGTCGTATCTTCCTGTAAGCCATTTTACAGTTTCTGTTTTCTAATTTTCACAAGTAAATTTTACTGTTGGATGACAGAAATACAAATGAAAAATGCCTACAAAAGCGTCGATATTTTAAACACAATTTTACAGCGCAAGCTGCTTATCCTGACCAGCCAACATTCGTCTTTGAAATGAAGCCTTGTTTAACTTCATACGACGCGTGTGAATCGATAGTAAGTGATTCCTATGTATCAATCTGTCCCTATTATTTCAACATAAGCCAAACGCCAGCCTTAAAGGTCTTTAAAATAGGGGGTACAACTTCGTACTAAGGTACGTTTCGCATAATCTTCTTATTTTGGTTGAAAAATTCACCTGTATCGTTCATGCTACTTTGTTTAAATACACCCTGTAAATTCGTTGCCCTTGTTATTCACCTAGCTAGCTCAGTACATATAAACTTTTACTTTACCACAATTCGTAGATAAGCAGTATCAATATCTGCTAAAAACAAGATTGCCTACGATGTGACCGACCCATTTCCATTACAGCAAAGCGACTTGTTCTCTAACATCTGTTACTTTTGTTCTTTGAAGAATGTTCTCATTTTTTAGCCGATCTTTGCACTTGATACTTAACATTAATAGGTAAATTCCTTTTTAAGTTTTTTTTTCTAATTTTGCCATAGCCGTTATTGTTAAAGTCCACGTCTGTGATGAAATAGAACTGATATTTGAAAATCGGAGCGTGAACGTGAGTGAAAATTTCCAAGGCGTGATTCACGCTTCACGTTAATTTCGCGTTAAATATTTAGTAATGAATAAAGATTGCAGGGTGCTCCACCCACCCGCTGCCCTCCCATGTGGAAGATCTAGAGATTGAGCTGTGTTGTGGTGTGAGTTTTGTGTGTACTGTGTACAGTCAATGGCGTCCTGCCTAGAAATTAACAATTATTTCTATTCTAAGGTTCTATTTAAGGCAGCCGGTCGCACGGATACAAGAAGTGTTCTGTAGCGCATGTAGGAATACCCCACAAAACGCTGGAATCGCATACACAGCCGCCCGCCGTTCGAATTCGATCACCGGTAATATTTTTTTAGTTGAAACTTGTTTATAGTTTGTTTGATTTTGCAAAGCTACCTTCTGTGTGTTAGTATGACGGTAACCGTCTTCTGGATTGAAATTTTTCGGATTTTTACTAATTTCTAGAGATTCCCGACTAACACGAGGAAAGTATTTTTTAGTCCTCGCTGGTATGTTCACGGAGTCATAATTTATTCTGTGGTCCCCTGGTCCTAATAAGTGTTTAACGATGGCGGATTTTTGTGTGTTTCCAAGTCGAGTGTGACTCTGGTGTTCTTTTATTCTATATAAGTCAAATAAATGCTCATTGACCATAGTCCTGCAGATATTCCCAACTACCTTTCATTTTCTACAGATTGTAATGGTATACGATTCTTTAAAAGTAATTTCCATTTAGTTTTATCAAATGGTGAAAATTAGTGGCAAATGTATTTTATAAAATAAGATTATATTATTGGTTTCTTAGATTTCAAATTTCTAACTAGGTACAATATCTGGATAAATGTGGGGCTGCGATTAACAAGTATAAAAATAATTCCCTATTAAATCATTCAATGGTTAGTCAAAACTTCATAAGAGGAAACAGTTAAATCTGACTATTGATGGAGAATACCAATGCAATTTAACAAAAGAACAACGGCGATAGAAATATGAAACATTGTCTCAAATTGTTTTACCATTAGCTAAAATTTACTTTTTTATGAGATATCTGATTTGTTAGTTACAAAATGAGATTGAGTACCTGAGATTATATGATTCTGTCTTAAAACAACACCTTCGTAGGATAAAAGATAATGAAACAAATGTCCATTATTTACTTACAATCAAAATGATACATTTGTAGGCAGAAAATCCTAAAAGTAAAATAATTGACATGGTGGAAAGAGCCAAATTATTTTACTCATTATAGATTCGGCACCCGACATTAGTCATAAGTTGCATCTGACTGAGTGAATTATTCGAGTTGTCAACATACATTTAAAAAACTTAAAATTGTCATTTTGGTAGTATAGTATATTTTTTTGTTTTGATTAAATATGTATAAATATATGGCGCATTTATGTATATTTGCCTTTAGCGCCAAAAAATAGGACCGCTCCTGATTGTTGGCATTAATAATTACCATTTCAAATATTGTCGAAGGCTGCACTCGCCAAATCAGTAATGATTGATCTAATCTAGTTTTATTTTTTGCCACTTCTATGCGTTTCATATCACATTGACCTGTAAGCGAAGCTATCCCAAAGAGAAAATGTAATTGCAATAAATTTCTATCGTTTTACTGTTATAACCTGAAAAATACATTCAGTCTGAGACTGAAATAATAAATTAATAACACACTCTATTCTGGTCTTCATATTTTAATTTTACAAATTTCATCCTGGGGGAATAAGATTTACAAAGGCTACATTGAAGATCCACTAATATGCATATATGTATTATGAATGTTGGAGAAAGTAAAAAAATTAACACTTTTTGTAGTGTAGCCTATATTAATTCCCACATTTCTCATAACAATTACACATCTGCCGACACTATATCATAATTAGTAAATACTGCTAGGCAATATAGATTACTTTATCCAACATCATTATCGTCTAGAACTCTACATTTCCGTTTTAACATCGGAATTGCCAGTGTACAACTAGTCTTATGGGACTTCTATCAACTCTAATTCGTTTGAGATCCTGATAGAACTTGCAACTGCAATGTAATGTAAATTGGCAATTTAACATTTTAATTTGTATAGAATTAGGTCTGAGAACGAATTTGCCATTACTTTTTCTTTTTATTGCTACCCAATTGTTAATAATTCTGCTCACAGTAAAATTTTATAGTTACGATGTTTCAATAATAGACAAAATGTATTGATTAACCTAATAATATATGTTCATTGATTTTTAGTTTGCACCATTTTCATGTTCTTGAATTTTATTAAATATAATACAGGGTGTTATGAAAATTAGTGCAAATATTTTAACCCGTAATAGAACTCGCTAAACTGAACAACTTCTCCATTTATCATTTTTTCGAAAACTTCCTCAAAACTGAGTTAAAATTCAAAACAATTTTACTCTAAAAATGTATGCCTATGGAATAATATTTTAATTTAATGGCACAAAACACAAAAACATTTCTTTGATATGCAAACCAATACAAACTGCAAAGGTACTGATAAAATACCTTTAGTTCACATCTGGTCACCAACTTTATCAATTGAAGTAGGTAAGTTATTGACCGCATGTTTTTTATGCAAAAACCTTGTAGTGTTAATATTAGTGATGGGCTTATTCGAATGAAAAATAACCGGTTATCCGGTTATTGAAATAACCTATGTAACTCGGTTTTCGTTCCAAGTATTCGAATGAAAAATAACCTCATGCTGATACGTACTATGCTTTGAATATAAAACCTCTATTCCAAGGTACTACGTACCATATCTCAGCGACCTACGCAGTGCTCAAAATTCTGTAAATATAAATACGTCAAAACTCATAAACAAAGCCGGTTGTACTGAAAATACCATTTGGTTATCGCGTACCTACCTCGTATCATAAAAAATATCAAATTCTGGGGACCTGAAACCTGAACGCCTAAAAACTGCAAACGCATCAAGCTGTAAAACAATTTTTTATTTGCTTACATCTCCAAAGGTTGAAAACAAGAGGGGGCGCCTTTAACCCTCCCGATCTATAAAGATAAACCTTTTACGACTGTTTTTATTGCGATTAGCAAGCAGTCCCGCATATTTCTTTCTTACTACACTTCTTAATAAATACCTCTTAATTTCCAATACATAACACATAATGTATGTATATTTTGCATGTATTTTTTAAGTGTATAAACTGGGTTTTTACAGTTATTATGGTTTTAATTGTTACGTCAGATTGTTTTTTGTTTGTCAATTATGAAATGCCATCTCACATTAATGAAGTAACCGGAGCAAGAATACTCCAAAGACTAGAAGAACATATTACGTGTCCCCATTTCTAAGGCGCCGACCGTACATATTATGTTTTGGTTCCTCTGCTATCTGCAAGTTACGATGTCGATGCAGATGACGGTGAACCGATGTCGATGCAGATGACGGTGAACCGCCAACCGGCCAACCGGCTGACTTAATCGAAACGAATCGAGAGCCAAAATGTATTCGAATGATTATTCAAATAATCATTCGGTTATTAATATCATTCGAATGCAAATAATTCCATTATGAAAATTGTCCGGTTATGCCCATCACTAGTTAATATACTTGTGTCGTTCACCTTTAACTTAGATTTGCCTACCAAGGGGCTCGTCAAATTTAGGGGAGATAAATGATTGAGAAAATATACGATTAAATGAAAAACGATAAATAGAAAGTTTGTTCATTTTGGTGAGCTCTATCACTGGTTAAAATATTTGCACTAATTTCCATAACACCCTGTATAGTGATAAATTCAGGAATTGTGTGGGTAACATTAGATTATGGCCGCATGATGCCACAGCAATCTAACTCGGGCTTTATTTAGCTTTGCCTATGATGAGACTTTTGAAAATAAAAATTATTTGTAATAAGGATACTGAAAACACGATTATATATAAGTTATATTTTTAACCTACATTCTCGATGTATTTAACATAATTTAAGAAAATAACGACAGAAATGAATAGCATTAGACGAAAAACGATTAGGTAGGTATTAAAAATATGTTTAAATATAAACTATTTCGTTGTGTTTAAGTAATTTATTTGCTTTAATGAATTTGATATAGATGAAACTTTCCTAATGGCATTACGAAGTATATTAAATAATATCACGTATAAACAAATACATAGGGTGTTGAAGAATTAGACCGACATGCTTAGGAAGGTTATTTTAAAACAGCTTCAAATATTTACTAGTTTACAACTTAGTAACAGTACATTTCCCAACCCCTTTACGTACATTTAATCAACAATAGGCGTTTCTTTGGACTTCATTTGCAGGCAAAACGCAAGTCTTTTTTGCTCTCGGGCGACAGAATCTTTTCTTTCCCGCGAAAGTCATTCTAGTTGCTATTTATAGACACGTATTCATAAAAATCATTGCCTGTTTTACGCCCTTGATTCATAAATAGCTATTATTAACAATTAATTTACGAAAATTATTGATAATTTATAAATTAATGTTACAATATACATATACTATGAGGTTGATTGAAAATTATTGTCACCTCTACATTAAAATAGGGGACAGCAGTTCATCTACTGACAACAACCGTTTTCTTCTTATTTACTATTTACTAAAAGCACCCACCACTGAAGTCATGAAAGACAAAATCATTAACTTGGGCTATCCCTGCATGCATTCCGGTGTTTATTGTAGACCTAGAACCTAACGAAAAGATACAGACATACATAATCGGTAACCCCTTATACCGTTTTACACAGTGTCGGGGTGCAGGGCGCACCGAGCCGTTGAGCGTATGTGCATTTATAAATTCGGCGGAGGTACTGACCAGCAGACTGGAGCTTAACTTTTACAAGTGTATTGATATGTGCAACACCATTCAGCTGTACTGCCAGCACCTAACGAAAACAACGATAGCATATATGATATTAAGTATCAGCAGCCTTTACGACAAACCCTCCATAATCCACAGTACATCCGTTGCCTTAAGTTGAACCGTACAAAATACTGCATGCCCATACCCATGATACCATAGCAACAAGATATGAAAAATCTCTAAACGAGCAGACCTCAAGTGCGAGTTGTATGGTAAAAATCACACCACAAGTTATACAAAATGTCAGTTTTACAAACATTAAAGTGAAATTTTCACTGCTAAGACAAAGGAGAGAAGCCATAAAGTCTTCAGCAAAGGTCGCTAACGAAACACCATATGCCATAACAATAAATGGGGAAAACGACCCCAATAATATCAAACCACTAATACGCAAACAAACAGTACAATCTAAAAGACAGGTTAAGCAGATTAGAAAAACTTAGAAAAAATATCCGCAAGGATGGATATCATTATAAATATCATTACAAAGCTTAATTAATGGTTACAATCAATAAAAGACACGCTAGACCTACCAAAGCTATCTCCTCCTCTTTAGTCCATTACATCTTGTCAGATGCATGGTGATGCATATACCGATGTATAATTATTATTTTGTCGCTTTTCTAATGGCATTAAGTCATCTGTCCCTGTTTTCTGTTGTTCGGACAGTCCCGTCAAAATTGGTTCCCAATCGCTCAGTAGCGTCTATCCATCTCTGTGGCGATCTTCCTCTTCTTCTTTTGCCTTCCACTTTGCGACTTAGTATAATACTACTTAATCTTTGGGATGGTTGTATTTCTTGTGATACCGATGAATTTGTTCTTCTCTCGGTTCAAGACACTCTAAGCATTTGTCTCCAAATCCACATTTCGAGGGCGTCTATTCTTTTCCGGTTCACCGCACCGCAATGTCCACGTTTCCGAAGCAAACATGAAAATTGGGAACACTACTCATTCCCAGATTATTTGGGTCTTGCATGCGCCGTTCCATTCGATAGGAAATTGCCTATCGCGTTCCTTCTACGAACTTATGAAACAAAACAGTTCAAACGAAACATAACATAACTATAAAACATAACTCATTGGCGGAGACATTAGTCCAAATACCTTCGGCGCCGACATACTGACTCCAAGATATATAAACTTCTCTACTACTTCACATCTTCCAATTTGTTGTAGTTCTGGTCTATCGTTGCTGGTTATATCTATTACCATAATTTTTGTTCTGGTGTAATTAATACTGAGACCATAATTTTGGCTTACTTCTTCCAAGTGTGTGAGTAGGTTTTGAAGTTCAGTTTCTGAGTCAGCCATGAGTAGGGTATCATCCGCGAACCGTAGATTTGATATTTTACCCCAGTTTTCTAGAACTAAACGCTTGACATATTCACTATACATATTATACAGTAATGGAGACAACACACAGCCCTGCGTACCGCTTTTCAAAATTTACACTTTTTTGAAAGATGTTGATTAATTTTTACTGTTGCTGTACTGTTTGTGAAAAGCTGGCGAATGATGTATATTAAATATTTTGGAACGCTCATTTCTTGCAAAATTATTCATAGCCGATCCCATTTAATATTATCAAACGCTTTACCGTAATTCACGATTCACAAGTAAAACGGCACGTAGTACTCTCTCGACTTTTCTATTATTTGTCGTATTGTCGATTATGTATAATTCGATTTCTCTAATGACTCCATCGATTTTTATTTCTGTACATGTGATCAAAGTAGGTTTTAGTTGCTGACCGAAAGCAGTGGACAAAACAATTACGCAATCAAGTGGCTTTAAAGTTAACAAGTAATGAGAGAACACTCGCTCCCGAAATCTACGAAAGATTTTATACTAAATCCATTAATGGAAGCATTCTTGTAAAACTTTGCGTTACTATCTTGTTCTGTTCTTATAACATTTACGTGCATATATTCAATTGCTTTTTGACGTAAAGTTCCCTGCGGACAGCTTCTTTTAAAATGACCGCCCTGTCCACATTGATAACATGTTCTTAAACTACTTTTCCCTTTATCCCTTTTAAATACGCCTACCTCATTCTTTTTATCATCTAACGTTTTAAAGTGGCTCGCTAATACTGCAGGATCTCGACCTCCCGCCATTTCTACAGAAAATTTTATTTGTGCGTCACTTATTCCGCCCATAACCAAATAAACTTTATCCTCATCCGAAATGCCCAATTTTAGTTTATGAATTAATGCTAATTTCTCAAACGTATATTCGTACAATTTAGTGCCTGGTTTTGGTATGCAAGACATCATACTTTGCAGAGCTCTATTTAAATCGCATTTTGGTTTGAAATTTTGCCACAACATTGCTTTCCACTCGGACCACTCAAATATCCGTGTGGGCAAGCCACGATACCATATCTCGGCGGAACCCCGTAATTTGCTTAATGCCAAATGTGAGACAGTTTTGTCATCCCAGTGATAAATATAGGCATATTCTTCGACAGATTCTAACCACTCGGTAACATTTTGGGCAAGTGGATTAAATTCGTCGATTAAATTAGCTGTAAGCGTATTGATACTTAAGAATTGGTGTTTATCTTTTACCTGAAGCTGGTGTGCAAATTTGGCCATATCTTCAACAATGCATCGCCTAATTGTGACACTGTTGTCACACTTTCCGGCAACCTTCCCATCCGACCTTGACCTTCCCTGCAAGAACGCCTCGATACCTCCAGGTGTCCCGAGGGATCCGATCGACGGAATGACGACCCAGCACCACCTGCCTGAGAACGTCGAGCGACCCACCGCTCCGACGATCCGGTCCTCTGCGCCTTTCCAGTCTCGGTACGTGGACTTCGGGTTTGTCGTCGGCGAGCCCGGTGCTGTCGCTCCACGGAACGTTCCCTGGTCGACCGCCGCCGATTCTCCACATTTAGGATTTCCCTTCCTGCTTCAGCCATAACTCACGATCTCACTAATTAATTACTACGCGTGCAAACAAATACAACTGCTACCTCAGCAGATAGGCTCTGTATCCCACTTCTGATGTCAAATTATAAAGGAATTAAAACCAGATTGAGTTAACAAAAGACATATTATCGCCGAAAAATTGATACAGATTACTTTCAAACGTAATTTTAGCTTCGAAGCGTCTCTATTCGAATTCTGGCCGCGAATGCCTTCGTCAAGTCATGCCGTGTCCAAAGGGCCGCTTCCCTGCACGTGTAGATCCCGTAACAGAGTCCAATTGTTCTCGCCTTGGCGCCATTCCGGGTGACTGACACTGCACCAAATTAGCGCCGGGAAGGAATTTTGGGACCAGCTCGCGGCGTCAGAACTGGGGTCAGACACGTGCTCAGTAACCAATACTTAACACATACATCGCATTTACAAGCTTAATTCTTAAACTAGCGGAAAGCTTATTCTTTCTAGATTCAGACGATATTAAATTAATCACAAAATTATTTTTAACAACTGCTACAGAAATTGTTTAAATAAAGCGTACTGGGAATGTGGAGTAGCAATTTCAGCATCTAGGTATATTTGAAACTATTGCACATAATTGTACACAACTAGCGTATGAAATGTGAAAGAAAG